>OX243819.1:32010321-32375619 GCA_945859605.1 Lumbricus rubellus
ACTTTTCGACTTTTTAAACAAATTTCCTTGCAAAAAGAAACAATTCATATTAGAAAATTTTAGAAGTGAAACTGAAAAATTTACATCAAGAAACCTCTGTGAAAAATACCCATGCATGTTCTTAACTCCCCGCTTTGTATTTTTTACCTTCTGCTGAAAATGTTTTAGCGTTGACCATTGCGTTTTGCCCCCTCTTGCAAAAATTTCTGCGGGCGCCCATGTGTTTAATTCGCAAGTATAGACCCAAGAAGATGCAAAGCTCTACGTAAAAGTCAGGTGTACGTGATGCATGCAACGTGGCATCTGCATTTAGCCAGAATCGCTTTCTCTTTCTATTCATAATAAATTAATAATATTATGCCTACGTGCGTCCGTCCGTTCCCTATGCCTATTGAATTAAACCGTCTAAATAACGATCGAACATAGCAACAGACAATAATTACTGAGCTAATTACCATGCGGTTGTGTAATGTGTATCCTACAGGTCAGATATAAAAATCTTAATTACGCACAATAAATATTTTCACAGGGCGACTATACATGTACGATGATAATATTTATGACTGGAATTACAGTTCGTCGAAATCAACCCACCCATACATGTACCGTATAGGCCTATATAGGCCTCGTAAAGTGGTCCATACATTTTTTTTATAAAACGTTCGTTTACAATGGGGACTAATCTTTTTGGCAAATATATTTTATCTGGGAAACTGAATCTTCCGGAAACTGTATATCATCGCCCTCGCATAAAGCGCGCAAACCGGATACGGAAAGGGAGAGCAACGTATAATTATAGGCCTAATATACAGACAGCGGGAGGCGGATACCGGGATAAGTTCGCATACTCATTTATTAATATGATTTACAACCATTCCTGATTTATGCAGCGCCTTTTAAAAAGCATTAATAAAGTTTAGAGCATCTTGTAATTGGCTGGTGTGTACTAGAGAGTCGGCGAGACCTTATTCCTTAACGGTTAACTCTTAGTCCATAGGCCTACCGTGCAGATCTGCACATCGGGCAACGCAGTTTCTCCACTCCACTCCGCTAGAACGTCGGTGAGGGTTAATTGGGCAAAAGGCTAATTTGCTGCTTTGTTTGCCACGTGTAGGCTACGTTTTAAAACATGCCTAAATCGACTCATTGATCCCATAATTGTGTAAATCGGGTGACTTGCAAACATTTTTATGACTCAGAAGTTGAAACGGATTCCGTAAACATTGCACATTTCAAACCTAAGCACAATTTTAAAGTAGTATGCTTTTTTTAGACTTAGCCTATCTACATGTATATCAACTCCGGTATTTATAGCGATGAATTAGGCCCTAAATGGCGTAAAAATACGCCAACATCAATAAAATTCAACTTCGTGACTGGCCATCTAAATGCGTAGCATATTAATTTTAGCCTAACTGGCCATAAAATCGCGTCAGCATGTGCAGTTACATGTAGTTTCCTTTCGGAATGCGTCTGTGTAAATCGAATAATGATATGGTTTTTTTAATCAAACACGTAAAATTAATTAGGACCTATTTAATGATTTAATTAACGATTTTTGCATCATCTGCCTTTCACTCGCTTTCAGTTCCTGTTCACTCTGTCCGTTGTTGACAGACTTTCGTTTGGTGCGTCAATAAGCTTAATTATTAACAATGGCCTGAAAGTGTTTGGTGTCTGGTAGCTTGAAAAAAATGGCAATCACACTTTCCCAGTTCTGCATGGCAAGGTCGTATAGGCGATCCTGGGTGGGTAGGGAATCTGGGGATCATGTTTCTAATTTAGGAGATCGTTGCATTTCCGTTGAATCGATAAAATCAATTATAAATTTTCATTAATGAACGAATTCTCTTTCCCAACACAATTCAATCTATCGTCGTATAAATTTCATTCATTTCACGGTGTGAGATCTTTTCAATCATAAATCGTCGGTTTCAATCAATCGCTTCGTTTGTTGACGTGATTGCCTTTCGAACGCAATCAAAAGTTTCGGCTTTCATATAGATGACCTCTTCCTCTTCTTCCCTGCTGCGACGTTCCATGAATCGCTCTGGGGGAAATGGACCCATCGCCCTACTTCCCCCGGCTTCCCCTATATCTGTTAGCGCAGACGCTGATAGGGTTTTTGAAGCGCGTGCAGTCCACTGAAAATAAATATACACCAACATCCGATAGTTGAAACCATATCTGTGGGTTTGTCGGTCTGTCTATGTCTGTCTGCTTGGCTAACCGCATGTTGTTTATGAGAATGCATGCATGTATGCATGTATGCATGTATGTATGTATGTATGTATGTATGTATGTATGTATGTATGTATGTATGTATGTATTTATGTATGTAGGTATGTAGTATGTATGTATGTATGTATGTGTGCATGTATGTATAATATGTATGGATGGATGTATATGTATTCCGATTGAGGTGTATATCATGCAAACATTTATGTAAGAATGCATGACGTAATACTATTGTTTAGACCTATTATAGCCCTATACTCAATGAATTATTACTCATGTATACATGCATACAGAGAATGTCTGTGTATAATTGTTTGCATCTCTGCAAGCCTGTCTGCATGAGCTCATCTGCCCCTGTCCATTTGTCCGTATGCCCATCGACGTGTGCCTTTCCCAATTTGCTGGCTGCAGTGGAAACGAGTTTTTTGCTCGTGCGCGCTGGAAAGTTTTCAATTATAGGGAATCACGATGGGTATCGCGCCTGATTAAACAAACAAGTATAGGATTTATTTAGCGCTATGATTAGACGAATGCATGGCCAACTGCACTCGCATGAACGCACACACCCACAAACCATTGCATGGGAAGAAGAGATCAGTTTCTGAATATGATTCATCGAATAGCAGACGATTCGGTTACCATGACGATATACACCCGATAACACCACCAAACAGGAACAACAATATACATACAATGTACCACCACCACCCCATACTTCTCCTCCTCCTCCTCATCTTTCTCCTGTTCCTCTTCCACAATCAATACCACCATCACCACTCTTCTTTTACTCCTTTTCCTCCTCCTCCTCCTCCTCCTCCTCCTCCTTCTTCTCTTCCTCTGCCGTCGCCACCGCCGCCACCACCACCACCACCACCACCACCACCACCACCACCACCACCACCACCACCACCATCATCATCATCATCATCATCATCGTCATCATCATCATCATCTTCTTTAAAGGTGACAAACAGAGTGTAAATATAATATAATTTTATATGATATGAAATTTGAATATAATGATATGATATAATCTAATCTAACAATGGCTACTCCTTCCCTTGCTAATTGTACTTGGAACTTGTCTCTTAATAAAAATTGTATTTATTATTCTAATAATTATAATAATAAGTATTAATATTATTTATAATAACAGCAACAATAATGCTTTATGCAAATGACCGGCCAGGATGACCAAGGTCCAGAACGACAAAGAATTCAGAATTGTTGCTTAAAGTCTGAGCGATGAATTTTACCTCCTGCAAAAAATTGTAATAATAGTACAAAAGTCATTGTCACACGCGTAGTGTCGATTGTGTCTGGCGTCATTTAATGACAGCATTGCCATCTAGCGTATAGTTAGAGCTTCATCCTGCTATTAAACAGTAAACAGACAATATTCTAAGTAAGTAAGTAAGTAAGCCGTTTATTGACAAAGCATCAAACACGTACAAAAGAGCAGTAATCAGTACAAATTCAATGACTTTCGAGTGATCGGTGCATAAGTCAAAAGGTCAATCCAAAAAGGTCGTATGGACCCGCTGAGGCTGGATAGACCCTTCCTTTCTCAATAACATTTGGCTATTGTAAAAAAAACAGTGCAAAGCACAACATCTTACACATGAAACGAAAGCAAACTGAAATGAAATGACACACAGATTTCAAAACAAAACACAAGAAAAAAACCAATTATGACCAATTGTTTAAATCTAGTAAACAGAGATTAAACAGTCTTTTAATTTTTTCTTAAACATGTTAATGGTGGGTATAAGTGTAATATATTTTGGGAGGTTATTCCATATCATAGGGTCAGAACATTTAATCGAAAATAATTTCATCCTAGTATGTGCAACATCGGTGCGGTAGTGTAACAGAGTTCTAGTGAAATGGTTATGTACAGCAATTCCCTGACAAAAATAACCATCAAATGTCCTAGGCAACAATTTGTGATGATAGCGAAACATGAACAAACTGATTTGAAACTTATATATATCTGATAATCGTAGTATGTTATAGGTTCGAAAAATTGGTTTGGTACTGACAGACCAGCATAATAAGAAAATAGTTCGAATGGCACGTTTTTGCAAACTCTCCAATTTTTTTAAATAAAAACTATAAGTTGAGGCCCAGCAAATGTTACAATATGACAAGTATGGAAAAATTAAGGAATAGTATAAGCCTTGTATTGTAGCTTGAGAGAGACAGTGACGGATTCTTGATAGCACGCTAATATTTTTTGCTATTTTTTTAGATATCTGCTTAATGTGTTCTTTCCAGGTGAGGTGCTGGTCCAGATACACACCTAAAAATTTACATGATTCAGTCGGCATAATCATTTGACCATCCATTGTCAATCTGTAATCACACACTGGCGTTAGTTTACGGCGGGATCCAAAAAGAATAAAGTTTGTTTTATCAATATTAAGCGATAATTTGTTAGCTCTAAACCAGGAAGAAATGGTGATGAGCTCATGATTAGCTCTTTCAAACAATGATTCTATTGACTTATCAGATATAAAGGCATTCGTGTCATCAGCAAACAATATATAGTGAAACACTTTGGAAGTAGTCGTCAGGTCATTTACATATATTAGAAATAATAATGGCCCCAGAATTGAACCCTGAGGTACGCCACAACTGATGGGTTTACCAACAGATAAATGACCTTTAAAATAAACATGTTGTGATCTGTTGTGAAGAAAATCAGAAATCCATGCCTTACTTACACCTCTGATACCATAGTGTTCAAGTTTTTTTAATAAAATTTTGTGGTTTACAGTATCAAAGGCCTTGGATAGATCAAAAAATATTCCTAGAGAAAGTTCTCGGTTATCCATAGATTCTAAGATTTTACATTGTATTTCCAGGAGTGCCATATATGTGGAATGTTGTTTTTGGAAGCCGTATTGATTAGGTGATAGTATATTCATTTTAAGGAAATAATCCATCAATCTGTTATACATGATCCTTTCAAAGAATTTGGAAAAAAATGGAAGTATAGAGATGGGTCGATAGTTATTTATTTTGTGTCTTTCACCTGATTTATACAGAGGTATGACTTTAGCCATTTTTATTTCTGGTGGGATGATGCCAGTAAAAAATGAACTATTTATAATTTGAGCCAGAGGTTCGGCAATAAGCTGAATTGTGGCTTTTGCAACACTAGGATTAATATCGTCCATACCCGAACTGTAAGTTGTTCTTAATTGTTTTGCAACATCAATCACTTCATGCTTGCTGGTAGGAAAAAGTCCGAAAGAAGAACTCTGCGAGTCCTTTAAGAATGTTTCAAATGCTTCTGAGTTTTCACCAATTTTGGCAGCTAACGTCGGACCAATGTTTACAAAGTAATCATTGAATTTATTAGCAACTTCTAGTCTATTAGAGACATCTGCTCCGTCTATTTTGAATGTGTCAGAGGTGGGAATATTATCGTTATTAGTTAATAATAGCCTAATAGTTTTCCAAGTTTTTTTAAGATCATTTTCACATTTCTGGAATCTGTCTGTATAGTAAATTTTTTTAGCATGTTTTCTAATTTGTTTGAATTTATTCCGATATTTAACAAAAATGGCTTTATTAGAATCATTGGGATTTTTCAGATATTTAGAGTAAAGTCTTGACTTTTTTTGGCAGGATTTCAGTAATGCACTGGTCATCCAAGGTTGTTTTACATTGCAACCTCTTTTTTTATCAGTTATCACTGGGAAGTTCTTATTGTAAAGATCTTTATAGGTATCCATGAAGCAGGTGTAAGCAGCACACGGTTTATCCATAACACACAACCTTTCAACTTCAAACCAATTCAGTCACATAGCAAGGCAGGGTTTCAACGTCATCAACTCACTTCTGAACGGTTCACCTTTTCATATTGTGCTGGCCAAATAAGTGGCAGGACGGCACTCAGATTTGAAAATAGGTGTATGGACGCCGTTCATGATCGTCGAGGCACACTTTAAGCCCTGGGTTCATCCTAATAATTTTCTTTTCCTCTGTCTGTCTGTTTGTTTGTCTCTGTCCTTCTGACTTTATGTCTTTATGTCTGTCTGTCTTTCTGTCTGTCTGTCTTTCTGGCTTTCTGGCTTTCTGGCTTTCGTCTGTCTATCTGTCTGTCTTTCTATCTTTATATCTATCTGTCTCTCTGTCTATCTGTCTATATGTCTATCTGTCTGTCTGTCTGTCTGTCTGTCTGTCTGTATGTCTGTCTGTCTGTCTGTCTGTCTGTCTGTCTGTCTGTCTGTCTGTCTGTCTGTCTTTCTGTCTGTCTGTCTTTCTGTCTGTCTGTCTTTCTGTCTGTCTGTCTTTCTGTCTGTCTGTCTGTCTTTCTGTCTCTCTCCATCCTAGGGAACCGAGGGATAGGCCCATGGGCTCCTATAATTACTATATCCAAGAGGGTTAAAGACGCGTCCGTTGCAAGACCCTATGCGGTGCATCGGTTGATCCTGCCTCGTGGAAGACACCCTTCGACCAGGAAGGATTTCCAGTCGCTGACCTCCACCCTCCCTCATGACCTTGCACCAACATCCCGCTGACACACCCCACTCCGATCGTCTTACAGAGAAAAATTATTCAGGTTGAAATTCACAACTGCACCGAGTAGAGCAAGAATCAGTTAGCCCTGGTTAATTCTGGCAGTCGTTAGAGCGTTAATGCATGACACACATACATAAGCAAAACTAATTATTTATGGTACATTATACCGTACATATATTAGCAAACGTATGTATGTAGGCCCTGTCCATGTTTAGCGGGTTTCCTGTGTGAACGTACTTTCAATTTTATTCAGTCCATTGTGGTGCTACTGTTGTTTATAAGTCACCAAATATAAAGGATTTGATTTGATCTTACATATTGATTTGCTGTTGCATCAGGACACTATATATGGCGCTTTATAACCTAAGTCTCCTATGGCACTGACGGGCCAATCACTTACTCGCTTAGTCTACTGACAGCAGACTTAGGCTACTTACCTACTTGCCTGCCTGCTTACTTCAATCTTCATCGCTAATGACGAACTCGGTGGCGCTTAGCTTTGACAATGATGAGATTAAGATCTGCTCTTTATACTTCTCCTCGAATATGATCCAATTTATTGTTGATTGACGATAATGACGACGACGACGACGATGACGGTGACGGTGACGATAACGATGATGATGATGATGATGATGATGATGATGATGATGATGATGATGATGATGATGATGATGATGATGATGATGATGATGATGATGATGATGATGATGATGATGATGACGATGACGATGACGATGACGATGACGACGACGATGACGATGATGATGATGATGATGCTGGTGATGATGATGACGACGACAATATGCTATTGGTACATTTTCTGTACTGCCCTTCGATGAATAGTTTGGTCCCTCCGGGGTCTTTTCCAGGTTTTTTTAAAACGTGCAGTTGTACACAAAATGTGCAGTTTTAAATGGATTTTTGCAATTGTAGAAGCACTTGTGTAGGCCTACAGTTAATACTAGCAAAAAGGGTCATTTTCCTCCGCTTAGAAGTAATTTGCCATGTAGAATGGGAAAGGAAGGAAGGAGTTGTGCAGTTCTAAAAATTAATTTAAAACAGCCTTGATCTTTTCTCGTCTGGGAAACAATAGTTTGACCATGCATAATGATATTATTATGCGATGTGAGATCACAAAACAATGAAGTCTAGGTCGTCATCTAAGGGCGTGACCAGGCCTTAAAGTGTGGCTGGACGGTCATGGACGGCGTCCATGCACTTATTTTGAAATCTAGGGGCGTGACTCATGACAGCTTCTTAAAAACCTGTTCGACAAACACAATGCAAGACGAATTAAAACAATGATTTGTTGCATCAAATGAATAAAACTCTCAACCCAAAAGAAGCCAGATGTCGACTGAAATTCAAAACGGACAGCAAACACAAAACACAGTGGAGCATCCTCCTTACACAGTGATGATGAGGATCACTAGTTCACCAAGTCTAAGACGATTGGTCATTTTTGTTTTGAAGCTTATCCGACCCGATGCGGGTGTATCTTTTCCGCCAGCGATGACATCATAAGAAATATGGCTTCGTCGACCGGTCTCGCCACCTACCGACAGCCGACAGAATTCGATTACATCGACATTCGAGAAGTTCAGTAATCGGAGTCGGTCATCATCCGACGATCGCGGAAATTATTTCAGCTGCTGCACTTGTGGCAGAGGCAGAGGAAGAGGCAGAGGCAGAGGCAGAGGCAGAGGCAGAGGCAGAGGCAGAGGCAGAGGCAGAGGCAGAGGCAGAGGCATGGGCATGGGCAGGGGCAGGGGCAGGGGCAGGGACAGAGGCAGAGGCAGAGGCAGTATCAGTTCCAACTAAATTCATCTGTTCACAGAGACAGACAGACAGACAGACACAGCTACACACTCAGACAGACCGATACATATCGACGCATGCGATCGGACAAATATAGGCACATTCATCCTCCAATACTCATACCAAATGTCCGTAACCGTATACCTGAGAGTGAGAGAGGAAGAGGCAGACAAACTGACAGACAAACTGACAGACAAACTGACAGACAAACTGACAGACAAACTGACAGACAAACTGACAGACAAACTGACAGACAAACTGACAGACAAACTGACAGACAAACTGACAGACAAACTGACAGACTGTGGCAGAGAGGGAAATGAACGCGGTGACCCGTTGAGGCGAGGAGTAATATAGGGAAGAACAATGAACGATGATTGATATTGAATGGACCAACCTGAACCTTGTCCCGTGTGAAAGAACGAACGATTGAAAGAACGAATGAATGAGTGATCGAATGAAGGAATGACTGAGTGAATGAATAAAGGAATAAAAGAACGAATAAAGGAACGAAAGAACGAACGGACGAACAAATGAATGAATGAATGAATGGATGAATGAATAAATAAATGAATAAATGAATAAATGATGAATGAATCAATGAATGAATGAACGAATAAACGAACGAATAAACGAACGAAAGAACCAATAAATGAAGGAACAAAAGACGAAAAAATGAATATATATATATATTTTATATCTATATTATATATTATATATTGTAGCCTATTAGTTGCCCAAAGCGTAAATATTTATCCGAATAGAACAATTGTTGTCTGTTCTTCGCACTTTAACAGCTTTCTCTCTTTCTCTTTCGATGAATGCATGACGCACTGAAGAAGGAGGATGAGAACGAGGAGGTCTGCTGGTCTGTAAGTGACTTTCTATTGAAGCGCTAAATAAATGTGCTCTTATCTTACTTGGCATATGGCCGCAATTGTCCATCCGGCAGCAGATGCCTCTTCTTTCTCTGCCTACCTCACCTTTCACTCGATCTGCACATTGTCTCTTCTTCTCTTGCCTGTCCCTCTGCATGTTTGTCTGCGTCTCTGCCTCTGTCTCCTATTATTTCCAATTTCCTTCGCACTTAACACAAGTCAAGTGTGTCTCATCTCGTCTGTGTGCGTCCGCCTGTGCATGAGTCTTCCTATATCTGCCTGTCTGTCTGATGTATGTGTGTCTGTGTGTGTGTTTGTTTGCATGCCTGTGAGTTGTGAGTCTGTCTGTCTGTGTCTGTCTGTCTCTCTGCATGTCTGTCTATATGTCGTTCGTGCTATCTGCCTGTCTGTCTGGCTGTGTCTGTCTCTCTGTCTGTGTCTGTCTGTCTATCTGTCTGTCTGTCTGTCTGTCTATCTGTCTGTCTGTCTGTCTGTCTGTGTCTGTCTGTGTCTGTCTGTCTGTCTGTCTGTATGTTTCGCTCTTCGTCTTACAATGCTGTAATGGACAGCGTCTTGTGAATGCTCTCAAACGGTCGACTGCAACCAATACATTGAACAGATTACCACTTCTTCTTCTCGTCCTCTCAACCATTCCTTCCTTCCTTCCTCCATTCCTCCCATCCTCTTCAGTCCACCCATGGCCACATGGCGATAACAGACATCGGACAACAGCCCCCAGTTCCAACTTCCCAGCCCCCATGCAGTCCCCCAACCCATTTCTCTTTCCAAACCCTCCTCCACGCAGCCATCTAAACGGCAATTCAACCGTTTATAAGCAAAAACAGCCGACAAAGCAACCGCTAAGCACAGAGAACCACTTTCTACAAAGCTGCATCATATATATATTTATATGCATGTATACATACACATATATAAGTATATACACATATGTGCTGCACAGGTACTTCAGTTTGATTGCTTGATCGCAGGGAAACTTGAATGAAGTGGAGCTTTTACAGGCTCTTACGTATATGCACACATTCTGAATGTTCAATTGTGCATAGAGGTTAATATATTCACATTATATCCTTATATATATATATATATATATATGCGTGCGTGTGTTTCTGATCTTACACCTCCATATGTTGTTTACGCATACCTGCTTTGTCGCCGTTCTATTATAGCCGGATTCTTTCATCATTTCATTAGATATAATTATACATGCAACAATTCGACTGTATAGGTCTATGCGATGTTAATTAATGATTAAGTTATCAAAATAGATTATACATTCACGTATAATTAATTATTATGCGGATGTCAAATATAGCGAGAATCTTCATGATCCATTGGAAATCTCGCCTTTCGTCTTTCTACATGCGACAGATTTTCGACCTTTAACTCAAACAAACAACTCTGCATGCATGGGCAGAAGTTGTTTACGGAACTTGTAGCATTGCGTCACGAATAATATTTCAGTGCAAAATAGATAGACTATAATACATGTAGATTGTTTTGAATTATAGAATAATTTTACTATAGCCTGTAGGCCTATACAGTGTATACGGACACTGTTTCAGTTGATTCTATCGCGGCTTGTAATTGGAAGTTATATAGGAATATTATAGGGTTGTTATTATGCGCGATTTAAATTTAATTTGGAGTGGTTTTAACAGTCTTCAGACCCATGTTATGTTATCATCTCATTCTTTTCATTCACTGATAACATTTCTGTCTCTCTGTCTCTTTCTGTCTCTTTCTTCCTCACTCTACATGTCTCTCCGTCTCTGTCTCTGTATCCGTCTCTGTCTCCGCCTCTGCCTCTGTCTCTGTATCTGTTTCTGTCTGCGCCTGTCCGTCTGCGTGTCTCTCTCACTCCCCCTCCATTTCTGAACCTGCATGCCTCTGATTTGGCTTTCTCATTTTAAATGCCCCTTCAATTATGTAATACTATAGATGCACGGCTCTTAATGTTTCTCGGTTTTAATGTGTGATTCTCAGCTTTGTAAAGAGGGCATGACCAAGTTGCAGGCGTATTGCATGCATAGCGTTCTCTGTCTCTGTCTCTGTCTCTCTCTGGTCCTGTCTCAGTCTTTGACTCCATCTCTTTGCCTCTCTGCCAGTGACCTCTACATATAGCTTACATCCATCTCTCTGCCTTCATCCATACAATACAATACAAACAGCTCAAAAGAAGCACCAATCGGGTGAAAATACATCTCTTATCGGCGGTGCTTTGCTCAGCATTAAATGGCCGGATGCTCACATATTATTGCGGTCTCAACATCCGTGATATGCAAATAATCGCCAGCGCGTGCATGGCACCGCATGCAGCCATAAGCTTAAGCCTTTAAATCACTGCAGACGCTGCTGATGCTGCTGTCTAAACTGAAGTATATTTTCTCTAATAACACGGCTCCTGTCTTCCGATTATTGATATTTCTGTGTATAATACGAATGATATCATGCATAGCTCGCGGCTATTATAGTGTATGGTCACGCGGCTGCACTCTCGTATTGCCGCAGCTATACCGGATTAACCATGTGCGTGCTTTTAATATCGATGTTTTTATAATCGGAATCTCCGTATGAGCCAGATGACGGCCATGTGTTGATACAAGCATGCATATATATATATATATATATATATATATATATATAATTCATATATAGGGTGGGCCAAAAAAGACCCCCTCTGGTTTTTTGCCAATGTCCTGAACAAGGAGGAAATTTTTTAAATACTATTTACAGGCTTTAAAGTAATTTATACTTACATACAATGGCCAAATTTCACCAAAATATTTCAAACAGAACAAAAGATATACCACTTACAGTGAGTCCAACCACTGTTTCTTTGACGATCCAAAAGCATAGCAACAAAGTTGCAGAAAGCTATTTTGACTCGATCATTAGAATCGGTTTTTTCACTTTATTGCGCTGTTTTTTGGATCGTCAAAAATCAGTGGACGGACTCACTAGAGTGTCATAACTTCTGTTCCGTTTGAAAAATATTTATAGGTGAAATTTGGATATAATATATCCAATATTATTGGTATGAATTGCTTTAAAGCCTGTGAAACTTAATTTAAAAATTTATGCTTCTGGCCAAGATATTGGAAAAAAACTAAGGGGTCTTTTTTGGCCCACCCTATTATATATAGTTCATATAATAGAAACACATATATAATTGTTATCGTAATGACTTTAAAACAATGCTAAGTGACACCAGACATAATTGAACATTGCCAAAGAATGGAATTATGGAATAAGCAATATAGCTCGTCGATCAGGAATAAATTGTCTGATAGCATTGCAGTCAAGCGCGAGTGGTCGTCTGTTGCTGAAATCAGATTAGGCTGTTGTCTAGAACTCTATAGATGAAGTCTTATAGGCATACACTCTGTTGCAAGACTTGTTGCGTATAGATACATGTATAAAACTGCGGCATAAAGTTGAAGTCAGAGTTACCGGGATTAAATATTTGGTCCTCGACCGGTCTTCCGCAAATCAACAAAGCAACCACGAGTTAACTTATGCTTTCACATCCGGTCACATGCAGGTCACGTGCTTCCTGACCACATTAATTCAACTGATTTATCAGAGCTGATCGAATGAAACTATATAGCCTACCCGTGCAGTGCGTGCACGTGTACAACACAGAGTCCATGTGGTTGGTAACAGAACTCGCGCAGCTGTTTTCTGTAATACCAGCTTATACCTACAGACACGATGGTGCTTTAGAGCATGCAGAGTCAGTTAATCTCGAAAGCTGAGCACCAAGGGCGGTGTGTAGTGTAGCCTATACTCTATAGGTACTGCATCTCTCATATATGACGATATACCTATGGGGAATCTGCCTCCATGGTTATCTGGCAGTGCTTCAAACCTATAGTTATGCCGCGATGTAGAAATCGTGGCTAATTATAACGGCGTGGATCCACGTGCACGAAGACTTGTAATGATGTAGCGCCACTATAATGATTATCAAGTTGCCGTATATACGCGTGTGATCGTGATTATTCTATGTGAGTAATCTTAGCCGTGGTACGCATCTCATGGGTCGTTGTGAGTTTCATATAATTAAGTCACACCTGCACAGGTGTGAACTCAGTGATTGCCAAGTGCACCGTGCGCTGTTCACCTCTGCATGTGGTCGAGTAAGATGCCATCTTGAAAATCATCGATGCGTCATGGCATATATATATATATATATACATGCATACATACATACATACATGCATACATACATACATACATACATACATACATACATACATACATACATTCATACATACATACATGCATACCTACACACATACATGCATACCTACACACATACATGCATACATACATTCATGCAGTATGCATAGGCCTACATAGTATTACATAGGCTACACACATACATAAATACATACATACATAAATACCGACATGGACCCTACACTGGGCCTATAGGCAAGCCTACATTGTATATCCAGATATGCATGCATACAAGCATGCCTACCAGGCCAAACCTAGAAATTTATATCTTGCTCGTATTTCACGCCGTATAATTATAAATACTAATATCGGCCAAACGGAGCAATCCGTACTATATTAGATATCGCGTTCACCATGCATCGTTATAAATATAAAAATATGTATATATATATATATATATATATGTGCATGTCTGCATGTCTATTCGATGATTCATCTTATATATAGTCGGATCACAGAACATTAAATGTCTAATATCATGTAATCTCATGCATATAAGTCAGACGTATTTATCACCATACATCACCTAAGCATCATGTCAGCTGCTATTAATACCGTTCTATACACAGTCTGCATGGCGTTTACATGCATACATACATACATACATACATGCATACATACATGCATACATACATGCATGCATGATGCGATAAGAGCCTTAAATATCCCCCAGACTCAGCTCTTCTAGACGACATACATAGATGTGTTCAGAGACGGAATTACACACATCCGATTTATTGGCGACATGCAGCTTCGTTAACTGACGTCCATCATCTCTCATGTACAGGCCTACATAACATAAACCAGACATGTATACCTTCCTTGGTTAGCACCCGATGTGTTCCTGCTGTGATGATTGAATCAAACCAACATCATAAATATATATATATATACTTAGGCCTATATAGATCTACTCAAAGGTAAACCTAGCAATGTTTCATTCATCTCATTAATTCTTTTCTCCATGCATTCCGCAACTTTTGACTGAGTCTGTATATATACATAGGCGTAGGAGACGGGGTCCAGAGGGGGCAAATGCCCCCCCCCCCAAATTTCGGGGAAGTCTGGTTTTTCGGGCAAGCAGTCCGGGAAAAGTAAAAAAATGTAGAAAGAAATTACGAAATTTTGACTTAAAAAAAGGTCGTCAGATTTTTCGGGCGGAAAAGTAACGGAAAATTTCGGGCAATTTCGACCAGACGACTAAAAAAAAAAAGGTCGTCAGATTTTTCGGGCGGAAAAGTAACGGAAATTTTCGGGCAATTTCGACCGGACGACTAAAAAAAAAGGTCGTCAGATTTTTCGGGCGGAAAAAGTTAAAAGTTAGGGGAATTTTCGGCCGGACGACTAAAAAAGTCGTCAAGATTTTTCGGGCAAAAGTTTAACTTTTGCCCCCCCCCCACTCCTGAAATGTCCCCTACGCCTATAATATATATATATATCATTTATATATATTTATATAATCCTCCTCCGTCCGTCTATTCATGCGGAGGAAGAGTAATAGTTAATTATGATCTTTGCACCTCTTATACATATATGCAGCCTGTATAAGTATTATACACACCCTCCTCTTCTGCATGCTACAGTGTTGTGGTTTCATCCTCACCCACTGCATTCATGCAGCGCAGATTTATCTGATGGTTTTCAGCGGATCATATTTATATGAGTTGCAGCTATAAAAAAAAATATGAACGCCCCTTAAGACCGTCATGCAGCGTGTTGGCTTCTTCGCACATCATCCGAGGAGTCTGCAGTCTGTATAGACTATTACAGCATGTATAGCACGCATGCAAGAACATCATGTCGGCAGCGTATAAATTTTTATCTCATTCGAAATGCATTATGCACGCCTCTGCATATGCAATGTACAATGTACATGTAGATGTGTGAACATCCATTTATCACGGTGAGATTATAAGGTCATGTAAAGGTGAAGCAAAAGGTATAGGCTATGGTAGATAGGCTACATGGTATACGAGTAAAGTAAACGGTGAACTTTGTGAAGCAAGATAATGTTAGCAAAGTTAACAGAAGGTCGTTGCTTCAGCATAATAAATCATACAATGGATTAAATCATCTTCCGCACCCCTTATTCAGTCGATTCGGTTGCTTGTCGACTTGCTCAGGGTCGAGTAAACAACTCCCGAAATGAAATCCTGGCTACGGCCTTGGCTATAACTATTCAGGAGCGCTCCCAATCCAGCCTTGGTTGACAAGTGCAGACTTGAGATGGCAATTGAAGGCCTAAGAGGAAGTCCATTCCATATACCGTAGAGTCAACAGCAGAAAAAAGAATCAGATTGATGGTGATTATAAATTAATTATAGTGCATATACACGGTGTCCCAATTGAACTGATACCCTTTTTGTTTTGGCAATATACTTGCCAATTCTAAATGAAACTCTATAAAATTTTAGAGAATGTAAGAGGGATAAATTATCAATGTGTCCTGAAAATGTTATCCAATTCGACGAACAGACTCCGAAGTTATGCACGTTCAAATTTGGGCAACGAAAATTTTAAGTTTCCAACATGTAAAAGATATATGAAATTAGTGTTAGCGCTGTTCTTCAAAGCTGATGTTCAAAATTTCCTCCATTAGCTCGAATGCATGCTCTAAGGCGCTTCGCCATTCATTGATTTGCATTGAATTGCATTGTCAACAATCCCTTGATCAAAACGATTCCATTCTTCCACAATTCGCTGTTTGAAGTGGTCACTGGTCAACGTCACGTATGCGAGTTTCATAAGGCTGCGATGGACCAGTTTCTGTTATGAAATTCCTTTAAACCTTTTGCACCGTAATGTTTTTCTTCTATTAAATTGTTTATTAAATTCAAATCATCGTTGTTGAAAACCATTTTCATTATTGTCCAATAACATGAAAATGACGGAAATATGACGTCATATTTATTAATTTAGAAAGTAAGGCGTGCAGTTGTAAGCAATAATTTCCTATCTTTTACATGTTGGAAACTTAAAATTTCCTTTGTCCAAATTTGAATGTGCATAATTTCAAACTTTGTGCGTAGAATTGGATAAAATTTTCAGAAAACATTGACAATTTATCCCTCTTACATTCTCTGAAATTTCATAGAGTTTCAGTTAGAATTGACAAGTAAATCGCCAAAACAAAAAGGGTATCAGTTCAATTGGGACACCGTGTATAGGAGCGACCATTAAAGCGCTCAGCTCACGTGTGCTGAAGAGCAGCGATGTTGAAGCGACTCTAGGCCTATAGAGAGCACCTCCGTAATTATTAGTTCAATATAATAACTCTGAATTCGAGATTATTCGACGCAACCTTCCATGCAAACTAAAACTGAAAACCATTTTGAGAAATCAGTCGACATTGAATCCGATTTTTACTTTTTATTACTTCAAGAGATTAGTAAAAATTAATTGACATCATCTTTTTTTGCAGACTAATCGAATAACGCATTGTAAAGCGTCAGTTTATTGGATGGAAGTATACGATGAGATCAAGTAGATGAAGGCGCCACCGCCAAGGAAGTAGACAACAAATTCATACAGGACATCGTAAAATTATAAGGCGCGATACGTTATGTTTTTTTGAAGACGACCGTAGTCAATATCTAGTTATTCTAGTATCTACTCGTCAATAGCCTATACATGTACATCAAAATTTGTTGGTGCATACTCAACACATACGTACATACAAATACATACATGTGAGCCTACACCCACATAGGCTACACACAGACGCACACACGCACACACGCACGCACGCACACGCACACATGTATACATGCCCGTGTGTATCAGATTAAATGCATTATGATATACATAAATTGATATATGATATTCCTCGAACGACTCATTTGTGTGGTTGAACGTATCCATCCACAGTCCATGGCAGCTGGGTCACGTCCTTTGACCTTTCACCTGACCCCAATCTCGACCCGTACAGCAGCGTGGCCACTCTCAGGTGACTCTCCCCTAATGTGGATAGATTTGCCGTATACACATAATACCACAAGATGCAAATGCATACTTGTAGCAATGATTCACGTATTATACGTATACATGTATACGTGGGATGGTGCTAAAAGCCAATTTAGCCCCAGGCCAGAGAACATAAGCAGTGATATATTGTATAATTATATATTATATATACATATATCTAGGAATACTGAATATATATGGCATACATATATATTATATATTCATTCATATGTTACTTATGAATGTGGATATTGGTATATGCTAAGGGTAATCGATATCTGTGTGGTCCACAGATAAGGTTTCTCCACCGACAACAGCAACTCAGTATTTACATTCGTCCGAAGAGACAACAGCAGCAGCAGCAGAAGTCATTAGTCATATTAGACATGTCAGACGCAACGCATTAGCGGCCAATAATCTCTCAATTCTGTCGTTAAGAGTGGGACCCGATCCTCCTCCTCCTCCTTCTCCTCCTCCTCCTCCTCCTCCTCCTTAGCTTAGACCCCCGGCTACAACTCGACGCTACACAGATGCACTCTCTGTATATTACAAGATGGGTTCAGTCGAGGACCCCGGTATTAAAGGCGTAGCGCTTATACCGGGGTCCTCGGTTCAGTATACGCGGAGAACCAAGGAAACAGACAGAAGAAGAGGCAAATTATAGGCCTCTCTAGAGCCAGACTTTGGCAGACAGACATGCGCAGTTCAACAGAGAGGCAAACAGACAGGCAGCCAGGCAAATCTAGTGAGAGAGAGATACAGAGACAGAGAGAGACAGAGAGAGACAGATAGAGAGACAGATAGAGAGACAGAGAGAGACAGAGAGAGACAGACAGACAGACAGGCAGACAGAGACAGACAGACAGAGAGAGACAAAGAGAGACGGACAGACAGAGACAGACAGACAGAGAGACAGAGACAGACAGAGACAGACAGAGACAGACGGAGAGAGACCGACAGAGAGAGACAGACACAGATAGACAGATAGAGAGAGAGAGAGAGAGACAGACAGACAGACAGACAGAGACAGAGACAGAGCTGGTTAATGGTCATGATTAAAATGTAAACGCATTAACAATGCTTCCGTAATAATGATCTCGCGAGGCAAAACTTTTACAATATCTTGTACCTGGATACGTCGCAAACCTTTTATAATAATCATAATAGGTCGTAAAGTGGTGTTCAGTTCCACGGATATTTACTGGGAATCTGGGATCACATGTACTCGGTAAAATATACCACCCAACACCTCGTATATACGAAAGGAACATCTCACCGTTGAGCTGTCGCTTTCTGCCTGTCTCTGTTTCCATCTGTCTGTCTGTCTTCTCTCTGCCTGTCTGTTCCTGTTTTTATCTCTCTGTTTATGTCTGTTTGTCTGTATGTCTGTATGTCTGTCTGTCTGTATGTCTGTCCGTCCGTCCGTCTGTCTGTCTGTCTGTCTGTCTGTCTGTCTGTCACTCTCTGACCGATCCCATTGGTGTATCAAACTTTCACAGCACACTTACACTTACGAGTCACGATGATCATAAATCGAGTACTTTGCTTCTGAACCGTAAATACAACTCTATAACTGAACGTGAGACCTAATGGCAGTGAGAGGTAAATCTAGGAAGATGTGTAGGGTGCACAATAAATAGTTCCCGTATTTCACCACATGCAACATGGACGCACAAGACGAACTAACTCTCAATATATAATTTTCGCACTCTAAATAATTAATAATATGAACCTCTCAAGGTATAGGCTACATACTACCTTTAGTACTTCGATCATCAGGTGCAAGGTATGACTTTCGCACACCATATTAAATACTTTGCCACTACGTCTAGTACTCTATATGCAAGGGAGATGTAGCCTACTAAGGTTAAAGTTTATTCATCTTTATGCAACTATAATAAACACTCAACATGTAGTCTATCATATAATTATATCCTATACCAATTCAAAAGTTCAATTTGTTACAGGAAATTGATTGTCTAATTCTATAGAAGCTTACAGCAATACAAATTATTAGTATATATCGTCCAAATTCTTTTTCTACTTAAACAGTTCAGAAAGCCAATGCAAACATCGATGATTTTATTTTAGCAATAAAAATATTGATCTCCAATGTCAGCAACAAAACTTGAAAGCTCTCTTGTTCGTGTAATTATAGCCATATCAAAACACAAAAGCAACGACAAAAATAATGCACACGCAGGCATCGTATACACAAAATTAAAAACCATTTGCGAATAGAACTAGAATTTTCGTTTCTTTTAAACAAGTTATAATCGTATATAGATATATGATTATCAACACAAAAGCAACGACACAAATAATGCACACGCAGGCATTGTATGCACAAACTTTAAAAAGCATTTGATTATAACTATATTTGTACTTCTTTTAAGCAGGCTTATATAGCGCCATTTACCAGTCTATGGTCAGTTCGCCAAGCACACTGTCGATGGGACAATTGTTTCTTTTATTGTATTTATAAATTTATATAGCGCCTCTCAGATAATGACAATTCAGAGGAGCTGCAACAGTGTATAGGCCCTACCGATGTTCGGCATTAACTAGACAAATACCGATGTTTAATTAACATTGGCAAGACAGTATACCAATATCTGACATTGACAGGACAAGTACCGATACGTTGCACTGACAAAACAAGTACCAATGCTTTACACTGACAAGACAAGTACCAATGTTTGACAATGTTAGTAAAAGAAACTGGTCCTGATAATTTGGTCGCAGTGACACTGTCACATTATAGACTGTCACATATAGACTGTCAACCGTGTGGTCGTTAGCGGCTGTATTATATGTACAGCAACATAAAATATCTGCAAACACACTGTAGTTCGACGAAGCGTCTTCGGTGATATGATGTATCTTAGTCATTTTCCTAGGCAGTCAAGCGTAAAGCAGGAGGCAGACAGTCTTCACGGTTCGACAGAATTTCTAGTCTCGGACTCTCGGTTTTGATGAATTCGACCAACGAGCAGCGATTATCGTCAACATTAAGGTCGAATAATAATATTCAATTCCCATAGGAACGGAAAGATATTTCAAAGTTGCTAATCCACTGGTCCCCTTCTTCCTTTGCGAGCTCAGCTATAACTAGAATGTCGCTGTATGAAGATCAGACGAACGCGAGAAAGAACAACTGTCCAGTGTCTCCACCAATCGGCGTAAATTATTGCGGTCGTGAAAATTGAGTTGCCGAGACTTCAAAGTCGGCTCGATCGACCGATTTTTTTCGCACGCATGCAGCATAGACACTTGACAGGATATGTAGAAAAACTGTCCAGAGGTTACTGAAGCATACTCAGAAATAATTCTACTGAGTCAGTTTAGTCATAATATAGGTAATAATTGTTATGCTTCATGTTCCCAATTAAAGCACGTTTGGCTTCCGCACATGTACGTAGCAGATCCATTTAAGAATAATTGTTTGATTTAAATGAATGCAGTTTACAGAGTTCGACGCTGAACAGAAAATTGATGTCGGCAAGTGCATTTCTGTCAAAAAATTCTTTGTTCAAAAATCTGATCCGACAATTTCCGCTGACTTCCCGTTCAGCCGACAGATTGATATTCTGTTGGCGTGCGCTTGTTTACTTGTGAACTCGATTTCGATGCCGAACAGCGTTTCACATCGTTCTGTCAATCGGCGTTCATCGGGGAAGACAATCCGAAACCCAATCAACCGAAGCGTGACCGTAATTTGTTTTCGTTCCAGTCGAGCGACGACGATTCTATGCATAGTTGATGTGATTGGAACTATCGGAGATGATCGACATAATTGTCTCGTTCAGGTCAGTGCCTCCTCCCGCTGCACCGCCACCACCGTGTCCTCCTCCTCCTCCCACCGCCTTTCGTTTCAGATCCCCTGGAAAGGACGTTGATGATGACGATGACCTCGGTCCATCGCCCCCGCTGGCGCCGGCGCCGCTCCGTCTACAGCACCCGAGTCGACTGAAGAGCTGCCGGAAGGCCTGCCGGAACTCGGCCGAAGCCCAGTTGTAGATGAGCGGATTAATACAGGCGCCGACGAAGGCGAAGCACACGGCGAACATCTCCGCCTTCCGGTAGACACCTTCCGGTTGGAGTGCCGAGGTGGAGTAGGCGAAGGCGTCGATGAGAAGGTAGATCTGGATGGGGAGCCAGCTCAGAGATCGTGCGACCGTCGAAGCCATGATGACGACGGTCAGCTCTCGTTTGTTGCGTCGGTCGTTGAAGTTGTTCTGCACCGTTTCGTAGTGGTCGTCCGTCGTTGAGGGGCTGCACGTCCTACCGTGGCCGGCGGTGGTCATGGTCGGCGGGTGCATCGGCGGCGGCGGGGGTCGGGTCTGGCGGTGGAGGATGACGGCGGAGAGGGCGCAGACGATGACGAGCGGAAAGAGGAAGGCACACGCGAGGAACGTCACCCAGAGCGTGCGCAGCTTCGCAGGGTCTGGCAGTTGGAGGAGATCGGTCGTGTGACGGCAGATGAACGCCTGCTGGAAGATGGCACCGTCACGGTTGACGATGAAGTTGAGATGCGACGTGAGGAAGGCGACCCAGATGACGAGGCACGACACGCTGGCGTTGCACACGCTCAGCGGCACCCCACCGATGGCAGCCGTCGTCGTCGATGCCGGGGAGCCAGTGTAACTCCCAAAACCGGCTCCTCCTCCACCTCTGCCTCCTCTTCCTCCAACCATTGGGGCAGTCGTGGAGTGACCTTCTCCTCCGTTGCGCATGACCTCCCCGAAGAATCGGAAGACGCAGGTGACGACGAGCGTGTAGACGGTGACGTAGAAGCAGACGAAGATCATGTAGTGGACGAAGGAGCAGAGGCCAGGACCGAGGACGAAGGAGGACGAGGAGGAGGAGGACCCGTCGCCACTTCCGCTGGTCGTGGTCGTCTGCCAAGAGTGGTTGACGATTGCGACCGGAAGTGAGAGGAGGAGAAAGGAGAGATCAGCCACGGAGACGTTGACGATCATCACGTTCTGACCAGTCCTCATCCGACGGAAGGCGATGAAGGACCCCAACACGAGTCCGTTCCCGATGAGTCCCACGATCCCGATGAGTGCGAGCAGGAGTGGCACGACGATCGGGTCCTCAGAGGGACCGAAGATCCATGTGTCGTTGGGAGAGAAGGACGTGTAGTTGAAGAGAGTCTTTGCGGATGATGTGTTCAGGTCAAGGTCGTTTGGATCGACGGCGAGGAGGTGGTCGAAGTCCATCGCGTCCTGGAGGGACTCCTCCGTGTCCGTGATGCGATGGACGGCCACGGATGGAAAGAGACGGACGGCCACGTCCGGGGAATAGTCGTCGTCCGGATCAGTTGCCATGGTGACGATGAGGAGGAGGAAGAGGAAGAGGAGGAGGAGGAGGAGGAGGAGGAGAAGAAGAAGAAGAAGAAGAAGAAGAAGAAGAAGAAGAAGGAGGAGGAGGAGAATGAGAGTTAAAAGAATTGGGTGTACAGAAGCAGAAAGATAAGGAAACTTACTCAGGGTGATTATTATAGGAAAGAAGAATGGAAGAAGGAATAAGAACCATATATGGGTTTTAAAAAATCAACTGGTAAAACAAGGTTAAGAAGGAAAAGAAGGAGCAGTTAAAAGAGAAGTATCTGACTGAAGGGCAAGATCAGGATGTGGATATATAACGGGAGAACGTAGAGAATCTGACCGGAAAAAGGCGAAAATATGCTATGTCCTGCGAACATGTGCAACTCCTTGCAAAATGATTTCAATGCCTTTTCCGCTAACGTTCTGTTTTTCACCATTTCATCGTCTTTGAAACTGCTCTCTGTCTCTCTAGGGAAACTGCACAGATGCAGTCGACGTCTCATCAAAATAATGATCTTAGTAGTTCCGTCTTCCGTTCAAAGTTCGTAAATTTTATCGGTCTATAGTCCATGCTTTTCCCCATAACGTTGTTCTGGTTCAAAAGTTAAATCAGTCTGAACTGATGGATGGATGGATGGTGGATGGATGGTGGATGGATGGATGGATGGATGGATGGATGGATGGATGGATGGAGTGAAATTAATTGATCCTTGTCAGATTAAGGACGATCCGAAGTTGTTGAATCTCATGATCTCTCAAAGTCTTCTATGATTTCTTTCCTCTGTCACAAAAATTAACATTCGTTTAATTATCATCATCATCTTCATCATCATCTTCATCTTCATCATCATCATCACTACCACCACCGTCACCACCACCGCCACCTCTGCCGCCACCACCACCACCAGCACCACCACTACCGCCACCACCACCGCCACCACCACTGCCACCACCACCGCCACCACCCCCGCCACCACCGCCACCACCGCCACCACCACCACCACCACCGCCGCCACTGCCGCCACCACCACTTCCACCACCATTGCCACCACCGCCACCACCGAGTTGTTGATCTGATAAAATCACGAGTAGCATATACAAAATCTCTTATATCGACTCTTTACTTTGTTGTTTCCATGTCAAAACTAATTTCGGATCAGTCCACTTTGTTTAGATATATACTCTGGCTGAAGTTGTTTCACCTCTAAGTAGGCCCTATTATCAAAGGCTCAAAGCATCCTTGGGAACTCCAAACATGATACGAATGTTAAACCCAAACCCTTATATTATGTCTACGACAAATATCTGATTCCACAGAGCAACTGAGGCTCCGAATAAGTTCTGTATACTCGTGTAATCACACGTCCCCGCATATTTGTCGCATTCCTGTTCGGATCTCAGACTAACCAAAATAACTAAACGGAATACAAATTGTTTTTCTATCTTCGTAATGGATATGCAACGCACACATGTCAGAACATTTAAACTGACAGCTGCACAACTGCACATGTCAAGTTTAGAATTTTCTTCCTATAGCTGCATACACATGTATACAATACTATACATATTTTCACACAAGAACAAAATGTAGGCTGACAGGTGCTCGCAATGACATGTTTACTTGCTCAGTGCTTTATATATCCAGCGTTTAGAATTTCTTTAGATCCGTGGGTATATACAAATATATATATATATATACATATTAGGCAATTAGCAGGGGTTATTTTAAGGAAATTTCTCAACTGCACATAATTATCAGAATAGCATCCAACATCGGGTAGATTGGTCAATATTGAGACTAAGGCCTAATTATTATTATTATTATTCCTAATATTATCATTATTATTTATTATTATTATTAGTAGTAGTAGTAATTTATTATTATTATTAATAATAATAATAATAATATTATCATTATCATGATAGCTGTCTAAGTTTATAAACCTACTTCTCCAAAGAGCAGTGTTTAACCTAGTCCCCTCTGCTGCGGGGGGAAATCAGGCTTCTAGGGGAGACAAATGAGTGTCTGAAGGACTCTTGTGAGGCGCGTAGTGCCGAGATGGGTAGGGGGAGGGGCATGGGGAGGGGGATGTGCCCCCTCCCCACCAGAAACTTTTTGAATTTCCACATTGCAATGGTAGCATTTTAAGGTGTCATTTTAACAAAATACCTCCGCTTTTTCAGAGCCTCATCAGACACTTTTTGAATTTTCACATTGCAATGGTAGCATTTTAAGGTGTCATTTTAACAAAATACCTCCGCTTTTTCAGAGCCTCATCAGACACTTTTTGAATTTTCACATTGCAATGATAGCATTTTAAGGTGTCATCTTAACAAAATACCTGTACTTTTCAGAACCTCATCAGAAACTTTTTTGAATTTCCACATTGCAATGACAGCATTTTATGGTGTCATCTTAACAAAATACCCGTACTTTTTCAGAGCCTCATCAAAAACTTTTTGAATTTCCACATTGCAATGGAAGCATTTTAAGGTGTCATCTTAACAAAATACCTGTACTTTTCAGTGCTTATAAGAGTGGGCTAAGACTTCAATAAATATAAGCAACACTTTAAAAAAAATTGGGGGGGGGGCGCGCTATTTCCACACTATAATAGTACCCTTTTAAGGTGCCATTTTAGCAAAATAACTCCATTAGACTTTTCAGTACTGAAAAAAGTGTTTTAGGATTCAATATATATATATTATAATTACAATAAAAATATCTTTATGTATGGAGTTCAGCAGCTCAGTTCTCCAGTTGCTGAGTTATTCTAATGAATAAAATAGTAGCCTATATAAGCTGACTTTTCAGCACTACATCAGTTTAACCCTATTTCCCAAGATGGTCCTGAATTGCTGACCAGGACGTACTTTCTGAAATCATATTTTAATGGTACACAAACCAACCAAGAACTAATAAACTACCGGTACCAAATTCAAGTAGCCATGTGTAGTATTAATGATGTTGTTTTTAGGTTTTACCATATTGTGTTCAAATAATAGGACCAAACATTTTGAAATTTTACAGTTTAAAATTTGAAGGATACCACTGGTGAAAAGCCATTCAGTTGTACAAAAGTAGTATTTGTACAAATATTAGCAGTAAGTTATTCTCATTTTAGCAGGATTGTGTCATATATTATGATAGTAAATAATAACATTATAACCATTAACCATATAATAATTAATAGTATTACAGTATATTATTACAGTTCACGTAATACAATGATGTAGGCTAAATAGTAACTAAGCTATATAAGCGTTATTTAGCTTGCATCAGACAGCTTTTTTGAATATGCCATGTCTTTATCTCTAGACTTGTTTTCTTGTATTTTATGCCAATAGAGTTCTCAATAGAAATATAAAGTTAGATTCATGGAAAAAATGTCTTATAATCTTGTTTGTTACAATTAGTTTAATTAAAATATAATTGCTACTTACATTGTTTATGCGATTGTGTGTAAAAAAGTAACTGCACAAAACCTGATTTTCAACTGCACAAATTCGTTTTCCAACTACACACTTTGTGTCCAGCTGCACGTTAAAATAACCCCTGGCAATTAGACCAATGGGGTCTAGATTCCGATCAAATTAGCCTCATCTGTTATCGACGGAAACGACCTCAAACTTCGCTTGGTATTTAAAACGCGTTTTATCATACAATTAAGTCAGACGAACCACAGCATTAATTTTAAAGAAATGCACTTTGATATATAATTATGCAGCCTCAAATGATTTAGCTCTGTATAAATTATATATCTCACTCTATATGTATACACGTGGCCCTTGGCCCTTGAACGAGCTGCTATTCAGGGTGAATGATCTCGCCACCGCGCCCCACAGTATATAAATTATATATATTCATATGTCTCATATGAATACGTATAGGCAATTAGACATAATGCATTGACATTGAAAAAACACATATACTAAAATAAAATACTCATATTATGAGTATTTGATTTTAGTATATGTGTTTTTTCAATGTCAATGCTGTTGGTTTCAATGAAATTTATAGTTATGGTATGCATTGTATTGCATCCATAAATTTATATAGCTCCTCTCTGATTGCACACTGATCAGCGGCACTCCAGTGCGAGAGACCAAGAGAGACAGCGAAAAGAGGCACTTGGCCCTGAAGGCCCACCAGTTAATAAGGAGGAACGTGTAGAAGGAGGAAGCAGGTTCCACAGTATATTAGACTATATACAATACATACTTCAGGCGTTGTATAATACAGCATGTATACTTAGCATATGTTTATTGTACACACGACTGTTGACGTTTCGTGAGTGTTTCTCGGCAATAATAATATGTCTGTCTCGTCGTTTGATCTGTTGCTGTTTGAGAAGAAGTCAAGAGTGTTACAAGAAGTTATCTTCGCTGACTTTTCATCAGATGATAGGCGGCGCTCTCGTTATTCATAAGAACCAGACAGAAACCACCGACCATGGCATGTAGTATCAATCGAGAAGTATATAGAGTATAATAGTAGAAAGCAAACAGACGAATAAGAATTGCCTTTACTCTCTCTGTCTCTTTCTCTCTCTCTGTCTCTCTCTCTGTGTGTCTCTGGCTCTGTCTCTCTGCCTCTCTGTCTCTCTCTGTCTCTTTCTTTCTATATATATATATATATATATATAATATATATATTATATATGTTATATTATATAGATATACTGCAGCCTGAAGGTGTCTTTGAACTGACATGTACATGTATACGCTGATAAATGTTCTCAGCGTTTGGGTGTTGTCAGTATGTAGTAGATATAATGCAATCGGATGGAAGAACGACGTGCCTCCTTGACAAGCTGTAAGCAGTCAATTATGATTGGGTTGATTGGGAAAAGATATATTGGAAATGGCTACCTTATTATTAAGCAACATTTGCCAGCGAACGACATGAACAATCAAATGAAGAAAAATAACAGCTATAGATATGACTCTAAAGTCTAAATCCAGCTCCAGTTAATGTCGGACTTTTTAACGTCCAGTTCTGGACAAATGTGCAGTTCTGAATGGATTTGTGCAGTTGTAAAAGCACTCCTGGGCAGCTACAGAAAGAGGTAAAAAAGCCACTGTCACCTCAAAGGGTCATTAGGTAATTGTTTACATATACGATTTTCATGGGAGGGATAAACATAATGTAAACCATAGACATCTAGATTACTTTAGCATGCTAAAGGATATAGGAGCCCTTGTGTAAACATAGATTCCACACTATAGTTTTGACCCTAATTTATCGGCAGATAAGGATTTTGATAAGTGATTCACTTAATGCAACTGTCGATGACATACATAAGAAAATAAAGTTAGAAGCCATAGGCATGAATATTTGCAAGTGCCGAGAAACGAACCATGACAATTATATTACGAGCGAAGTGAAGCGAGATTGAAGCAGTCTTTCTGTCAAACCCTGAAACCTTGAGACCATGCAGTAGCTTTAGTCTCAAGACAAAGAACAAAACAGTGGTCACTTCTCCAGACCAAGACTGTGAACCGCAAAGACCAAGACTGAGACTACATGTGAAAAAAATCACAATCAAATCCAGACTTCCATTATTTGCTTTAAAACAATCAAGTCACTATTTAAATGCAGACATGATTCTTTTATTTCACTCAAGTGACACACCTCTAAATGCAAACCGAAGATAATTCCGAATTCGTACTTACAAAGTCCTTCATGGAAATGTTATTCCAAAGCTTGTTGCATTCATTTATAAAAGTCTATTCACTCAGAATTTTTCTTACCAAGATGCGCCCCGCGGGGCTTCAAGGAAATCCCACCATGTAAAAAGTATGCTCTGCATACATTTGCCGAAGCCGCTGACCAGCAGTATACAAAACTGAAGCTGTTCAATCACTGAATGTAAATGTACAAATCGTGAATCTTGTTTGAAATTCTCCCATGCATGCTTTCTCAGACCGTCTGGCTTCTGGGTGTATAGGTCTACATGTACACATGTATACATTCCTGCATGATGCATAGGCGCCTATATTGCGAGTCGGTGTGTATGCGAATGCAAGAGTGCCTATATGGTCCCTAAGGCTTTTCGACGACCTCAATAGTCACTGTTCATATTACAAGTCAAGTCTTGGTCTTTCAAGACCAAAACTTGGGACCGCAAGTCTAAGACTTTGGGTTTCAAAACCAAAAGCAACACTTTAAACCTCAGGATCAAGGCCAAGATTTTAGACCTCAAACCAGGCTCTTTAATCTCAAGACCAAAAGCAGTACCTTAAACCTCTAGACCAAGACCAAGACTTTTAAAAACCAACTCGAGCGTACTCGAGGACAAAACAAGGCTGAATCAAAACGTAAAATGCCCTATTGACGTCGTAGCCAATCAAGCAAAGTGCAGCTTTGGATGGATCCATGATAGTTTAACGACAGCGCATGCGTATGAAAATAAAGGTCGAATCCGTTTGCATATAGGCCTACATCGCACTAAAGCTCAGATCAGTTTCCGTTCTTAGGCCTATAGCAATTTAAATATGATTTCCACCATCATACTGTATCTTTAGAACTATAATAATGATCAGCAAACATAACCTTATATACTTCACTCGTTCATATTATAGCTTGAGACGCACACGCATCACAATATGAATCCATTCTTAAACCACGAATGCTTTACATGTACCTTCAATTCACACACTGAGCAACACATGGCCGTCTGCTGAAAGTCGTCAGAGCATAGTAGACAATGTCATCCATCTTATAGCGCCTTAACAAAATCCGCAAAGAATCGACAAAGTTATAAAACATCTTTCCTCTTATTATTCCAAATCTTATTGCTTGTTTGCTATCGCCTATAACACCAGAAATAATGAGCTCTCTCTGTCGACTACACTGAACTCAGAATACAGAATGCAACAATGCCTTTCTCCTTCACTATAATTTGTAGCGAACGTACGTGACTTCGTCGACCCGTCACTGCCTGGCATCATTTAGCATCCCTAATACTAACTCTGCGAGGGAGAGAGGGAGAGAGAGAGAGAGGCAGGAAGGGAGGATGCCTTGATCCGTACGACGCCAACCAGCCTCAGCAACAGCAACAGCAGAGAACACGACACCATCGATGCATCATCATCTCACGTTGTTGTCAGTGGCAACGGCTGGCTCTGCCGCAGTATCAAGATAATCATCTGAAAATGAGGATGCGGCGGATGATCATCAGTCTCAGTCTCAGCAACCAGAATGGAACGGCGCAGAGTTGTTCCACGTTTACTAACGTTGCCGGTTTACGTATTATTTATTAACCCCCCCCCCCCGCCGCCGTTATATATGTTCCTGGTTCTCCTCCCTCACCCGATGTTTGCATACAGGTTTCCCTCTGCCTCACCTTTCCTCCTCTCCTATTCCCAACATATATCTAAGTTCATCTATTCTTCATTTACCCCTTCAACTATCTCCTTTCCATTTCTATAAATTTCTTAACGTGTGCCTTCTTTCCCTCTTTGTATCTTTCTCTCTCCCGTCGTTCAGCGTCTCCTCTATACCTCTTTGCCTCTATCAATCTAATTTTCTCGCTGTGTGTACTGTGTATCTTTCCTTCTGTCTCTGTCTGTCTGTATCTGCCTGTATCTGTCTCTCTGTCTATGTGCATCTCTATCTCTTTCTGCCTCTGTCTCTCTATCTGTCTTTCTATACGTATGTCTCTCTGTTTCTGCATCTCTTTATTTGACTCTGCATGTCTGTCTGTCTGCCTGTTTGTCTTCGTCTCACTCTCTGTCTCACTCTCTATCTCTGTCTCTGTCTCAGTTTCTAATCCGTCTACCTTTTCCCGGTCTCTCACTCCCTAATCCTCCTAATCCTCCTAATCCTCCCTCAATCGTTCGTCTGTCTCTCCCTCTCCCTTCCTTTCCTCTCCGCCCCCCCCCCCCCACCCCCGACCATCTCTCTTCCCATCAGCAAGACCATCCCGGTGAATTAGAATCCGTCGTAATCCTACCTCGGTCGAACATCATCAGCGACTCCTAGCTCCATCTGACGTCGTCGTCGTCGAGTGAAATACCAACCCGAACACAGATCATGCTCCCTGATATTTCAATGATATATCGCCTCCACCTTATAGCCAACGCTGCAGTTGCCTGATATTTTCCCACTACTCTCCGATCCTACATCGACCGGCGAGTGGTGGTATGAACGGCAGCGGCTACGGCGTCGAGAGGGAGCGCCCGGTCCCTGCCTCTGCCGCTGCCTACTCCACCTCTTCTCCCTGGCCGTCCGTCGGCCCAGAAGGGCGGGATCAGGTTTTATTAGTGGCGTGGCCGCTGATGTTAGGGTGCTTATCGGCGGTGGTGGCGGTGATAATGAAGCACCCAGGGGCGATTTCCGTCTGAGGAGCAGCGATATGATTCCTCCGTTTTGGCCTCTAAGTACGGATATATGGGATTGGATTGGATGAATAAAACACAGCGTTGATCCCTACATGCTCGTCGGTTGTAATGGGTGTCGTGCATGATGTGGTCAATATCCAGGCGTTTTGACCTTTCCGCCGTTGGTTTCTATCTGTGTCCCACTGCTGAATTGCGTGTACGTTCGTATGGATGCCTGTCTACCATTGCTTGTCTCTGTCAGTTTGTCTGCTGCTCAAGTCGTTGACTTTTACAGCTACTGAAGAGTTGGCTAAATGGCTGACTGTTCCAATAAGAGGCTGCACGCTTTCAGATTGCTTTAAGTGTTCTCTCAATGAGTTCGGCTGCTTGAAGCTCTGAATGTCTGCTTGTCTGTTTTTGTGTTTACCTGTTTGTGGCACTATGTCTGTCTGTCTGTCTGCTTACTCGTCTGCCTGTATGTATGCAAGTCAGTGCTTCTGTTTGGACAAGACTCATGCCAAAAACTGTCAATCTGACAATGTAGCCTCTGTGTGAGTGTGTGTGAGTGTGTGTGTGTGTGTGTGTGTGTGTGTGTGTGTGTGTGTATTTTTCTGTCAGTGATTATGCCAATCTATTCGGACGAGTACTCTCACAATGTCACAGAGTGAGAGACAGACAGACAGACAGACAGACAGACAGACAGACAGACATACAGACATACATGCATGAATGCATGCATGCATGCATGCATACATACATACATACATACATACATACATACATACATACATACATACATACATACATACATACATACATACATACATACATACATACATACATACATACATACATACATACATACATACATACATACATACATACATACATGCATATGTACATACATACATACATACATACATGTACATGCATACATACATACATACATACATACATACATACATACATACATACATACATACATACATACATACATACATACATACATACATACATACATACATACATACATACATACATACAGACAGACAGACAGACAGACAGACAGAGGGACAGACGGACAGACATACATACAACATACATACATACATACATACATACATACATACATACATACATACATACATACATACATACATACATACATACATACATACATACATACATACATACATGTACATACATACATACATACATACATACATCCATACATACATACATACATACATACATACATACATACATACATACATACATACATACATACATACATACATGTACATACATACATACATACATACATACATACATACATACATACATACATACATACATACATACATACATACATACATACATACATACATACATACATACATACATACATACATACATACATACATACATACATACATACATGTACATACATACATACATACATACATACATACATACATACATACATACATACATACATACATACATACATACATACATACATACATACATACATACATACATACATACATACATACATACATACATACATACATACATACATACATGTGCAGTTGATATGACTAGGCCATAATATGTGAGGCATACGCAGAGGTCAACAACAGTACTGTCCAGTCAAGAGCAACTCTTGGTTATATCAATGTCGGCAAAAGAATTTGGTGACTGGATGGTTTCCATAGGCGTCAATTACAACTGTCTATATTTTAAGTTTATATATAATACTAGCTGAACCCGGCCACGCCTTGCTGTGGCTGAAAAAAGCCTCCCGCTCCCCTCCCCCTCCCCCCCCCCCCTTCCCCTCCCCTCTCCCTCCCCTTATTCTCCCCCTTCCCCTCCCCCTTCTCCCCCTCCCCCTCCCCCTCCCTTTGCGATGGCGACGCGGATCACGCCATAAAACGCTTGAGCACGAAGGCCGTAATGAAATGCGAAGGCCGTAATGAAATGCGCTAAAGAAATTTACGGAACAAACATGCCCGAATCGGTATGCAAGGCTTATTGACGGGCGTAGGCTATGTGTTGAAAACGGCGGAATTTGCAAAGTTGCTTTTTTAGCTTAAAAGATTGCGTTTTATCCCAAAAAGCATTCGGCAAACCCGGCCGTGTTGGAACTAAACGTTTTGGTGAAGTTTCGAAAGCAATCAATGAAGAAAGTTCGGAGATCTTGCGTCAGGTGCCAAACGCGGTTAGATTTTTATATATATAGATTTGACAGATATATATATAGTACTTCCATCCATAACCTATATTTATATATATATACATGTATATATACATAGGTCAAAGATGGAACCACTTCGAAGATGATGTCAGAGTCCCAGACAAGGGTCTGCATGGCGAGGGGGTCAAAGCTATAAACTGTCTAGCGACCATGGCAGGTATATATGTAGAACGAAGGACAGTTGATACATTGGCCACGGAGGTCTCACATGCATTGGCAGACGGCATCTGGACAAAGTCGCGCAATGGGATGGACCCCACTCAATTGACTCACCCATCACCTAGCAATAACTCACTGGATTAGTTGGGTTGGGGGGAGATGGATCATGGATGAATCTTCAGTTACACGTTGCATGCAAAATGCCCTAAGGGCTGATCAGACTATCTCAAAATCATTGTCATCATCATCATCATAATCATATATAGTCATAATCATCATCATCATCGTCGTCGTCTTCGTCATCATCATCATCATCGTTTTTTCATCGTCAGTCATCACTAACAGCAACAACAACGATTGCATACTCTTCATCAGCCTCATCGTCGTCATCAATAGCATCTCCAGAAACACAAACATGCACCGAGTACAACTGAAACTTACACCGATGTGCATCATGTAGATCTATATATATAATGATATATATCTAATCGTTTGATTGTATATGTGTGTATATATATATGTACATGTATATGCATCATGTATGTATATACTATATAGCCTGCAATATATTTTTATATTATATATATATATAATTGTATATAAATATATATTATGTATGTGATTGTGCGTGCGTGCGTGTGTGCAACAGATAAAAAGACAAAGAGAGAGAGAGAGAGAGAGAGAGAGAGAGAGAAGAGAGAGAGAGAGAGAGAGAGAGTGAGAGAGAGAGAGAGAGAGAGAGAGAGAGAGAGAGAGACAGGCAGTAAGTGAGACTGTAGACTATAGAGAGAAGACATCTGATTACAGTAATGGTATACAACAGAAGCCTCTTCCATGTCAGCCTATACACGATCATCGTGACATTTGACCTTCCCCTTCGGCCAGAGGAAGGGCAATTCCGCGACCTCGAGGCGTGTATACAAGTCATGTCTGATTCAATGACCTCTGGTAATATATTTATATATATATATATATATATATCCAATGGAGAAGCCCTTGTCTGATTCCATTCAATCGGTTGTGCCTCTCGTCTCCCACCTGCATGATCGTGTGTATAACACTGTATATGATTCACGGTAAACGTTTCCTCTTTCTTCTTCCTTTTCCTGTTCTTCTCTCTTCCTTTACCAGTTCTTCTTTCTTCCTCTTCCTGTTCTTCTCTCTTCCTCTTCCAGTTCTTCTCTCTTCCTTTACCAGTTCCTCTCTTCCTTTACCAGTTCTTCTCTCTTCCTTTACCAGTTCCTCTCTTCCTTTTCCAGTTCTTCTTTCTCCCTTTACCAGTTCTTCTCTCTTCCTTTACCAGTTCCTCTCTTCCTTTACCAGTTCTTCTCTCTTCCTTTACCAGTTCCTCTCTTCCTTTACCAGTTCTTCTCTCTTCCGTTACCAGTTCTTCTTTCTTTCCTTACCAGTTCTTCTCTCTTTCTTTACCAGTTCTTCTCTCTTCCTTTACCCGTTCTTCTCTCTCCCTTTTCCAGTTCTTCTCTCTTCCTTTTCCAGTTCTTCTCTCTTCCTTTACCAGTTCTTCTCTCTTCCTTTACCAGTTCTTCTCTCTTCCTTTACCAGTTCTTCTCTCTTCCTTTACCAGTTCTTCTCTCTTTCATTACCAGTTCTTCTCTCTTTCTTTACCAGTTCTTCTCTCTTCCTTTACCAGTTCTTCTCTCTTCCTTTACCAGTTCTTCTCTCTTCCTTTACCAGTTCTTCTCTCTTCCTTTACCAGTTCTTCTCTCTCCCTTTACCAGATCTTCTCTCTTCCTCTTCCAGTTCTTCCTTCTTCCTCTTCCAGTTCTTCCCTCCTTCTCTTCCAGTTTGCTCTCGTCTTCCACTGCAGAGGTCATCAAAACACGAAAACTGACAGACGCACCAATTGAACTAATCACGTGATTCAGAAATCGTTTCAGTAATAATCCTCCATGGCTGTTACATCATGACTCCTATCCTCCCTCCCTCCGTTGACCCATCCTTCTCCCTCCCACCTCTTCCACCACCACCCCAATTGCTTCTTTCTTGCTTCTCATGATGTGCTGCGGCCGACAATCGTTCTGCGTCCATCTTGTATAAATAATCCGTCCAACGGATTCCACGGAGGAGGTCCCTTCCATCGGGCCAAGACCATTAGGACGAGGTTAGAGCCCCGTGATCCTCTGCCCATCACTCTCTCCACCTTCTCTTCTTCCCCCCACTATCACCATGACAACCGACACGGTACCGGCTGCTGCTGCTGCTGATGGCGCGATCTCAAGTGAAGCGACATAAACTGATGCAATAACTCAGCAACGATGATTTGGAGCATGGGGGAGGAGAGATTTGGAGAATGGGAAGAGGAGTCATAGGAGAGTGGGACGAATAAACGCAATTGAAGATGAGCAGAGAAAGACAGGGAGAAAGACAGAGACAGAAACAGAGACAGAGACAGGGAGAAAGACAGACACATAGAAACAGAGGCAAAGACAGGAGAGAGAGACATAGAAACAGAGACAAAGACAGGGAGAGATATGTATAAACTGAGACAGGGAGAGAGACATAGAAACAGAGACAGGAAGAGACAGAGACATAGAAACAGAAACAGGAATAGACAGAGACATAGAAACAGATACAAAGACAGGGAGATAGAGATATATAGAAACAGAGACAAAGACAGGCAGAGAGAGACATAGAAATATAGACAGGGAGAGACAGAGACATGGAAACAGAGATAGCGAGACGAAGAACCAAAAACGGCGACAATAAAGATATAAAGTTTGCCGGTGTCATGAAAAGGATTATCCCCCCTGAAAGCTATCCGGAGGGATGAATTAATCTATCCCCCCGGATGGAATTAACCGGTCTAGACTATCCGGGGATATAAACCATTCTAACCCATTTTTTGAAAAATGCGTATAATTAAACAAATTGTACTTTAATCAAAATTTAAAGTCACTCTAATTGTTTTAAGTGACCTATATGCAATGCTCAGAGAAAGGCAACTCAAAATTATTTAGTGTCTCCAAGTGTTTTTAAGTGTTTTAAATGTTTTAAGTGCTATAAAACCAAAGCAAAGCAAATTATCTAGTAGGAATAAACATACATGTTAGTGTCAATGTTCAAAACAAAGCAGATGAAAATTAATTTGCAAAAATAAATGCACGCGGAAGTGTTATTTTTGACTTTTCCTCATTTGGGGGATACTATTAATATGGGGATACTCTATTTCGTGACACCGGCCAGGGAGATGGCGAGAGGCAGACATAGAAAGGCAGAAGTATATTGAAATAGAAAAAAAAATAACAGGCCAGGAGAGACAGGCAGAAGAAAAAGGCATTTTGCGAGACACAAGAAAGAGATAGAGAGAAAGAGAGAGAGAGACAGACAGACAGACAGACAGACAGACAGACAGACAGACAGACAGACAGACAGACAGACAGACAGACAGACAGAGACAAAGACAGAGACAGAGACAGAGAGACTCTCTGACACACAGAGAGAGAGAGAGAGACAGAGACAGAGACAGAGACAGAGAGAGAGACAGATACAGAGAAGTAGGCCTATATCAAGGACAGATAAATAGTGGAGAGACGGTGCTAAACATGTTTTGCTGACTGTAAATATTATCAAAGAGAACGAAGTACTTAGCAAACACATTTCTTTTTCATCTATCCCAGTTTCTTCCACTTGGCAACTGAGTGACTCAGTATCTCCATAATACTCTATTGGACCTAAAGCCTTTTATAAAGAACGTTTACTCTTCCCAACACTTATCCCACTTGAGAGCCGAAGCAGCCTACAGGTGACGTCAAAGCTTTACATGTAGAATTGTAGATGTTCTGTGAATCAGTCGAGTAAAGACAAAACTGTCTGGTCAGAGAAAACAGTTTCAAGATCGTTTGCAATCGATAGTAAAAGGTAACAGACATGATCGTCCGTATATACAGTATATGGGGCTAGCTCATGTTCTTATCTCATCGGGGAACAGGGCCTATACACAGTCACCTAAGCAGTTTTGACCCACATGAGGCTATACAGGGATGACGTACATGTACATACGGTACATACCGTCCAAATGCATTCTAATGGTTTTTTCCTTCTGTGCTTATTTTTGTGGCGCCGATGTTTTGGGAGTAGGCTATAGCGACGACATTATTAACTAATGCCTTGTTTTTCCTCATTTTGTGTCTCACTCCTTAAAGGCATTCATTTTCCTTCGAGTTTTACGTGCTGAGAACGCACGCCTCTGGACACTCATTCTATGAGAGGCGCTATATAAATTTATAGAAACAATATGATACAATACAATTATCGAACAGAAGTGTCGCATGTTCAGAGGCAGCGTGTTCCAATCTTACCTTAGAAGAATTACAGTGGGAACCATGAACTGAACGAGAACCGGTAGAGTATAAAGAGTCTCATTGTTCCCCAACGACCCCCCCCCATGGTGCAAGACAAACAAGACGAGATGAAAAAGAAGAAATACTGCTCAAGAATAATTACAGACGATTCATAAGTAAAATGCAGAATCGTATAATTTGAGAAAGAAATAATAATCTGAAGTGACATTTTTAGGGCAGAATCAAAGTCGCGAGAGACATGCGAATTCCAACGTGTCACTTTCGTTATGAAATCCAATCCATGAGTTCATAACCAGAGACAGAAGATCTGTATATATAATTATGTGTGTGATTTATATATATAATTTTGTATGCATGTATGCTATGACTATATAATAGTATACATAGGCCAATGTCTCAACAGTCTAATAATAATAATAAACTACAAATAGATACCAATAGCATATATAGGCCAATACCGCAACAGTCTAGCAATAATAAACTACAAATAGATGCCACTTATAAGAGAGTCCGCTTTTCAAATTATATATGTCACACTGAATATAAGCTATGTAGGCCCTATAATATGTATCGCAAACTGCACTCAAATTGAACCTGAAAGCAAACAAATATGACATAGTAACAATGTACACAACTATAATCTGCATATAATTATGTGATATATATATATATATATATATATATATATAGTTCATACGTATATACACTGTGCTCCATGAAAAAACACACCAAAAACTTTTCAAACATCTTCTATAAAACTAAGCCAATTGTAATAAAAGTTTGTACGTTGTTTCTCAAATAATATTGCCACAAAATATTTTACATTTTACTTACTCACAGAAGTGGTTGCTGTTGGAGGCAGTGACGCAGACTAGGCGTGTTTGGAAACATTTAAACAGAGATTAGTAACTTATAGTTAAAATGGTTTTCAGCAATGCCCCAGCATATCGCGCAAAGGACACCATTGCGTTGCTGCGACGTGAAACACCAAGCTTCATTGGACCGGAACTCAGGCCAGCAAACTCACCAGACCTCAATCCCGTTGACTACAGAATTTGGGGTCTAATACAGGAACGCGTCTACCAGACAGCAATACGGGACATCAACAAGTTGAAGGAGCGCCTCATCGTTGTGTGGGCACAGTTGAAGCAAAGTGTCATTGACAAAGCTATTGAACAGTGGCAGCCAAGGCTGAGAGCTTGCGTTCAAGCGAAAGGACATCACTTCGAACATCTTCTTAAATGAAACATTACTTTTTCTTATTTAACATTAGACTTACATGCGTTTCATGACAAAGTTTTTGTGTGTGTTTTTTATGGGGCACAGTGTATATATAGTTCATACGTATATATATAACACACGATTCTATAAACGTTTGCTATGTATATATAAACTGGACACACACACACATAACAGATTGCACTTAAAGTGGACGACGACGACTGCAGTTCTGTGATAAGCATTGCCGGTTGTCAGAACACGTGTGACTTGTCACCCATTTGAGAATAGCAGACGAGATGGGAAACCAGCTGCTGCTGGTGCTGCTGCTATTACTACTACTGCTGTTGTTGTTGCTGCTGCTGCTGCTGTTGCTGCTGCTGCTGCTGATGCTGATGCTGCATAGTCGAGCTAGCCGTAAATAGACTGAGGTGGCTGTCAACGGTGTCTGTGTAATAATAATAGAAACCTACATCAGCTTCTGTCACTCGCTGACTAAATTTATTCGCTTGAAGTCGACGACGACGACGACGACGACGAAGCTGTGTGTGAATGAATGACACAATCGATAGGTCGTGTATACGGCTGTTTACTCCAGTTCTTAAATATCTATCGTCGATGCGTCATGAAAGTCATAAATCAATTTTAAAATACATTTATGTAGCGCACATTGTAGCCTATAGACTATAATAGAGGAAGCATGTGCAGTGACATCTCTCCTTTACGTTTAGCCATTGGACTCAGTAATGCAGAGCAAACGGTTGGTCATGACAAGTAATTGAGACTGGTATATACACACAGGGCATCAAATGGGCTTTATACAAGGTATAAAATTTTGAACTAGAGTCGTGTAGATAGATGAACAAAAGCATCTGATAACACATGAAGCTGTCTTAAACCTATCATGGTCGGGTTGTGGCAACAAGTCAGGATATGAAATGAATACAGATGATAGTAAATTGATAGGACAGCGATGTTTGAAGATATGATGGAAGACCGCTAATACTGTGTTTACTATGAGCAGGAATCTCCTTTTGTTGGCTCCCATATACGATTTCACTTGATTTAAATCTTCGTATATAAGAGCTTATTTAATATACTGTAACTGAAACCGGTTTTCTATTTCTGGCAGATCAATAGGTTTCCGAAAAGGCCGGAAAGTGAGTAAGTGCGTCTGTCTGGTGTCTGGTTCAAGACATCCGGTTCGTGGTAGTACGGTGGTACATCCGGTTCGTGGCATCCGGTGTAAATTAGGAGCGTTTAGTGCGGACGATAACACTGTGGTTTTAATTGAAGTCAGTTCTATGTGGTCGGTTTATATTAAGACTTTAAGACGGTTAACCGTCTATACTATGGCTAACGGTGGTACGACGAGGCGGTCTATGGTGGTCAGCGTGTTGCTGGAAGGTTAACCGAAATGCCAGGGTTCAAATCTCAATCCCTCGTTTGTTATAATGAGTACATTGAACGTCGATGGGAAGATTGGACGGTGAGGGAGAGAACTTGTCACATGATCTCACATGATCAGAACGAATGGAAAATCACTGCTATAGCAAACCTGCTCAACAGCAGAAGACTAAAGAAAGAGAGCAATCAACAGAACAGAGCTTAAGAGATTGATCTTTTAAATGCAGTCACCACCAATGTCATTTTCTCGTTGTAGTCTTTACATGTAGGTGGCGGAGAACCAAAGCCACCTGCAGGCTCAGTGGAGGGTAGGGGATTCCACAAGAGTCACTGCTAGCATGAAACCGAGTCCATTTAGGTTCAGGCATGGTGACCACCACTACCATCGTCATCATCATCATCGTCGTCGTTATCATCATCATCATCATCATCACCGTCGTCGTCGTCGTCATCATCATCGTCGTCGTCGTCGTCGTACGGTCGTCATCATCATCATCACTATGGCCGCCTGTCATCGCCATGATCATTATTCTCCTCTTTCTTCTGTGTCGATCATTATCCTCATCATCGCCATCGTCGTCGTCGTAGCTTACTGTAACAGTACTCTTCGTCGTCATAAATAAAACCTACTTTCTCATCTTTCTCGTCGTGGGTTATTGCCGTTTTATTACTATAGGAAATATACATAATGCGCACATATATATTACATGCATATATGTATATATTTGTGTAAGCTTATATGTATATAAACGAGTGAGTGTCTTCAAGTATATATTATATACACAAATACATATGTATATTTATATGTACCGGAGGACACATTTATTTCTCCTACAGAATACAGATCGCGTATAATTAATCTGGTGAAAAGGCGACACATATCCTATCGACCATAAATCCTATATATATATAAATTATATATATATATATATTGTATATATATATTATATATATATGCTCATAAAAGTCATAATAGGCTATGTGCACTGTGCAGTCTGGATGGATGTCTGTCTTTGTGGTTCCGTGTCTGTATCTTTGTCTTTGCATGTGTCCTTCATTGTCGTTCATTCACTTGTTCTTCCATCCGTCCGTCCGTCCGTCCGTCCTTCAGTCCTTCTGCACCATGACAGGCCGTTAACGATCGTTGCACTGATAAAGCATCGGTCTCCACCTCCGCAGTGCATCCTGGGAACTCTGCTGGCATCATGGATCTACGGTTCATTCCGAAAAAGAGAGACTGTGGGCATTGGGCACTCCCCTCGAGTCCTCTGTCGCAGAGTTTGATGATTTCTGTCCTGACCATTAATTTTATGATTAAAATCGATGGATTTTGACGGAAACCAATCACAGTGCTTGATTATACCCAACCCAGATATCGATGGATGTTGAAATCCCATTATCCCATTACCAGATGAACCTATGAATGGATACGTCAATATAATCTTCTGCATGCTCCAGCGTATCTGTTCGGGCTCAGCCATAAAATACGAATACAACGGTTGTACATTGGAAGAGTAAACTGTATGTGCGCTTTAATGCATGTGCGCTTCACATATGCAAATAAAGGCTACTTACTTACTTACTTACTTACTTAAACGACTTGCGATCATTCCCTGCATGTATGTTGAGGTCAAGAAACAAAGACGGGTTTGAACTTCGAACTCATCGGTTCTGCATTTGAATTTTGACAGACTTCTTTTTGGGATTTTCAACATCGTTTAGGCAAACTATAGTAGGCTACATAGAGCGCCTATAATATTATTAGCTTTCTGAAATTTGCGCTGTATAAATGCCTAAATGCGATTATACAACAACAGTGAAAACTGTCTGATCATCATTAAGTATCCTTATCAATTGGTAGGTGGCGCAACATGTGAACAACGATTAATAGATTGACAATGTGATCACGAAGGCGATCCACATATACATCACTGCATCAGTAGGGGTAGCAGAGGGGTTGTGGTGGGGATGGGTAGAGGGTGGGACGATAAGGGGGTGGGAAGGGTAGGAGACGGGAGGGAGGTGGAATGGAGGTAGGGACGGATGGTTGAATGCTCTTTTCAGCCACAGCAACGCGTGGCCGGGTACGCTAGTAGCAAGCTAAATGTAAGCTATCTATGACGATCCGGCAACAGCGAAAATGAGCAATCGCGGAAGAGGACTCTGGGCTCTCTGGCCTATCGAACGGTTGATGATATGGCGCCATCACAATTTCCACACGATGCAAATACCACAGATCACAGGTGACGCGACTCACATCCGCCAGAGCTAGGTGAGGCCAGCCACCTATTGACGATGACATCAAACAGAGCACGCGCAGACGGCTGAAGAAGGAGGAGGAGGAGGAGGTCCATGAAGAAAAACAATTCGCTTAAGACATGCTTTCCTATCACGAAAAATCACCTAGGGCCTTAATTAGGCCTAATCAATCTTAATACGCATTCTGTATTAGGCCTACTATGTCGGTCACTGCCTAAGCCTATAATTGGCTACACCTTTTATGCCTTTCCAAGACTATATAGGTCTATCCTTGCGCTTAAAGTTGATGCCTTGAGCTATAGGCTACCTCTAGGCAAGCAGGCAAATACTGGCGTTCACAGAATGGCATATTAGCCTACGTACTTAGCCATAAGTGACAAGTCCATAACCAGACAAGAAACGAAGGCTTACGAAGCAGATATCGAAGGTGCTGATTGTAATTAGGGCCACGTGGACCGGTAAATAAAAAGGAAATGACGGCCGACAGATTAGCAGATTAGATTGGCCGACGTTGAAAGGGCGACTGGTGGAACCATGCAAGAGTTTGACTGATAAACTAAAACGAATATATAATTTAAGAATGAATGAAGTGGAAGAAGGACAGGCGAATGGAAAGACGCGGAGAACTTGAAAGGATTTATTGTAGAACTGGCGCCAAAAGATCGTCTGCTGGCCTGTAACAGTTTGTCTGCTGTAGTGCCTAGAAATAGCATAGGCCAATATAAAAATGCAATAACATGAAAGACAGAATAATATTATTAGACACAAGCTCAAATGTAAGGATCTAATAAATTATGACATATGTATACGGTCTGCCCAGCAGTGGACCCAAATCAGCTACAGAATCAAGTCCCGTCCGTTTCAGCCACGTGGTACTCTCGTTTTACACGATCCAGATCTAAGAATAGGTATACGCTTATATTATAGAAGCAGACGATTAACGGATTTATTGCTTCGATGATTAGGTCAATCTATCAGTAGAAGTCGTCCGTCCATTGACTGAAAATATTAATTCTGACGGACATCTTCCTTCTGGCTACAGGACCGACCGACGCCGGCCAAGTAGCCTGAGGTATAGGCTATCGGAAGATGGAATAGGAAGTCAGGAAGGCGACAGGCTATACGGGGAAGGAACATACAGATGGGAAGTGGGGACTGGGGATGGAACATAAGGAGCAGAAGAGTGGTGTTTCGGCGATGATAAACCTGAACGATGCTATCTGCCACGTCCATGTCTGTCTGTCTGGCTGTCTGGCTGCCCGTCGGTCTAGGTGTCTATGTATTTCACTGCCTGTCTGTTTGTCTGTCTCTCCTGCTGTCTGTCTAGGCCTACCAGACCAATAATCGACGTTTGTAAGGTTGTCGAAGGTTTTGGCCTGCGCTACATTAAATCCTCGTCGAAAAGTTCTGGAAAGTTAGCATTTTCTTAATGCTGATCAAAGCAGTTAAACTCTTCCTTTCTGACCCCTTACATCCGCTGCTTTATCAGGCTGAGATTTTCCAGGTACAAAAGAGTAATGCGAAGACGATAGCAACTTCCGATAAAGCTAATCACAAACGACGTCGACCTGAATAAATAACCTAGGCTTACCATAGGCCTAGCGTAGGTGCAGTTGCAATTGCGTTGTAAAAACGGTTGAACAGGAGAGACTCGCAATCTACGTTGACTGTCTGTAGTCGAGATAATTGCAACTTAGGAACGCGTTCGTCGCGTGTCGACACTCGACTTGCAGGCAGTCTGGTCTGCTTTGTTCGTCAGGGATGCAACTCTGAATTCAAAAAAGGCCAGATTGGCCATAAAAAGCCTAGAAAAGACTAGACTGGCGTTACGTTGAGAAATACGTAGAATTTTTTTAGAAATGTGTGGAATTTGTCTAGACGGAATGCTTTTTCTCTTGTGTTGAATTTTCTAATGACTCTTTTTAGTCTTTGAATGCAAATCTGACGTCTAGGCTACAACTTTTTTCTAGTGTTTCAGCTATTTTTTCGCACACCAATTGAGTGTCATTTTTGTGATAATAGGCCTAATACATGTTTCAGCACGAAAAACCTCCGAGAGAAATAGCCTATAGGCCTATATCCTGAGGGGAAAAACTAGACAAGACCGAAAAACCTAGATGTAGCCTAGATGGGAAAAGCTATACATGTAAGTGGCATCCCTGCCTTTCGTGGATCACCAGAAGTAGGCCTAATTAGAAAGTTATGCTAGTAATGTTTAGCCATGGCGATTAGCCTAAGAGTTGCGATTACTAAGGTGCCTCTTCACTGTAATATATGTATGCATGTATATATATATATAATATATATATACACACACACACACACAAATAGGTCTATATAATATATCGGGTCTATACAGGGTGGCCCAAAAGTTTTTGTTCAACTTTGAAGGCCTATAACTTAGGCAGTTTAGCAAGTAAGTTTATGCTTAATGCATCAAATTAAAGGTCGTTATATCAGCTATAAGTCCGACAAATTTCATTACGGTAGCTTTCAATACGCGCCATATAATTATTGTGTACCGCACCTACCTTGTTTTCTGACGTAAACAATAATTTCATCATTGCGCCGTGAACAGAAGATGACAGCTTTGAAGGCCTATAACCAATGTTCCCTCTAAGCTGTGCGCGTGTGCGCGCGCACACAGGCCATGAGACGAGCGCACAGAAAAAAATATGGAGCGCACACAAAAAATTTTACAGTTCCATAACACATAATTTTATTTTCAGACATGTCATGCTAAATACAAATGGCGCCATGTTATTCTACAGCGCATTCTTCCTGTGACTCTGAATTCATTAATAGATCTATGCAAATACAAACTTCCGGTCTTCCGTATCAACTTCGAAGCCGCGTGGTTATGAGTTCTGACTTCTGACTTCTGAAGTTCAGATTGTGAATACATCTATTAAATATTAAATCGAGCTCGCTTCAGGTCTAGTTTATAAACAATGTCGCAGTCCTTGAAGCGAAAACGAACTGCGACCGCATTTGAAAGTGAATGGTTGAACGAGGTCGTTGAAACAGAGTCAACACAATCGCATAGTAAGTCGCGATTGACACTTGGTGAAATTGTTTCTTTTGAGGAGGACGTTGGTGTCGTTTGTTTGGTGTGCCGTGATGCAAGAACTGCAGGAGAGTTTACGACTGGAAGAATGTTACAAGTTGCAACATTATTATTATACTAAAATATATATTTAGACTGTTTGAACAGTTGGACCATCCATTTGAGTCTGCTACATCCATCCCTCAACCGAGTACGAGTGGATTTATTCATATTGTACTAATAGACTAATGTCTCTGAAAGATACTAGTTTTAATAAGCAAAGTAGTCTTTTTTACATGTAAAATTTATTAAATCGTCAAATGCGACATATGAAGCAGCCTTTTCTAGTTAGTTGTACTTGTAGTGTACTTAGTTAGTTACTTAGTATAACTACGACTACTAGGCCTAGTTGGTTGAAGACACTGCAAATAAGAAACAATTATCTGCCAAGTGCCAACTCCTCGGTCACTCACCATTCACCAATACACACATGTGCACAAAATGTAACTTTCCTTATAAATTGTTGCACAAGATAAATTTTATGCGCACACAGACTAGAAAAAATTAGAGGGAACATTGCCTATAACTTAGGCAGTTTAGCAAGTAAGTTTATGCCTAATGCATCAAATTAAAGGTCGTTATATCAGCTACAACTGGTCAAAAATTTACATTTTTAGCTTTAATAATAATTGCGTAAAACTACTGTACTGAATATGTATCAGTTTACAATGATTTTAATTCGTCTATCTTGCAAAACACAATACTTGGAAAATTAGTCTTTGCAAGTTTGCATTATTGATAGCCATTAAGAAATCCAAGAATTATTTAAACAAATAAATATTCACTGTGTCTTCCACGAGCTCGAATGACTGCATGAATGCGACGTGCCCATTGATCTATGGCTCCATTGATGAGTTCCTGACTGAGTTCCAGCAACGAGTGATGACGCGCTTCAGATGCTCGACGTTTACTATCCGTTCACGATAAACCCGTTGCTGCAAAGCACCCCAGATTGAGTAATCAACGGGGTTTAAGTCTGGGCTATTAGGCGGCCAGTTATGTGGTTCGATGAACTCAGGAACGTTCGCGTTCCAAAACTCCACGGTATGACGAGAACGATGAGCGGGAGCTCCGTCTTGCTGAAAAACGAAGTCATTTCCAGACTTCAAACGCATATCTGGTACCTCATCACACATGATCACAGTAGTACACGCTGTTCACTTTGGCCTCGGGTGTCACAAAGAATGGATCAGTTTTGCCGAGATTGGAGACAGCCACTGAAACCATGACGCTTTGAGTAAAGTGTGTACGGCCTTTCAGAAGTCAACGAACGAGGACGGCCAGTAACAGGCTTACGTTTAGAACTTGCACTCGCGTCAATTTGTCTAATTAATCGGTTGAGATTGTTTTTACTCCAGTTTCTAGCAGGAAATTCATTCATCATTTGATATGCATTTAAATGTTTTCAATTCTTAAAATTCGAATCAAAGTCCTGTCATCTTCTGTTAACGGTGCCATGATGAAATTATTGTTTACGTCAGAAAACAAGGTAGGTGCGGTACACAACAATTATATGGCGCGTAGTGCAAGCTACCGTAATGAAATTTGTCGGACTTATAGCTGATATAACGACCTTTAATTTGATGCATTAAGCATACACTTACTTGCTAAACTGCCTAAGATATAGGCCTTCAAAGTTGAACAAAAACTTTTGGGCCACCCTGTATATACAGCTGATAGGGTGTACCCAACCAGATGAACTGAGTCTTAGAATTATCAAAGGAGATGCGATTAGAGGACATCCATGAGTGGAGGCGATTAGCAAAGGATTCAATAGGCCTACGCCCAACTAAAAGTCACTGTTTCCAAGTTTCCAATGTTTCCAAGTTTCCAATGTTTCCGAGTTTCCAATGTTTCCAAGGTTTCCAAGTTTCCAATGTTTCCAAGTTTCCAAGTTTCCAATGTTTCCAAGTTTCCAATGTTTTCAATGTTTCCAAGTTTCCAATGTTTCCAAGTTTCCAATGTTTCCAAGTTTCCAATGTTTCCAAGTTTCCAATGTTTCCAAGTTTCCAATGTTTCCAAGTTTCCAATGTTTCCAATGTTTCCAAGTTTCCAATGTTTCCAAGTTTCCAATGTTTCCAAGTTTCCAATGTTTCCAATGTTTCCAATGTTTCTAAGTTTCCAATGTTTCCAAGTTTCCAATGTTTCCAAGTTTCCAACTTTCCAATGTTTCCAATGTTTCCAATGTTTCCAATGTTACCAAGTTTCCAATGTTTCCAATGTTTCCAAGTTTCCAATGTTTCCAAGTTTCCAATGTTTCCAAGTTTCCAATGTTTCCAAGTTTCCAATGTTTCCAAGTTTCCAATGTTTCCAAGTTTTCAATGTTTCCAGTTTCCAATGTTTCCAAGTTTCCAATGTTTCCAAGTTTCCAATGTTTCCAAGTTTCCAATGTTTCCAAGTTTCCAATGTTTCCAAGTATCCAAGTTTCTAATGTTTCGAAGTTTCCAATGTTTCCAAGTTTCTAATGTTTCCAAGTTTCCAATGTTCCAAGTTTCCAATGTTTCCAAGTTTCCAATGTTTCCAAGTTTCCAATGTTACCAATGTTTCCAAGTTTCCAAGTTTCCAATGTTTCCAAGTTTCCAAGTTTCCAATGTTTCCAAGTTTGCAATGTTTCCAAGTTTCCAATGTTTCCAAGTTTCCAATGTTTCCAAGTTTCCAATGTTTCTAGGTATCCAGGTTTCTAATGTTTCCAAGTTTCCAATGTTTCCAAGTTTCCAATGTTTCCAAGTTTCCAATGTTTCCAAGTTTCCAATGTTTCCAAGTTTCCAAGTTTCCAATGTTTCCAAGTTTCCAATGTTTCCAAGTTTCCAATGTTTCCAAGTTTCCAATGTTTCCAAGTATCCAAGTTTCTAATGTTTCCAAGTTTCCAATGTTTCCAATTTTCCAATGTTTCCAAGTATCCAATGTTTCCAAGTTTGCAATGTTTCCAAGTTTCCAATGTTTCCAAGTTTCCAATGTTTCCAAGTTTCCAATGTTTCCAAGTTTGCAATGTTTCCAAGTTTCCAATGTTTCCAAGTTTCCAATGTTTCCAAGTTTCCAATGTTTCCAAGTTTCCAATGTTTCCAGTTACCAATGTTTTCAAGTTTCCAATGTTTCCAAGTTTCCAAGTTTCCAATGTTTCCAAGTTTCCAATGTTTCCAAGTTTCCAATTTTTCCAAGTATCCAAGTTTCTAATGTTTCCAAGTTTCCAATGTTTCCAAGTTTCCAATGTTTCCAAGTTTCCAATGTTTCCAAGTTTCCAATGTTTCCAAGTTTCCAATGTTTCCAAGTATCCAATGTTTCCAAGTTTCCAATGTTACCAATGTTTCCAAGTTTCCGAGTTTCCAATGTTTCCAAGTTACCAAGTTTCCAATGTTTCCAAGTTTCCAAGTTTCCAATGTTTCCAAGTTTCCAATGTTTCCAAGTTTCCAATGTTTCCAAGTATCCAAGTTTCTAATGTTTCCAAGTTTCCAATGTTTCCAAGTTTCCAATGTTTCCAAGTTTCCAATGTTTCCAAGTTTCCAATGTTTCCAAGTTTCCAATGTTTCCAAGTTTCCAATGTTTCTAAGTTTCCAATGTTTCCAAGCTTCCAATGTTTCCAAGTTTCCAATGTTTCCAAGTTTCCAATGTTTCCAAGTTTGCAATGTTTCCAAGTTTCCAATGTTTCCAAGTTTCCAATGTTTCCAAGTTTCCAATGTTTCCAAGTTTCCAATGTTTCCAAGCTTCCAATGTTTCCAAGTTTCCAATGTTTCCAAGTTTCCAATGTTTCCAAGTTTCCAATGTTTCCAAGTTTCCAATGGTTCCAAGTTTGCAATGTTTCCAAGTTTCCAATGTTTCCAAGTTTCCAATGTTTCCAAGTTTCCAAGTTTCCAAGTTTCCAATGTTTCCAAGTTTCCAATGTTTCCAAGTTTCCAAGTATCCAAGTTTCTAATGTTTCCAAGTTTCCAATGTTTCCAAGTTTCCAATGTTTCCAAGTATCCAATGTTTCCAAGTTTCCAATGTTTCCAAGTTTCCAATGTTTCCAAGTTTCCAATGTTTCCAAGTTTCCAATGTTTCCAAGTTTCCAATGTTTCCAAGCTTCCAATGTTTCCAAGTTTCCAATGTTTCCAAGTTTCCAATGTTTCCAAGTTTCCAATGTTTCCAAGTTTCCAATGGTTCCAAGTTTGCAATGTTTCCAAGTTTGCAATGTTTCCAAGTTTCCAATGTTTCCAAGTTTCCAATGTTTCCAAGTTTCCAATGTTTCCAAGTTTCCAATGTTTCCAAGCTTCCAATGTTTCCAAGTTTCCAATGTTTCCAAGTTTCCAATGTTTCCAAGTTTCCAATGTTTCCAAGTTTCCAATGTTTCCAAGTTTGCAATGTTTCCAAGTTTCCAATGTTTCCAAGTTTCCAATGTTTCCAAGTTTCCAAGTTTCCAAGTTTCCAAGTTTCCAATGTTTCCAAGTTTCCAATGTTTCCAAGTTTCCAAGTATCCAAGTTTCCAATGTTTCCAAGTTTCCAATGTTTCCAAGTTTCCAATGTTTCCAAGTTTCCAATGTTTCCAAGTTTCCAATGTTTCCAAGTTTCCAATGTTTCCAAGTTTCCAAGTTTCCAAGTTTCCAAGTTTCCAATGTTTCCAAGTTTCCAATGTTTCCAAGTTTCCAAGTATCCAAGTTTCTAATGTTTCCAAGTTTCCAATGTTTCCAAGTTACCAATGTTTCCAAGTATCCAATGTTTCCAAGTTTGCAATGTTTCCAAGTTTGCAATGTTTCCAAGTTTCCAAGTTTGCAATGTTTCCAAGTTTGCAATGTTTCCAAGTTTGCAATGTTTCCAAGTTTCCAATGTTTCCAAGTTTCCAATGTTTCCAAGTTTCCAATGTTTCCAAGTTTCCAATGTTTCCAAGTTTCCAATGTTTCCAAGTTTCCAATGTTTCCAAGTTTCCAATGTTTCCAAGTTTCCAATGTTTCCAAGTTTCCAATGTTTCCAAGTTTGCAATGTTTCCAAGTTTCCAATGTTTCCAAGTTTCCAATGTTTCCAAGTTTCCAAGTTTCCAAGTTTCCAAGTTTCCAATGTTTCCAAGTTTCCAATGTTTCCAAGTTTCCAAGTATCCAAGTTTCTAATGTTTCCAAGTTTCCAATGTTTCCAAGTTTCCAATGTTTCCAAGTTTCCAATGTTTCCAAGTTTCCAATGTTTCCAAGTTTCCAATGTTTCCAAGTTTCCAATGTTTCCAAGTTTCCAATGTTTCCAAGTTTCCAATGTTTCCAAGCTTCCAATGTTTCCAAGTTTCCAATGTTTCCAAGTTTCCAATGTTTCCAAGTTTCCAATGTTTCCAAGTTTCCAATGGTTCCAAGTTTGCAATGTTTCCAAGTTTGCAATGTTTCCAAGTTTCCAATGTTTCCAAGTTTCCAATGTTTCCAAGTTTCCAATGTTTCCAAGTTTCCAATGTTTCCAAGCTTCCAATGTTTCCAAGTTTCCAATGTTTCCAAGTTTCCAATGTTTCCAAGTTTCCAATGTTTCCAAGTTTCCAATGGTTCCAAGTTTGCAATGTTTCCAAGTTTCCAATGTTTCCAAGTTTCCAATGTTTCCAAGTTTCCAAGTTTCCAAGTTTCCAAGTTTCCAATGTTTCCAAGTTTCCAATGTTTCCAAGTTTCCAAGTATCCAAGTTTCCAATGTTTCCAAGTTTCCAATGTTTCCAAGTTTCCAATGGTTCCAAGTTTGCAATGTTTCCAAGTTTCCAATGTTTCCAAGTTTCCAATGTTTCCAAGTTTCCAAGTTTCCAAGTTTCCAAGTTTCCAATGTTTCCAAGTTTCCAATGTTTCCAAGTTTCCAAGTATCCAAGTTTCCAATGTTTCCAAGTTTCCAATGTTTCCAAGTTACCAATGTTTCCAAGTATCCAATGTTTCCAAGTTTGCAATGTTTCCAAGTTTGCAATGTTTCCAAGTTTCCAAGTTTGCAATGTTTCCAAGTTTGCAATGTTTCCAAGTTTGCAATGTTTCCAAGTTTCCAATGTTTCCAAGTTTCCAATGTTTCCAAGTTTCCAATGTTTCCAAGTTTCCAATGTTTCCAAGTTTCCAATGTTTCCAAGTTTCCAATGTTTCCAAGTATCCAATGTTTCCAAGTTTCCAATGTTACCAATGTTTCCAAGTTTCCGAGTTTCCAATGTTTCCAAGTTACCAAGTTTCCAATGTTTCCAAGTTTCCAAGTTTCCAATGTTTCCAAGTTTCCAATGTTTCCAAGTTTCCAATGTTTCCAAGTATCCAAGTTTCTAATGTTTCCAAGTTTCCAATGTTTCCAAGTTTCCAATGTTTCCAAGTTTCCAATGTTTCCAAGTTTCCAATGTTTCCAAGTTTCCAATGTTTCCAAGTTTCCAATGTTTCTAAGTTTCCAATGTTTCCAAGCTTCCAATGTTTCCAAGTTTCCAATGTTTCCAAGTTTCCAATGTTTCCAAGTTTGCAATGTTTCCAAGTTTCCAATGTTTCCAAGTTTCCAATGTTTCCAAGTTTCCAATGTTTCCAAGTTTCCAATGTTTCCAAGCTTCCAATGTTTCCAAGTTTCCAATGTTTCCAAGTTTCCAATGTTTCCAAGTTTCCAATGTTTCCAAGTTTCCAATGGTTCCAAGTTTGCAATGTTTCCAAGTTTCCAATGTTTCCAAGTTTCCAATGTTTCCAAGTTTCCAAGTTTCCAAGTTTCCAAGTTTCCAATGTTTCCAAGTTTCCAATGTTTCCAAGTTTCCAAGTATCCAAGTTTCTAATGTTTCCAAGTTTCCAATGTTTCCAAGTTTCCAATGTTTCCAAGTATCCAATGTTTCCAAGTTTCCAATGTTTCCAAGTTTCCAATGTTTCCAAGTTTCCAATGTTTCCAAGTTTCCAATGTTTCCAAGTTTCCAATGTTTCCAAGCTTCCAATGTTTCCAAGTTTCCAATGTTTCCAAGTTTCCAATGTTTCCAAGTTTCCAATGTTTCCAAGTTTCCAATGGTTCCAAGTTTGCAATGTTTCCAAGTTTGCAATGTTTCCAAGTTTCCAATGTTTCCAAGTTTCCAATGTTTCCAAGTTTCCAATGTTTCCAATGTTTCCAAGCTTCCAATGTTTCCAAGTTTCCAATGTTTCCAAGTTTCCAATGTTTCCAAGTTTCCAATGTTTCCAAGTTTCCAATGGTTCCAAGTTTGCAATGTTTCCAAGTTTCCAATGTTTCCAAGTTTCCAATGTTTCCAAGTTTCCAAGTTTCCAAGTTTCCAAGTTTCCAATGTTTCCAAGTTTCCAATGTTTCCAAGTTTCCAAGTATCCAAGTTTCCAATGTTTCCAAGTTTCCAATGTTTCCAAGTTTCCAATGTTTCCAAGTTTCCAATGTTTCCAAGTTTCCAATGTTTCCAAGTTTCCAATGTTTCCAAGTTTCCAAGTTTCCAAGTTTCCAAGTTTCCAATGTTTCCAAGTTTCCAATGTTTCCAAGTTTCCAAGTATCCAAGTTTCTAATGTTTCCAAGTTTCCAATGTTTCCAAGTTTCCAATGTTTCCAAGTATCCAATGTTTCCAAGTTTGCAATGTTTCCAAGTTTGCAATGTTTCCAAGTTTCCAAGTTTGCAATGTTTCCAAGTTTGCAATGTTTCCAAGTTTGCAATGTTTCCAAGTTTCCAATGTTTCCAAGTTTCCAATGTTTCCAAGTTTCCAATGTTTCCAAGTTTCCAATGTTTCCAAGCTTCCAATGTTTCCAAGTTTCCAATGTTTCCAAGTTTCCAATGTTTCCAAGTTTCCAATGTTTCCAAGTTTCCAATGGTTCCAAGTTTGCAATGTTTCCAAGTTTCCAATGTTTCCAAGTTTCCAATGTTTCCAAGTTTCCAAGTTTCCAAGTTTCCAAGTTTCCAATGTTTCCAAGTTTCCAATGTTTCCAAGTTTCCAAGTATCCAAGTTTCTAATGTTTCCAAGTTTCCAATGTTTCCAAGTTTCCAATGTTTCCAAGTTTCCAATGTTTCCAAGTTTCCAATGTTTCCAAGTTTCCAATGTTTCCAAGTTTCCAATGTTTCCAAGTTTCCAATGTTTCCAAGTTTCCAATGTTTCCAAGCTTCCAATGTTTCCAAGTTTCCAATGTTTCCAAGTTTCCAATGTTTCCAAGTTTCCAATGTTTCCAAGTTTCCAATGGTTCCAAGTTTGCAATGTTTCCAAGTTTGCAATGTTTCCAAGTTTCCAATGTTTCCAAGTTTCCAATGTTTCCAAGTTTCCAATGTTTCCAAGTTTCCAATGTTTCCAAGTTTCCAATGTTTCCAAGTTTCCAATGTTTCCAAGTTTCCAATGTTTCCAAGTTTCCAATGTTTCCAAGTTTCCAATGGTTCCAAGTTTGCAATGTTTCCAAGTTTCCAATGTTTCCAAGTTTCCAATGTTTCCAAGTTTCCAAGTTTCCAAGTTTCCAAGTTTCCAATGTTTCCAAGTTTCCAATGTTTCCAAGTTTCCAAGTATCCAAGTTTCCAATGTTTCCAAGTTTCCAATGTTTCCAAGTTTCCAATGTTTCCAAGTTTCCAATGTTTCCAAGTTTCCAATGTTTCCAAGTTTCCAATGTTTCCAAGTTTCCAAGTTTCCAAGTTTCCAAGTTTCCAATGTTTCCAAGTTTCCAATGTTTCCAAGTTTCCAAGTATCCAAGTTTCTAATGTTTCCAAGTTTCCAATGTTTCCAAGTTACCAATGTTTCCAAGTATCCAATGTTTCCAAGTTTGCAATGTTTCCAAGTTTCCAATGTTTCCAAGTTTCCAAGTTTGCAATGTTTCCAAGTTTGCAATGTTTCCAAGTTTGCAATGTTTCCAAGTTTCCAATGTTTCCAAGTTTCCAATGTTTCCAAGTTTCCAATGTTTCCAAGTTTCCAATGTTTCCAAGCTTCCAATGTTTCCAAGTTTCCAATGTTTCCAAGTTTCCAATGTTTCCAAGTTTCCAATGTTTCCAAGTTTCAAATGGTTCCAAGTTTGCAATGTTTCCAAGTTTCCAATGTTTCCAAGTTTCCAATGTTTCCAAGTTTCCAAGTTTCCAAGTTTCCAAGTTTCCAATGTTTCCAAGTTTCCAATGTTTCCAAGTTTCCAAGTATCCAAGTTTCTAATGTTTCCAAGTTTCCAATGTTTCCAAGTTTCCAATGTTTCCAAGTATCCAATGTTTCCAAGTTTCCAATGTTTCCAAGTTTCCAATGTTTCCAAGTTTCCAATGTTTCCAAGTTTCCAATGTTTCCAAGTTTCCAATGTTTCCAAGCTTCCAATGTTTCCAAGTTTCCAATGTTTCCAAGTTTCCAATGTTTCCAAGTTTCCAATGTTTCCAAGTTTCCAATGGTTCCAAGTTTGCAATGTTTCCAATGTTTCCAAGTTTCCAAGTTTCCAAAGTTTCCAATGTTTCAAAGTTTCCAATATTTCAAAGTTTACAATGTCTCAAAGTTTCCAATGTTTCCAAGTTTCCAATGTTTCCAAGTTACCAATGTTTCCAAGTTTCCAATGTTTCCAAGTTTGCAATGTTTCCAAGTTTGCAATGTTTCCAAGTTTCCAAGTTTGCAATGTTTCCAAGTTTGCAATGTTTCCAAGTTTGCAATGTTTCCAAGTTTCCAATGTTTCCAAGTTTCCAATGTTTCCAAGTTTCCAATGTTTCCAAGTTTCCAATGTTTCCAAGCTTCCAATGTTTCCAAGTTTCCAATGTTTCCAAGTTTCCAATGTTTCCAAGTTTCCAATGTTTCCAAGTTTCCAATGGTTCCAAGTTTGCAATGTTTCCAAGTTTCCAATGTTTCCAAGTTTCCAATGTTTCAAAGTTTCCAATGTTTCAAAGTTTCCAATATTTCAAAGTTTACAATGTCTCAAAGTTTCCAATGTTTCCAAGTTTCCAATGTTTCCAAGTTACCAATGTTTCCAAGTTTCCAATGTTTCCAAGTTTGCAATGTTTCCAAGTTTGCAATGTTTCCAAGTTTGCAATGTTTCCAAGTTTGCAATGTTTCCAAGTTTGCAATGTTTCCAAGTTTGCAATGTTTCCAAGTTTGCAATGTTTCCAAGTTTCCATTGTTTCCAAGTTTCCAATGTTTCCAATGTTTCCAATGTTTCCAAGTTTCCAGTGTTTCCAGTGTTTCCAAGTTTCCAATGTTTCCAAGTTTCCAATGTTTCCAAGTTTCCAATGTTTCCAAGTTTCCAATGTTTCCAAGTTTCCAATGTTTCCAAGTTTCCAATGTTTCCAAGTTTCCAATGTTTCCAAGTTTCCAATGTTTCAAAGTTTCCAATGTTTCAAAGTTTCCAATATTTCAAAGTTTACAATGTTTCAAAGTTTCCAATGTTTCCAAGTTTCCAATGTTTCCAAGTTTCCAATGTTTCAAATGTTAACAAATCGACGTATTCCCTGTGTTTGAAAGTAGTTGGTGATAGGTCTAATTGTATAACAGGCCTATAGCCTAATCTACGTAGGCCTACTTGTTCACTTTGTTTGAGAACAATTGTAATTGCGTAATAGACCTATATCCTAATCTACGTCGCCTACACCCCTTGTTTGAAACAATAATGGCCTATAGTAACCACACAAGTTAATGTAGAGGATCTATCTTCTTTGTTCTAAAACAATCGTAACTACATAAAAAAATAACGAATCTACATTCGGATCTCAAAGGAAGATCCAGTTTTAGATGAATCCAGACGGAATCACGATTTGCAATACCAAACGTGACCTTATCGTTACTGGAAAGTTACGATTCGACCTCTACCACTCTGAGCCTGCAAACCAATCGCACCATGCATGCAGGTGCAGGTGGTAAACTGGTGATGGAAGAGCATGATAGACACCTTTGGCTGGTGGTGGATTATTAGATGAGCATGCAGACTGATACGAAGATGCTGGCCTGCTTCAGAGAGTTTCTCAGAATGAGGCAGAATTGATGTATGCTGGATTTCATCTTGTAATTATTATTATTATGATCGTCGGCCTTTATCACCTCTTCCACCACAACATGGTTCATGTCCATCAGCCACGTCGTTTTTTACACAGGCAAAGCACGCACACACACACATGCAAACACGCACACACACATGCAAACACGCACACACACATGCAAACACGCACACACACATGCAAACACGCCCACACAACCACCCACCCACACCCAGACGGCCTGATGGTCTAAATGCAGATTGCATGTCTTGCTGGACCTAGTAGGCCTAATGCTTTTTGATGTAATATGAATTCATAAATGATGAGCACTTTAGCTATAATATTAGTCATTACTAACTACTACTTATAACTACCTCCAAGCGGTTACAGCAACATTTACTAATAAGTACAGTATAAAAGTCATTTGCAATAGCTATATCTACGTACAGTACTGTAGTTAACTCCTTTTCATATTGCAACATCTTAATAGGAGGTGCAAGATGTAAGACACTTTCCTCAGCAAGATCATATTTTTCAGATGCAGATCTAGATAGATTAGCTGAATATATCCATCATGCTTAATGTTGTCATTCATGCTTAAGTAGCCAAGAAAGTAGTTAACTATAAGGTAGTTAAAGATAATAAAGAAGTAGCTGCAACTATTAATCCACAGGAGTAGTTGAAACTACTTCTTGAAAAGTAGTTCGGAAAGTAGTTTAACTTCCGCTTAGGTAATTGGAGTCCCAGCCTATCTCTACATTACACGACCAAATACTGATAGGCCCTGGTGATTAAGAATATCCGTTAGGCATAATGTGATACATACACTGTAGGTGTTACTGAAAAATCAATCAGCTGAAACTTCAGATTATCTTTCTTTAATAATTTTATTCAAATTCAATACAAAAGCATCTTGTACAGTTTTGTCACATGTTAGAGGCTTGTAATTTTTTCAACACAGGCAACAAGTCATTTGAATATGGCGGATCTCAACTGAAGTGCCGTCTAACTGATATATCTTGCAAATTATAATAATGGCTCCACAGAATAATTTCCACCTACAGTCCTACACTCTTACACACTTTACAAACAGTAGTCTTTCCCGCCGGTGGTTTAAGTAAATCATTCTTTGCTTTTGATTTTCCATAAAGATATCAAGATTAGAACACTTATTATTACTCAGAGAATTGCTTAAAAGATGAATTCACAACAAACCAAGAATAACACTCACAACTGCATTTCGTATCATTCCTTTGTCAGGAAGGAATAACTAAGCACAAGCACAATTACAATGGCTGCCACACTAGAAATTATACTTTAGTAGCCTACATTTAACAGTATTCATTAATACTAATAATTACACCATTTTTAAAAATTCAATCCAACAGCAGCAGAGTCTTGGGACATCTTGCATGGCTAGGTTTTGAACCGGGCATATCAATGCAACATAAACTAGTTGCAAATTGCAATACTCACCAATGTACCAATTGATGTTGATATATATTTTACCTTCAAATCAGAAGACTAACAGGAGTTGTCTTAAAGTGCTGCTGCATAAATGCCGATTAAACGGCGTCTGTTTGAATTAAATGATGATCGTGGATATGTCTACAGATAAAAAAAATTGATGTACCTACAACTGGACTTCATATGGCGCCATGCAAAGTAACCTTGATCATTCTCCGAGTATGTTCAATGCAGTCTCAGGGCTGCTCCTCCACACCGCCTTAAAACTCCATTATTAAGTTGTAATGTAACGTTAAATTTATATACTGACCTTTACAGAGGAATATTCATGAGAAACTCTTCACGCCAAAGAGTGCCTGGACATAAATTAATCTGCGGGATAGTGAGTACAACATGCTACGAAAGATTACAGCCTTCGGTTAGAAGCGTGTCACGTAAACCATACAATTGTGCGGGTAACTGCTACTTGGGTTAACAACCTGAAGATTATTGAAAGGAAAGAAGGCAGCTTAGCTTGCCCACCCTTTACCCCAATCATATTTTTAATCATTAGGTCACTCGCAAGATTACATAGTATACTGGGATTTTACTTTTCAGGTTAACGTTTAACTTTTGAAACACACGTCAATCATCCAGTACAATTCAGCAGACTTACACAAAAATCAAACTCTAATCCGAGATGCAGAACATCTCAGAAGCAACCAAAAAAACAGAACACCGGAAAATAATTAACATACGCAGAAATCAAACAAACTAATCACAGTAATCAAAGTATTAATATTTTAACTTCAATTAGCTGAGAATTAGTGTACCACTGTTGGTAAAAGAAACGTCAACTTGAGGCCTCCCCAGTAACCTCTCTCCGAGACACACACAAGAAAAAGGCAAAGACAAGATAATGCTAAATATAAAGGCACACTGATAAGCTACCAATCAGCCTCAGAAAATAGACACAGTTCAATTGCTAAAGGACTCATTAGCTGATGCTTGGCTTCTTGTGAATCGGTGCTACATAAATTTCTTATTGCGGTTCCAATGAGAACAGGAATTCGACAGGAAGTTAACAGTGGTCATGTGACACCATAGATCAAACTAACAGAATTCATCGAACTAGATTTTTAAGCACACAGAAACTGGATAAAAAAGAATGCATTTATTATAATTTTTCTGCTCACCATTACATTGTTGCTGCAAAAGTCATCATGTTGTGTGACAGTTTAAATGACAGCCACAAGTATAATGAAGGTCAATGGATAAAATAACCGTGGATCTCAAGTGTCAAAGAGTAAAAAAACAATCCCAAAAAGAAGCAATACATCAAATAAAAGTGGAAGTTTAAAATAGAAATCTTAACCAGTTTTAGTCAAAGAAATACACTCAGCAAATCATTGCAATCATCCCTGCAGATCACATAACTGTTTTAGCGACTACGTCACAGCTGAACAAACCAAGCAGACGTAAAATTTTTTTACAGATGGTTAGAAAGACAGACAAACAAACGGACAGACAGAGATCCCAGAGTCATAAACAATGATGTAGAAAAATTTGATTTGAAAATTGCTTCATTTACGTTCCACGTCTTCTCACAATCGGTGGATTGCCATAATGTTCACCTGCACACAATCACAAGAAACGATTTGTCACAAAACCCACAATGCTGCTGCCATTATGCACTGTTTCGCAGAGATGAGAAGAAGACTTTATAGGAACTGGACGTTAGCATTAGTTAACTTCATAAACGTTGAACTGCTTCAGAATGGTACGGATCTGTAACTTGTTTTTTTATTGAGTTTGCCATTCAATTTGCTGGGTAACATAGACCACATGATTGTTCTTACTGACTTGTGAGCTTCTTAAACAGCACAGTATAATTTATATCCAGCGACACAAAGCACAGAATTCATTACACAGTTTACAGCTACGAGTCTGAAATTTCAAGATCACAGAACACAAATCCATTTCATCGATAAAATCATCAATTACCGTATTAAAAGTTCACGTTAAAAACAGTGTAAGGCCGTTGAGTCTACAACTACAATGAAGCAACGAGAATCTATTACGAACTATCGGAGTCAGAAGCGTCATTTCACTGATACCGTATACATACACAGCAGCGCAACAAAATCAAAACTCTTAACAACCGACGACAACGACAGTTTGCTTTTACACAAAAATATGTGAATGGGCAAAACGGTGTTGCACATGAAATACAGTAAGGCAAAAACTCATTTATTGACAGACATTTACAAACAGTGGTCATGAGGAACTGTTCAGATGTAGCACAAATGTTCACTCAATGACTTGCCAGGTGGATAAAAAAATTTCCCGTTGATATAACACCAGCCACGATTTTAACCTCTGCAACAGCAATTACAGACCGATTTCAACCACCTTTACTGTCATTGGCCCAACTTTCTGGAATAGATCAACTGGAAGATAACAACATTCTACTGTCCACGGTCTTTCTTTTAGCTCAATTATCTAATTACTTGAAATCCATCAGAATTTTTTTATCATCATGCCAGAAATGCCTCTGATGATTTGTTCTTCAAGAGGTGCTATATAAATCGGATTAAAATTCTAATTTAAACGAAATTAATCGTATTAAAAAATTAATCATAGCAGATTGGGAGAAAAACGAAGGAGCAACAAAATTTTGAAGGCATAATGAGAAAACCAAAACTCAAGTAGTATGAGGCATGGGTGGGCCAGTGGTGTTAGATATCTAAACAGTTTCACTTTCAAATGCATGTTCAGCAAAACTGTCCAACTGGTACACACAAACACACAACCTTTATCTGTATCCGTTAGTATTATCTCTGATGATGGTGTCTCATAACATTAAAAAAATTAGTGGCAACCCTGTCTCAACCTCGGTTCAATTTATAAGTCAATCGTTTCTCCTCTAAATGCCATCTGTTAGCATTTCACATGACTGTGTCTCATAGCATTAGTAAAAAGTAGATAAGACAATCATTTATTCCAATACATGTATCTACACCAAACACTGGAGCCACTTCCTCCAACTGCACGCTACCTAACAGTTCCTCTATTACAGTGCACCACAAAAGAAATCTCAAGGAATACAAACGCAGCTACTATATTTTTGCAGACGAAAAAAAAAACTTACGGCACCAAATTCCATGAAGCATCATCATCACCTCAACAATTCAATCCCGTAACTCAAAAGTAAAACAATTTTCCCGCTAACGAAAGACCAGAAGCAGACAACATGTTACAGCCAATCAGCGCTACTTGCACTTCTACAGCAAACGATAAAATGGACGCAACGCCATGTTGTGATTAACGGCAGGATACGCGGCGGCGACAAAAAAACGTATTTACATTTACAGTTCTAAGCATGGCAGACGAACTTTCATTTTTACAGCACAGACTAAAATGCATTTTACCTAGAAATCAACTAAAATGTTTACACGACAACTACTCGCATGACCAGAGTTCATTCAGCCAACGACGAGCCTGCGACTTACAGCGACTCTGCACAATCAATTTAAAGTCATTTGACGACAATTTTTGAGCCTGAGATCATATTCCCTACAGCTTGTTAATCAGGAATGGTGTTCTACCAATACACTTACTTCTCTCACGGACATTTGCTCGCTTTTTGGCATTTATGCATCAAACAGCAATCTATTAGGACGGCATTCTAGACCCTGTGATGTTGCCGGGAAAGTCCAAACCGTATTTAATATAATATATCTCTACTATAAACTCCTTTCCAACACATGGCTGAAAACTTTGGTTAAAACGGATGACAAACATACTTGCTCATTAATACACACTATCAATGTTATTTACACGCACATGCACTTCACAGTGTCATAAATAGCGTATGTTTGTGCAAGCAAAGGTGGTAACTTCAAATTCCACGAGCACATGACCAATCATAAACTCGAAATTGAAATGGGACACAAAAAATCATGCTGTACATCTTTATTTTTACTCGTCGATTCATTCAATCATTCATTAATTCAGTGAATTTATGTAGCACCGCCTCAAATTTTCACGTCATTTTAGAGGCAACTGCTGTCATCTTATATGAATTCACTAGCCTTGCAATGATAAAACTAGTGCAAAACATTGTCAATTTCTTACTATACAACACTAAATCTTCGGTTCCCATTCCAAACCTGCAGTTGATAAAGATATATATTAGCACTTTGAAGATGAGAGTGTACTAAAAAAGCAACAACTGGAAAACCAATGCAGCGTATCAATGTTAAGGTGGTAAAAAGCTGTTCTAATTTACAGAGAGCAGTTTGTTTTTCAGTTGATTGCACAAAAACACTTGTTACGTTACTTGGCTGTAAACAGACACACAAACCAGTCTCACACACATAGATGTCAATTATGGATTGTATACAAATATACGAGTAGATTTGTTTTGCTGTACAGTGTACGCGGCGACACGCGTACCTAACAGTGTTCACATAATATTCACGCACTGCATTAAAACACGTGCGTGATGTAACTGGGCATCATTATCATACAGACTATCGTATTATACACGTTGTCGGCCGTAAGCTGGAGAATATAGTATCACAAAAGCCAAGCTGATCTCGCCGCCAGTCTCTCTAAGCAGAAATAAACACAACATAACGTTCAACATATGTATCATCATCGCATTCACGTTACACACATGTATCATATGTGTTAAACATCACATGTATGCGTATGCAGTAACGACATCTGTTTCGGCAGCTGGCACATCAATCAGGTGGGTCAGTTGTATTTGCAGTCGATGTATGACGTAGGCACAAAACCATCCTCTCCGTCCGTTCGACGAACTCGTGTCCACCCGTCTCCTTGATCTTTCTCCACGATCATAAACTGCTCATTGGCAGCCATAGATATCGCCCCGTCGCTTATTGCTACAAGAAAAGGCATAACTCGTACAGCAAATAACTAAATACCTTCACGGTCCAATTACAGTACGTACCCAAGGCCTTTTCTATCAAATGTGTTACAGGGCTATTTTAAGGAATGTTTAGAACTGCACAAAAACCGTCTCTCCGTTTCCATCCTCCATGACAAGTTACTCCCAATCGGAGGACAATGACCTTTCGCTATTTTAACGTCACATAATTGCTTCTGCACCAGGACAAATCCGTTTAGAACTGCACATCTTGTGTAGAACTGCACACTAAAAAAGCCCTAACGTGTTGACAAAATGCACATATTTCAGTACAACACGGTCACAGATCACCCATTCATTTATGCCTATGCCATCTTTGGATAAAAATGCACGTCATCACATAAATCCTTGCTTATGCATTGTGATCTTTGGATACAATCACATAAAATCACATAAATCTTTATTTCCTTGCTGTTCACTTAAATGATTATTATTGGTCAAAATGTGCTTAGATAACCATCATCATCATCATCATCATCAACATCCTTAGGCTCAATGCCCGTAGGAGTCCGACGCCACTCTCTGTCTGAGTCTGTCTCGTGTCATGCTGCCCAGCTTCAACCGGTCCGGTCAGCACGTCTGCTCCATACCATTAACATCTTGGAGCAGCTAGACCTCCTTCTCCGATAGAAGAGAATATTGGGAGAGAGGCATGAAGGACAACCTGGGTCAATGCCCGTATGTGTCCCACGTACGCTCTCTCCCCCGACTCTCTCCACCGGTCTGTCCTGACAGGCCTGTGCATGTATGCTCCACATCATGACACCTTGAAGCATCTGGGTCGCTAGATAACCATGGTAACTGCTATATCAATCTCATTGTACTTCCATCAGATTTTATTTGGCACACGACTTTCCACAACATGCACAAGACGTGAAGTGTTTCACAATCACCGTCTGAACAGCAGCTGTGCTGTGGAAATTATTTCTGGCAAAGAGAAGGATGGCAAAGACATAAACCTACAGACAAGTAAGTGCTGCACTAAAAGAAATGGAAGATCGTCAAGTGGCAAACATTCCAATGCCTAACACAGCTGGTTTGGAGACTGCTTGAAATGGCTCCAAGTGCAAGATAAAAGCGTCTAAACATATTAGTCAAGCAGTCTTTTTCTCCCTTTGCAAAGCAGCAAGGCGGTACAGAACAAACAGAAATCAACCACTTTTTCCTAACAACCCAGGCTAGACTAGTTTATCCGCTTGAATAGAATATCTAAATAAAGCAGAGATTTCTTTAATTGCTTACGAGCCCTTTCCATTTAAACAAATACTGCTGAGAAACAGAGATTTATATTTTACGTTTGTTTAGACACTAAACACCAATTATTTTAAATAAAAAGTGCTAAAGTAATGGTTGGGTTGAAAGAAGAAGTCAGATACACATACAGCGCTAGAACGCTGAAATTTTATCTGCTTTAAACAACTGAAAAAACACTAAAAATTCAAAATGTAATTCTCATTCATTCTTAGATTTATATAGCACCCATTCAAGGTTACTAATCAGGAGCGCTCCCGACCCAACCTCGGTTGAAAATTACTGTTTTAAGGCTGCGATAAAACGGATCTGAGCAAACCTAGGCATAAGGCATATAGATAGTGAAAGCCCATTTCATACCACAGGGCCTATAACAGAGAAAGCACGGTACTGTCTAAGATCAGATTGTGTTTGGGGAATGAGAAGTTAACCCTGGGTGAATTCCTCTCATGAGACAGCAGCAACTGACCTTCAAATGGATACATGGCGGAGCACGTTCCCAGCGACACTGGTACGTCGTCATCTTCGTGCTCTTCGAAGCTGTCTTGTTCGGCGCCAGAATTCGTTCGACTGTGACGATTCTCACCGCCAGAGGAGTTGCTACGGTTCACCTCCGTGCAGTGGTTCAACGTCGGAGTCCTAAGAAATTCAGAAATGTCATTGATCAGTGGATCGCAGATTGTAATTGTGAGATCATAACCAAGAGATGCATAACTTCCTTCCTGATATGCTTAATTAAACACAACACCATCACAATTCCGTCAAACCAATACGTTATAGAAATTTCACATAGTCAATGTATTAGTCATAAATAAAGAAAGCCAGACTTACTCTGGGCTGGCTATCGCCAAAGATGAAGAATGATTCGGTGTTTGCTGAGCGGATGAGATGCTGACGTTAGAATTACTACTAGATAACGATTCAGACTGAAGGTTTCGCGTCTCAGCCTTAGCCAAGAAATCCTAAAATTAAAAGTAATATTGTTCTACAAGATACATAGATCTGCAACATAACCAGCATCACTCGGGTCTCTCGATCCCGCCACTCATCTGAATGGGGCCTGCTCCTTCTCACTGTTGCCTGATCCTCCATTACACAAAATCATACTTTCCTGGTGGTGGCCCCATGACCGGGAATGGCCTCCTCTGGAGCTTTGCCTCCTTCCCACGACCATCTTAGGTTTTTTCTGATCTTAAGCCAGTTTGTTCTAACCGTGATGGAACCATGAGCATCCCTGATCAGTTTTCTTAAAGAAATGCTATATAAATGCTCAATAGTAATAAATGAATGAAAACATTCTACTTTGCCTGTTGTTATTTTCAGTGTTACTATTAATTGACAATTTGGGTAAATACCCAAATTTACTAAACATAATTGAAAGGTATGTTCAGACGATGAAATTGACACTGAGAACAGTGACAGCCGCCTAGTGTTATATCTGCCTCCTAACACCATCCATCACCTCATAGTCTTGCTGTTCAGCTCAAAACCATCAGAGTTGCATTTTATACTAAATTCATATATTTTCTGTCTGCATCATATGGCATTCTCAAAGAAAACAATTAATGCAATGTACTATTCCATAAGCAAATTTTTAGGCACAGAAAAGCCATGAACATTAAACAACTGTTAACCTCATGTCTGTTGAGTTCCTGCTTCAGTCGATCGAGCTCTTGTGCCACCTCCTCCAGCTGCTTATTGAGGGAGCGCGGGTCGCCCAGCTTTGCATCCTTCCTATACACATCTTGCATCTTCAGCAACCCATCCCTGTTGTTAAAGCACAGCATCATTGTTCACCAAGTAATTAAAGTAGAAAGTCAAAAGGCCCTGGATGGTTCTTCCCATATGTTTCAATGTCCTTCAGATAGATTCACATGCAAAATAAATTGTAAGTTATCGCAGAAAGGACAAGTAGAATTGACAATGGTGAAATCCCACAGCACTAGTCAACATATTCCAGTTTGCACACACACATTATCCTCAAAATGAAAATCTTTTAAACTGAAACTCAGACTTCTAACATGATGATGATGATGATGATGATGAGTTCTCTGCCCGAATACAGGTCCATTGGCTTATAAGCCTCCCATGGATAAGATTAATGAGGTGGTTCCCATTGCCTTCCCCACTGACAATTGTGGGTAAACAACATGTCCAGTGTTGCAGTATTTGATGTAGATTTGAACCTGCAACCCTCGGTAACAAGGCACAGAACATACTGCTATGCCATACAACTTCAAAACTAACGGCAAAAATTTTGTGGCTCATTTGCAATAAGTAGACAACAAATCTAGAAAGTAAGATGCTGGCAACTGATCGTGGTAGTCACTGCAGAAGCCATAAACTGCTTTCTGAAATTAAACAAATATCACTCATACTGCTGTTCCATTCCAAAACAAGCTGCTAAAAATTAACTCATAAAACCTTTCGGCTGTTGTCTTTGAAAGTTGATTTTTGATTATCTTGATCTTCTCGTATAATTTTTTCTTTTGTTGATTTGGCGGCAAATGACTGTAGTCCCCACCATCCTCTTCATCCTACAAACAGCAACCAGCATCACGTTAGCGAGAAGCTTAATCACTCTTTTAAAAAAAATAACAAGCGAATAATTGATCAAAAGCCAATGCATGTCGATCAAGACAATACAATAATAACGATTGTGTTTTGTCGTAAATTTTGCCCAATTTCATTAAAAGATTGTTTAACTAAATTTCAATCAAATAGCTTTCCAAAACAAGCACCAGCAGCATTAAATCTAATTTCAATCAAATAACTGAAGCACTTCCAAAATAAGCAAGCATTTGCAGCATTAAGTTTAAGAAAAGAAAAGCCATAAAAGATTATTGAACAAACTCAATATTCATCTAGTTTGGTAAGAAAGACTATTAAGGTAAAGTTCTGTAATCCTTCCAAGCCAGTAACAGTTAAAGTCCAACTATGACTGTGTCATCCACATGGTGGCAACCAGCTGAATTTCTAATGTGAGATATATTATTGGTTCTTGGGCAGAATCATATGAAAGGTAATACACCAGGGATGACCCCTCACACATGGAGCAGCCCAACGATACTTCAGGTACCTCAATGATAAATGCTGAATTTTGCACCTTATGGAGACCTGACAGTACCCCTCTTTTCTTCTACAGCAATGTGGTGTCAGCCCCAAATCTGCAAGATTCTACTAGACAGCTTCAGAAACAGCTTCTGCTATAATTTTATTAGATCTCACGGACAGGTTCCTTAACCCTTTACCGACCAAGGGTATAGAATTTTCCCCATACCATTAGCTACACTAAAGTTGGCTGTAAATGTTAAAAGACATATAACATGAAGCCACGCGATACGATAGAAGCCTGGACAAATTGGAATAAGAGCTGCTTGCATATAAGTAGCTGTTAGCGAGCAAGAGCTTCATCTGCAACAGATCTGGCTCAATGCTTTCCCTCAAAAAGCAGTAAAATTAGATATCAGTGCAGTCAACTGGCAAGTAAAAACAAGTTATACGGTCCACTGGTCTTATGTGCAAGAACCAAAGACTCACCCATTGCTGAGAAAAGAGCAGGAAATCAGTACATTCCCTAAATTTCACTACAGGGCATGGAACCTTCATATTTCTCAAAGTACTGAGAACGAAGTAAAGAATTCCCTCCATTAAGCGATACCAAACAACGACCAATCTAAATGTCCATCCTTTAAGTTTTCAGCTCCATGTTCTCCACTAAAGCTCTCAGTATCTTCTCCATTACATCTTAAAGATTCACCGTATCACACTATCACAAGGACTGTCAGCCTCATATCCAACACAAAGGCCAAATGATATTCTGCTATATTACTTAACAGAACAACGTAAATGGGTTTTGACCCAGCACACTACCTTGTATGAAAAACCTAGAAACCTCAAAGAAACCTGAAATGAACATTGAACAAGCAAACTTTAAAAAATAACGAAATAAGCATTTCAGCAGCAGTAGCAAAAGCACAGCAGCAGAAACTTCAGAACTGAGAAGCAAGCATAAAATAACATAGCCAAACCAAAGCCAACTAAAAAGTACTGGTTACAAGGTTAATCGTGAAATTATAGGCATTACTAGGCAGCCAAATCTAAGTACTACGAAAAGTGATACAATATGGTGATAAGCAACCAAAGACTACACTGCATCAGTTAGAGAAAAGACACCATACATGGGAGTTATGTTTTTCAGGGACAGTGACACAAAACTGACACATGAACCATGGAAAAAGACAGCATTTAAGCATTGGATTACAGTTGCAAGGAAGTAAAGCTAGATCAAAATGCCATAATAAATATTTAAATAATTGGAATAGAATTTAAAACCAAAAATTTTATAAGAAAACCTGAAGAACTACTAGCACCGATTATGAAGGCATTAACTAGTATGACATATCTCAAGTGACCATTGACCACAATGACATTGTACAGTATGTGCAATAGTCACTCAAGACTGTCAAGAAGCAAGTATTAGTACTAACAAAATCGAGACATTATTTCTCTATTTGGCCAGCCAGAATATAGTTTAGAAATTTCACCATTCTTACCGATACCGAACATTTCTACAATATTTAAAAACCGACAAACCAAACATTGCTCAACTTCGCATAGCGCCTTGCTAATTGATAAAATGTTCAAAATAACACTTGTAACGCTAATCAATCACACCAGAAAAATCATGGAAAATACCATGCAAAGCATCAAAAACGTGGACAGTAGCACATGCCGTCCAAATAAAAGAAACCTTAAAGTTCTACAGCGCCTCAATAATTAAAACCAAAGTAAGGGTAAAATGCATTTCTAACTAACAAGATGCAGGTTACACAAAAACAATAAACTAATTAACAAAGCCATGAATAAAGTAATTAACAGACTCATTAATAAAGTAATTAAGCTCATGAACAAGCTAATTAACAAACTCATGAATAAAGTAATTAACAAACTCATGAATAAGCTAAAATTAACAAACTCATGAATAAAGTAATTAACAAACGCATGAATAAAGCAATCAACAAACTCATGAATATGCTAATTAACAAACTCATGAATAAACAAATTAATAAGCTAATTAGCAAACTCATGAATAAACTAATCAATGAAACCTGTTTGTTACTGAACAGGTTAAAGACTCCGCTCCGTTTTCGACTCGACGCACGATTGCGAGTTCCTCGCGTGGAGTTGGATCGAATGGTCGGACGAACGGTGCGTGGCGATGGATTGCTGCCGTTCTGGTTGAGACAGCTCTGATCGACAAATGGAATGTCACCCGGCGGTACATACCCGGATTTGTATTTTTCCACGACCATCGCAGAATCCTAATCACAATATTCAAACGAGAATTCTGATTAATTTCAACAAATTCCAAATGTGTTTATCGTGCACAACAAGAAAATGAAAGGGAATTCAGAATGTGAATTTCTAAAAATTGAAATTCAGTGAGCAGAATGTTTATATGATAAACTGAAGCTTTCCTGAGCATCTGTTCTCATGATAAAATATAAAGATAAAGAGCATAATAATTGTAACCATGTCAGGAATGCACACATAAAAACCAATGTCACTAAAACTATTTACTCCACATTTCAACCTAAAATATCCCAAAACTAACATTTATATCACTATCAGGCATGGTGCACACTTAAGCACAGTAGCTTGGCTAAGTTTTTCAGATTATGTAGACATCTTTTAGACCTGACTTTAACCCTCTACCAACAGATGGCTTTCGGATATCCCATTCCATTTACTACAGTTTGGTCAGTAAAGGGTTAAACACGTTGGTCTTCCATTAGGACCGACCAAACAACTGCTTCAACTACCAGTTACCACATATGCCTTTAAGCCCTCGATATATGCGTTTATCACATGCATGTACGATCTATACTGAAGCATTGGAATTCAAGTCCTGACGGAAAAGAATAAATTAGCTCACGTCATAAGCATTCACAGCTGATGCAGCTTTCTTGATGCCTAGCACACAAGTGTTTAGTATGGACAAGACATCCGTCTCGATGTTGGCCGACTTCTGAATGAAGTCCTGGATTCGGTTGATTCGATTCTCTTCCATTGTCTGCAGATTCTAGACAATGAAACAGAATTCGATTCTAGACAATGAAACAGAATTCGACAGCTCAGCTGTAACGAGTACACTCACCATAGTCACCATACACCGCAGATGGGAAGATGACCATTGACCAGGGAGAGGACTTGCAAAATTAAACATTAAACACATTTTACAGGTCACTGTACAATAACACTGCTAGAAATCCACTTAAAACAGTTGTAAACAAAGCGCTCATGAATGGATAAGATTAGTGTTGAATTGTTGACAAAAACCACCTGTAGCCCCAAGAAAGTTATTATTAATACATGTCTACACACACGGATGCATGCACACGCACACACACACACACAAATTCACACAAGTTTATAATCTCAATGATGACACACAGGAAATTAAAGCATTCGACGACAGAAGGTAAAAAAAACTAATTAAAATTTTATTCAGTAGTAGTGAAGTACTTGCTCAAAAGTCTTACCAACTAACCCTTCACACTGACATTTCTTGCATAACAATTCGCAACCTTGCACCTCATTGCAACTCAGGAAATGTTAGTAAAATCTCTTAAATCACATCTGTTTAGATCTGCTGGGTAATTACGTTAAATGCATTCATAAGATTCTTGTTAAGGCGCTATATAAGTGGCCATATACAACATACACACATCCATACAACAATTCCAGAAAAGATTTGAACCTGCAAAACCTGCATTGCAAGGCAAGTGCTAAAACCAACTGACAATGGCACAACCCTATAGGGCTCCTACTAAGACTAAGTTAGCTTTCTCTTTCAGTATTAGAACAGACAGCACGATTTCTACCTTGAAGACATCTGGCATAAGGACGTTATAGTGCTGCTGTTGGTCTCTGTTGGTTTTCTGGAGTTCAGACGCATACGCTGCTTTCGCCTGTTCACACTGCTGCTGTTTCGTCATCATAGTGGTGCGCGCCTGCAAGTGTACAGTGAAACATGGAGAAATTACCAACCTGGCACATTAGCATAGAAGCACGTCAAAACCAACTTACTTGACCTGTAAACTTTACAGATTGTTCTAAAATATTAACACATTGTAGCACTGAGGACGATGATGTTTTAGTTCTCAATGATCATATATTTAGCCTTTCATAAGGGTATTTATTCTGCAATCATGATCTAGAGAAACTGGCGTCTTCTCATCAACTAGTCTAATTCGTGTGTATAACAGTATATATACAGGGTGGCACAAAATAAGTGGGACCCCCTACGCGGTTTTGCTAATATTTCGGCCACAAATAAGAATTTTTTAATCAAATTTTACTGACTTAAAGTCAATTCATATCTACGTATAACTGCCAAATTTCATAAAGATATGTCCAACAGAACAAACGTTATACCACTTTTAGTGAGACCACCCATCATTTTTTGATGATTCAAAAACACGTTATGAAAAAATGAGCAAAAAAAGAGTTTCTTAAGTCAAGTTTCAAATAAATTTTTTTCGAAAGTAACATGATAACTTGTGTTCAAAATGTCCCCCACCCCTACCCAAACATGTTCTGAACCTATTTGTAAAGTTTCCGATGGTCTTGTTGATAGGTTTCAGAGGGAAGTCTTCCCATATCAACTCACAATCAGCCTTAAATTTTCCTATCGTTTTTGGACCCAACAAATCGCTGGATATACTCACTGAAAGTGATATAACTTTTGTTCCGTTTGAAAGTTTTGTGTGAAATTTGGCAGTTACGCGTAGGTATGAATGCTCTTGAAGCCTGTAAAATTTCATATAAGAATTCCTATTTGTGGCCGATATTTGTTACCTTTTTGCGTAACGTGTTTTCGAATCATCAAAAACCATGGGTGGTCTCACTAAAAGTGGTATAACTTTTGTTCTGTTACACATATCTTTATGAAATTAGGCTATTATACGTAGATATGAATTGGCTTTAAGTCAGTAAAATTTGATTAAATTTTTTTTATTTTTTGCAGAAATATTAGCAAAACCGCGTATGGGGTCTCACTTTTTATGGGCCACCCTGTATATATATATATATATTCATATATTGGTATGAAACAAGTATACATCCTGCCATCTGATGCATTTGGCTATATAGGAACGCTAAGAATAAACATTGTGTTTTTAGTCATATCATATCAGAATACATCACCAAGACAGCTTCTATTTAGGATGTGACAGATAAATTGGCTAACATTGTCCTGTGGTCGTGGATGATAATGACAGGATGAAATAGTTCTTGGAGAACAAACATCTTACGACAGGTGAGGCAAGGTATATTCGTCAGCAGGTTTAGACCATGTCCTTTGTCAATGGAGAATGGATAGTCATCTTTAAGGTATCTTGTTCTTAGTAATCTCCTTAGAAATCTCTCTCGATTCTAGTTCGGCCAGCTGCAGAAGTGAAGCCCACCAAGCAGGCCTTGGATAGCAGCATACATTATTATTCTAGTCAAAGCTGTGGTTCATGCCACAGTTTGCAGGGTCATAAGTAACAATTCGATACAATAAAATACAACTGAAATATGATAAATATCGCCATTCTTACAAAGACGTGTGCACACCTTAGTGGCACAGATGCATTACATTTCAGAGCAATTGAGAGTGAAGCACTTGCTCAAGGTACCTACACAGTAGTAATCGCTCTGGACAAGAATCGAACCCATGCGCCTTGCGTCGCAGGTCAACCGCTCAAACCAATTGGGTAATCATACTACATGTATGCCATCGCAGGATGTGCAATGCATGAAGCGAGCCTAAGCCGACAGTCAACGTTCCAAGAATTCACGGAGAAATCTGGCCAATTGAATACGACCTGGATGCCTATCATAATCAAATGTACAAGATGGTGTAGTGGTGGGTTCGGTGTCTTGGAGCTGGATGGTTCCAGGTTCGAATCCACCTCAAGCCACCGTGTAGGGACTTTGAGGAAGTCCTTCCCTTGCAATTGCTCATGCGCTTCGGCATGAACTTCCGACGCAGTGTTCGCGTTGAAGTCGGGAGCGCCTCTGAGTAGAGAGCAAAAAAGGGGCGATATAGCAAATGCGAGAAAAAAATACAAGTAATGAACAAAGCAAACCATATGCCAAAATCATTACCCATGAGACAAAGCTAAGTAAGTAAACAAGTAACAAGCCATAACTGAAGCCGCAATGAACACTAAGTACACATTCATATACACAATGATTAACTAAGATGATGGAGGGACATGATCAAGGATGAGGGACGATGGAGGGACATGATAAAGGAGGACTGCCAGGAGATGGGGCTGTCGATGCAGGAGGCTGTGCATCAGGCGGAGAACAGACGAAGATGGAGAGCTTCCATAGATGAGCGGCTTCTGCATGCTGGGGCATCGCCAAGGCCATAAGTCAACTAAGATGATAACGCCATTTATGCAGGCATCAGCATCTATCCCACATTAATCAGTTACAGTCAGTTCTAATTGCTTAAATCACAAATACTATTAATGTCAATAATATATTCTGATTAGTTGATGTCTGTAATAATCGTACTTTTTCGACATCGGCTCGAGACAATTGAATGTTGGCATCTGATTTCTGATAGATTTCTTTCGATTTTTCCGAATCTTTGTAGGATTTGTCGTACTGCGCCTTTGCCTAAAGACAGCAACAAACAGCCTTCAGTCTTTCTGCATTCAATTATCAAAGTCTAAAAGTTTTCTCACTTTTTCAGGTCACATACTGATCCCCTGAAATAAGAACATTTCAAAAATACTTTTCTAACACAAAGCTTTGCATGATCCCTAAAGTCAGACCACTGAGGGAAAAAAAGAAGAAACATTAAAACAAAAAATGAAACAACGTTGCTAATTACGATAAGATACCATCCAATCACACAAATTCTGGTCCACATCAGGAAGCATCAAAGCATCAAACAGAAGTACTCTGATCCAAATGTTTGTTTCCCCTTAGTACACCCACAGTACTTCAGACCCCGATTTTTTAAAGATCTGTCCAGCCATTTACCCTAAGAGTCCGTAATTTACATGGTGGTGCACATGCAAAAAGAACAAGTAAATGCCATATATGCTAATTCCAACTTTGCATTCATGACCCTTCTTTCAAGTTTTAACTCTTACAAACAGCTACAAGACTGAGCTCTCCAAGCTTTTGACTTGTATGTACATGTATGTATGTATTGGGTAATATGTGACACGGACACACATAATTTCATCAGCGCTTGTCATCATGCAGTGGTATACATAAAATAATTAATACAAGAGACAAAGAGACATCAATGTCAGCAAAAATCATGTGATAACCAACCTTCTCAAGTGCCTGTATCTGTGACTGTAATAACAATATCAGCTTCGCACCATCGTTCAAATACTGCAATAACAGAAAATATAAATAGATGAAAGGATAAAAACCTTCAATAGCATGTGGCTAAACAGAACTTCACAGCAAGCCTGTAGCAAAACACAATTGAAGTCTTGTGAATGAAAGCAACTGATATCCACGCTTCCTCTCGTAAGTGCTGCCACACTTACTTGCCCGGAGCAAGTTCGTACTTCTTTTTTACTTACTTAAACAATTCATGTCAGTACAGACAAGTAGGAAGTGCCCCCTAGGTACGGATACACACATACATACATACATAGTATATATATATATATGTATTCAATGCAATCTAGTATAAAACATTTATATAGCGGCTTCGAGAGACTTCAAAGGACATGTACATACTAAACTTGCAGCTATCTCGAGTGGCCTATACATCAGTATACATCGATACTTTACACACTCTGACACTATGAATTACATACATAATACATACAATACATTAACCCATAATTACATGTATAAACACATACCTACATGAACATATCGCCCATATATGCATTTTGAAATACTTACCAAATAATAACATAAATTGTCAGTTTGTAAAATTAAACAAATATACTTTTTGCTACATGATGTGTAAACTACCGTATGATATCTGTATCGATTTAACCAGTGACCAAGTGAAATTAAATAGAGTTGTGATGTAAAACAAATCAGACACTACAACTCACAACAAGTGAGTGCAGGATTGTTTTCTTACGCTTCATTACTGCATGCATGCACCATAGATATGACTCATCACTCAATTTAGAAACAAAAATCTGGCAAGGCACTACTAATAATTATAATTGTTGACTGACAATTAGCGAGACAACTGTTCAGATGCATTTCACAGACACATGCTTCATGTTAAAGTCATTATCAATTACACATCTCCATTTGAATGACAGTACTGCATTGCTATGGGCAATACTCCGTTCCATCAACAGTATCTCTTTCTTTGAAGGCATTTCTTCACCCCTGCCTATGAATAAACATTCTGCAAAAGGTGCTATATAAATCTATAGATATGAATTGATACCTCCACAGAAATTGCAAAGAACAGTTTGAACAACTTGAATATGGAAACCTGTTTAGATTAAATAAATTCAGTACCTGCAAAATTGCAAATATTCTAGTCATAAAATGCATAGATCTGGTAAATTATACATGAATCAGCAAAACGTTCTCAAATGCGTGACAGGCAAAAATATCTCTGCCACTATGCTGATGAAATCATAAATATAATTATGTATAATTTGCACAATATCCAGAGTTAACTATCATAAATTGCTTTGAGAATGTTACAGTGCACAAGTGATCATGATGAAGATAATTACGATACGGCAACACATCTCAATGCACAGTCATATCTCAGTCAGAAAAGGTGGTGGTATCAGAGAGTTCAAAACAACTGCTGTATATGAAAAGAAAATAAGAGCAAGGTAGTCTCCATTTTAGAGCATATGGCGGTATTTAGGGTAGTCTCCAATTTAGAACATATGGCAGTATTTAGGGTAGTCACCAATTTAGAGCATATGGTGGTATTTAGGCAGTAAAAAGTAACAGTCACAACTCTGAAGTATCCTGTTTTACAATTGACAGTCTTCATCATCAGAAAACATGGTGGACTTGGACAGAGCAAGTTAATAATGGTACCATATAATACACGAATGATGTGATTATCTCCTTAATGACCAGCTGCATATGTTTTCCCATGTATTTTAGTATGTGCTGGCCATTAAAGGGTAAAAAAGGTGATTGATTGAAAAGGACGCTTTAAACCATGATGGATAATGTTTCAAAGATGAACAATCTCAACATCAGATAATTATGGACGAGTAAGCACAACAGAAGGCAATATTACAGGCATGAACCATCCATTAAAAAGGAACATGGATGCAATGATAGCAGACTAATGGGCAGCACAGGTCTTCAAATGGTCAATAGTACTGTTAAACCAAATTCACCTATTCTGATATCAATAACGTGACGCCTGTTCATGTAACTTAGTGCAGGTTTTGACTAAATTATTGACAAATCAATTCAATTTCAATATTAATTAATTCTGACTGACCCAATTGTCACAGAAGCAACTTAATACAATGAAACTGATCCTTAATTTAACAAGGTTTCGAGTAACATTATGCTCACAGTCCAAGTTATGGCATCAAAGCTTCTACGAGGTTGGATAAGGTGCCAAGTTAGATTAATCAACATTTAAATACAGGACCCTAGAGCCAAAGTGTTGAATGGAGTGATAACACTAAAATTTGTGCACCTACCAAGTACCTTGCAGGAGGTGTTAAAGGTGCTATGTAAGTGTCTAGATAGGCACAGGAGTACAGCGTTAAAAATTACACGATTTTACAAGTAATTTGCAGGAATTGAATACATGGATGACAAATCAAACTTGCAAACAGAGAGATAAAAATAAACCATTAAATCACGTTCAAACGCACAGATACAAGTATATAACATTGAGTATGCAATTATGCATACATGCAGATGACAGAGACATCCTGCTTCCTAATACATGCAACTAATTTCAGGTTACCATGATACCATGAGAGAGGCTATCCTCAACAGAATTGGGTCATTTTGGTGACTCAAATGACTGGTCACAAAGTGGCTCAGAGAAACTATCTCTCTATTTGAAATCTGATCTGTGGAGAACCGGATTTCATGAAAATCTCCAGATAGATTAATGCCATAGTCACGCTGTTGAATGGCTTATTCGTGTGTTGCCAAGTCCGCAAAATTGCTAAGCACATTGTAGTTCAGCTATAATATAAATATCTACCGGTAATAAGATTACTTTACCATCATAGGCTGCCTTTCTATCTAACAAACAGATCTTCAGGATATTGACCTGATCACCGCTATTTCAATTACAAGTTACATTTTCGTTCTTCACAGAATATTAAAAAGAAACTGAAGATTCTGTGCCGATTTGACTGAATATGGAAACACAGATGGTTAGATGTCTGTTGAATAATAATTCATATTCAACAGCACTGCTGTGTTACGCTGTAAACAATAACGTTATTCAATGCACAATATTCATGCTTCAGGCCAACATTCTGGTTCTCGAAGGGTTGTCTCCAACATATCCAACAGCTGTGACTTGATTTCTACATTACAGAGCTCTAAGTTCTCATATAAAAACAATTATTATTTCACTTACAATTGTTATTATTTTTCAGACATTCATGATCAGATCCAACTGTAAAAACTATGTTCTATAGAACTTTTCTAACTGAGTTCAAATCAAAACAGCAACATAGTATTACTCCAAACAGTATTATAATTATTACTTTCTAATCAAGTACAGTAAAAATACAAATAACAGAAAAACCAACAGAAATATGAGGTCACCCAATAACCACCAGCAATCCAACACAGCAACTGGGTCTTGATCACAAAATACAGACATGCACATGTACACAAAAATATCAGTCTTACGCTGAATACACAATGACTGTTTCACCTTTTTCCTGTCTTGCTTAAGGTCCTGAATGTTACGAAGTAATTCTGACATAACGACAACGTTCAGATTCTCGGCGATCAGGTCGTGTTGTCCGGCCATGTCGAATAGTTCGTTGACCATGAAGACAAAACTTTTGTTGTACGAGAATCTAAAGTGTTAAACAAGATTTGCAATAATAGTATTATATTATTATTATTATTATTATTAAATAAATTTATAACGCGTGCAAGGTCACACCGAAATGTGAATCTGAGGCGCGGAAAAATTCGCTTAACCCTTTACCGACCGAGTGTACAGGATTCCCATACCATTCACTACACTGGTCGCTAAAGGGTTTTAAAGAAATTTACAGCAGCATTTAGTCTTAAACAGTGTCAAAGTTTCTGTAAGTACACTAATTATTCCTTGAAACATGAGCTGATGTTATATCAACAAATGAACTACCCTAACACTCTGTCAAACACTGCAGAAAAGAAACTAGCTGCTACACATCAGTTACATAGTGGTTAAATATTCATTATAGGGGCTCCTCCATCATCTGGTATATACTGTGTCCTGGACAATGCGCCTGTCTATCTTTGGTAGCTCATCACATTAACTTTGCCTTGCTCTGGTCACCACTCTCTGTGCTCAGGCTCTAGGGTGAATTTGTGGTTCAAAATGCACGCACAGCCATCCGAAAGAATAGGCTTTGTATAGATTGTGAGTCCCTCTGTTTGGAATAGTAGGTAAAATATGGAGTAAAGCAGCCCTAATTTAGAGGATGTAGTAATATATATATACATATTTCTACATTATACATATACTAATTAATTACAATGATAAGGAACAAACTGAAAATAAACCGCAACTTACTCTGCATCCTCGTTTTTCTTTGGCTGGTAATGTTTGATTAGTTTTCTGGAAAACAAAAACCATCATGAGTTAAAACAATTACCAAGTTTACAAACTTTCCTGATATATCTTATATTCTACTGAAGCTCCAAACATTTAACTAAAAGTGCAAATTGTGTTCGGCATGAAAACGTCTACACAGAATTCCATTCACATAAACCACTGACTTAGCATGTACACAATAACTGTTAAAACTTAAGACTTGCATTTCATGAGAAGTATCATTCATCTATCCTATTAATAGCATATGACACACTGTAGAGCTCCATTAAAAGAATCAAGGCAGTAAAATTCTCAGTCTCCCTACAATAAGGATGTTAAACGATAACTGAAAATCTGACGAAACTAGCAATCCTCATTGCGGTTTATGTGTTATATGCACGTTGGAAACACATTCCCTTAAGCAGCTGACATTTATCTTTGACCCCAGCGCTACATACCATGGCTTAATTTATATATTATATGAGGGAGCTAATTATATTTGTAATGGGAAGGCTACGTATCACTAACTGCACTGTTACAATGAAAGACCTAACTTCTATTTGTTCCTTTGCATCCGTTATTTTCCATTATGACCTATAATTGCCTCTTGAAGTGTTCCTAGAGAATTCCATCATGCTCAAAATCAAATTCTGCAAACAAAACTAACAGGTTTTTTTATGTGACTGACATGCAGACTTAAAACCTTAATCAGGATTGCTAGTAAGCAACACAACCTATGACAGTCACTGCAATGCCTAAAATATTCTGAAATTACGGTCCTTGCTCTAATAAGAAAAAATAATTTGTCGCATTCATCGAGTAAAACTACTTCTATAAATAGCTCAAAATCCAGCAGCATCAAAAACAATTTACAATACAGATAGGAAAACCGCAACTCTTTTTAAAAACATGTAACAATGTTGTCAGTATTTACTTGTTCAACTGTGTAAACTATAAACTAATCTCATGCCAAAATCAGAGCTCAGTGAACAAGGCATTTTCTCATTCTACATTTAATATAATACACAAGAGCAAGTGCATCCGTTTTATGAGTTAAAAACGACTAGTGCTTAATCAGTTGTAAACATATGTTTCTGATTGTCTGATAATTGGGTAAATCAAATCTAATGAACTGAACAACCAGTACAGACAAATTCAAAACCACAAATTCAAAAGCGGGACAAGAAAGAGAAAGCAGACCATTCAGCTAACCACACATAGTAATCCCACATGTAGAAAGTGCCACAGCCCCTCCCTCTTTCTTCACCCTGGCATAGAAGGGCAGAAGATTACCCATCTCCTTCATGATCTTCCACTGACAGGGTATCATCAGCATGCTGCCTAAGCGTGGCTCTTGTACAAGTGAGCACATGATCGTGAAATATATTCAGAAATTTGAACCCTGACCTCTAGACTGCCGGTCAAGCGTACTGTATCTAGGCCCACAGACATCAGACCAGAAGTACAGCATGACTCTACAGTCTACATCACACAGTGAACCAATAAGCAACACTAGACAGAAGACAGAAGGGAGCAATGAGAAAAAAAGGCAAGTAAACAACCAAAACAGACGACCAACAAGCCATCCCAAACCATCAAGAATAACATGACCACCATAAATTGTGCCATATCCAATTATCCGTATATGAAAAAATATTGAAAATGCCACAGAATTATTAGGTCTGATGAAAATCTGACAAAGGCAGATTAACCTGGAACTGGTTGCTTTCTAAAAATACTGTTAATTTTTAAGTTGGTGGGCAATGTATATAGATCTGGCCATTTCAGCATATCACTGAAAATCTTCATAATGGCACTTAATTGTGGACAATTGACACTTCCAAAAAGACACTTTAGTAAACTAGTTTAATTTAATCACTATCACAGCACCATCATGGACAAATTTAATCAATGTCACGCTGTGATATATCTGGTAGGAACTTCTAAGAACTTTTCTTGATTGTCTGCAACGAATTACCCAGAAACAATGTGAAAAATTGCATTGTCATACCAGAACTTGAATTCCTGACAATCAGTGCAAGACTAAAATATAAATTAATTTTAAATGGACGACTCACTTCATTTTGGCCGCATAATCCCGTTCAATGATACAGCGATCCTTCAAGAAACTGGCAAATCTTTCGCAGAATTCGATACCTAGCTGCGTGTGGGTGGCAAGGGACTCGTACTGATCCTGAAACAATCAAACCGTCACGTTAAACCCAAAACAAGTTCTTCTGTAAGCACAAAAATTGATTTGGTCCAGATACATTAATTGGCTTCTGTATTATCAGCACTTGGATCATTTTTCATGAGAAATTATGTGACTCAGTCTAAGCCAATGTGATCAGATTGTGAATTATATTTCTTGTTTACCAACCAATACTTCCTAGTTGACTATTAAATCAAATAAATGATTACAGATATGATCAGTTCTACTGATCTCTGATCGGATCTTGACCGCATATGTGCCGTGCGTAGGTCCGCATCGAATAAATAAAAATCTCCAGTTATAACACACTCCATCACAACATGATTTTAGATACGTTTCAGTCGAGGACCTAAATCCAGAATTTAGCTCAACCTAATCAAAACTGATCTCACTATCACATAGCCATTTCATACAACCATACATGTGTGACTATTGATATGGAAGAACCAAGTCAGCATTGTTATGAGTTGTGTGCAGCTTGGTATGCGTTTAGATTATAAGGCTTAAAGTTTTGAATGCTGCCACACTCTGGCCAGTCTCTATGATTCAACATTGCTCCTATATAGTCGTCTCTGCATAGGTTGTTTGTTCTCTTTCTAACCAACTATTTGACCTGCCTACATGGCTCAAACTGCTGCTCTGGTAGGGCAGATCTCTTTAAATGCCACGGACCCCTGGCGAAGATGGCTTAAGATGATTTTTTAAGAGGCTTTGTCAGCACCGCAAAATCATCCTCCAGTTCTGCTCTGTGTACACTGTACAGCTTACAAAGGTGAAAGCCGCAGAGCACCTTCTGGCTTTTGAAAGTGGCATGACCATCTGTCTGCACCTGTATTCTCTTCTGGCTGAGGATGCTACAAGCACCATTTATCAATGTTAGAACATTGCTGTCTTGCACTCACTCTGGGCAGATAGTAGCCTACTGGTAGTAATCTTTTTGGGAAACCAAACAAATGTTCTGAATAAATGAGTGAATGAACGAACAAATGAATGAATGCATAGACACTCATGACTTGCACTCTTCCACCCAAACTGTTTTACCACCTTCTTTCCAACTTGATGCATCAAATCAACTCAAATGTACCACAATGTGTCAATGTATTCACTTTTTGTGGACATATATTATAATGAAAGTAAAAAAGTAAAGTAAGTTTTCACTTAAAATGAATTTCCACGGGCTCATCAAAGATTTTTGAATCATGTCAATGTGAAATGTGAAATCCTTTGTATTTAATTATTATCAGAACATTTTTACATAGCATTCGTTTATTAATCCTCGATCTTTTCAACCTGCTTCTGCAAACTCTACTCCAGACTGCTCAAATTTCATTAGTTTTCAAGGCAGGGAACCCAGACAACACAAGCAGAAATTCACTGTGACCTATCACCTACATTCTCAAGTGCTTACAACCAACTCTGTCCAATATGGATCATATTTGTACAGTATATAAACAGATGAAAGCAGATGAAACCGGATTCACCCAATCATTCAAGTACGATATTATCATACAAACAGTCATTATCAGCAATTGTACTATTGACCTATTATCTGACCATACATAGAGACATGATGAACACAGAAATTATGCCATTCTCACCAGAAATTGTAGCTGAACAATTACATGGTGCTTGCTGAAGTCTCAAGTAGGGTCATTAGGTAACTCGACCATTAATGTCTGATGCCTCTGAAGGAGGAAATCATACTCATAGGAAGTAGCCGATGAGACACAAGGCTCTACGGATGATTAGGCAGCAAAGAATTTAACAGACTCTTGTGGTCTGAATAAGAATTAACTGCTGCATCCGATCAGCTGACGTTGAAATCTGACTATCAATTTATTACAGCTCATGCATAATAAATTATAGATGTCGTAACAGAAAGTCATGTACATTGGAACCAGAAATAAGTAAGACATTCGTTAGCAAACTGTTTGTTTTCTAAGTACTGATGCCAATAGAATGCCAATACAGTACATACTGAATTACTCATGCTTCATTTTGCTTCATTTGAAAAGAAACACTTTCTACTTATGTTCACTGTATAATTCTTTCTGGCAGTCTCTCTTCTTCTTTTGCTCTAATAAAAAAAACTCAGTTTCTTCTCAAGGGGCCTTGATATTGGATTACGATAAATATGCCTCATGCAATACATAGCACATAGAGGGAGCCTCATCTCATCCTATATTTGTTCTATAGTGCACTGGCAGCTATCCACAGCAATTATACAGTACTCAAATATTTCCACAGCACAGTCACTAAAACCTGATGGGGTAACATGTAATTACGGCTAAATTACTCGTCATGAAATATGATATAGAAATTAGATGATTGATCCAGTTAGCAGAATGTATTATTTTGGTTCAGCCCTTGAAAGATTATTAGCTTTACTTGAATGTACTGTAAAACAAGTATTTATTGTAATTTTGCTGTTAAAAAAGAATTAAATATTTACACAGAAAACTATAGCATTTCAATACAAATATCAAAACATATCTAAGATTGGGGAAGATTCTTTGGTATAAGATCAGATTCAATAGAATATCAGATACTTGCCTTACATAGGTTGCAGCCCATCACAAAGTTAGCTAGGCTCAGGCAACTCAACTCTACTGTTCTTGTCATTTATTGCATGCATACATGTGCATTATCAAGCAACGTCCATGTGCATTGCACCTCTGAGTAGTTTTCTTTTACAGGTGCTATATAAATCTGCAACTAATTATCCTTATCTTAAAACAAAAAATCTTCTCTTATCTTAATCAGACAATTCTCTTATCTTAATCGGTCAACTTTAAATTTTTTATCTTCAATCAATTTCACCTGAATTTGAAACTAAAGGTCTACTACATTGCAGATCTATCTCTTTGTTTTGCTGTGCAAACACATGAACGAACCAAAGCCATTGTTACTTCTATTACGATAATTACCTTTAATGCTAATAATTACAAAGCCCAATTAATCAACGACCATGAAAGCAATTTATCATATTTATTAAGAATTTGATTATAGCCTCTTAAATTCAAGGCTTCTACTCAGGAGCACTCCCAGTCCAAACCCGGTCAAATAAGATGGTATTAAAAACACTGAGAAATGAGACATAAAGATTTAAGTAAATTGAAAGACAGTTAAAGAAAGGTAGATGCAATCTCGAAGACTGAGTGCCTGTCCATACAAACAACATGACCACCCTCGACTTCACTCAAATAGAGCACTGCCAACATCCCATTATACAATGCACTCAATAAGTAAGAATTCAACATGAATTTCATGTGACAAGACATTTTTATTACTATAGTCGAATAGAGAAAGCCTCAAAAAGGTTATAAAATTGCAATCTATCATTCTAGCTTTTTAATTGTGCCCCATAAAAACCGAGCTTTAGCGTATGTAAATTGACAATTTAAAGATTATCACTAACTCAGGACTTAGATTCCTTATTGCAACTAACTATCTGACCAGATTTGTGAGTGCAGCACTGGATATTAAGGTCTAGTATTTAATCAAATGGACCATCAAGTTTCCAAGTGTGCACTGGTCCCCTATTGCCAGCCAAGAAAGTTAAATAGCTATAGCCAACTTTCTGGTGACATTAAGCGACTGATAAAGGTTTACATCTCGGATATGACGGAGATAAACAATACGGCTGGATTGTAGGCCAGAGCGCTCTATTCGTTGCCAATCTGGGGCGGCCATACAGTTTATCTCCGTCATATCGGCGACCAAATCGATGTAAAATTTACCAAGTGAGAGGTCTTCTAGTTATTATAGTCCACTAGTATAGCTCGGCATCCCTCAAGTGGAAAGTTCTCACTCAAACAGCAACAGATTAAGCATTTCAATTCAAACGAAATCTTACCCATAGATCAGTTCCCCACGACACCTTAACAGAATCATTCGTGTTCTGCATCGTCTGTAAAACGTCTGTTTCATTCAATATAATATTCCAACGCAACAAAAGCAAAACAGGTGAAGAGAAATCTAACGGATCCCAATCGAGGATTAATCACGCAAGACTTGCTGAACAATAGATCGGAGATCGTCACAGTTAGCTGTATTAGCTGAATGTCCGGATAGTAACTCCGTAGAAATTTACTGTTTAACGCGAAATCCAATATTTCTTTAATACGAGTAAATAATAGTTAGCAATAATTAAGAATTTCGTTTGTTCACACATTTGTAGATTTTCATTCAGGAGCAAATACCGGAAATAGAGATATATAAACTAAGCATAGATCTAATCCCTCAATTTATGATGCTCTATATTTCCATTTTCGTTCTGGCATCAAGCCAATTCTTCACAATTTCATCATTAATTTTAAGATCTAAAGCGACGCTAAATATATGATTAAAACGATGAATGAATCAATCAATTATTATATGCAATAGTCCCATGCTCTGCCGCCAATGGCGGTTGTTCACACAAGCGTGGCACTAGGTCCTCCTGAAAAACCAGAAGCATTGCTTATAATATGTCAGCCCTCCTCTAGCTAAAACTAAGTATTAAACATTATAAGATCTCTGACATGTCTGATTCCAATATGTAATATGTTGGCTTGTAGGTGAAAATGCACAATGTTACAGTAACAAAACGGACTATTAGAACCACAGGACCGTGACTAGTGTGCTTCAAATCTTACCTGTTATATGTTTTTCTATGTTTTTTAGGGACTATCTATGCTCTCCAAAAAATATGAATGTCAACATAATTTGAAGAGATTTAACTGCGTCGCTAAATTTTGCTGAATTTTCTAAACTTAGACGATGAGAAGACTAATTTCGCAGAAATTCTCCTATTTAAAATCTTAACTTGAAATTGGGCCATCCGAACATAGTGGCACTCTACCTGTTTCTGCGTTTTTTCATAATACAGGTTATGAGGTTAAATGTCTTTATCCATTGCGCCGTTGTTTACGTTGCTATATTATTTCATATGGTGACTTTAAAATAAAAGCTCGATTGACTGAAATGATCTTTTGCCAAAATAGAAACTGGTCGGATGAAACTAATTCTTTATTTAAATACTGCAATTGCGCCCCTTATTTAATAGAAGCGGGATTGATGGATATCGATCAATCGATCAATTCGTTTGATTGTTTCCGTAAATATAAATAGTGAATGTAAATAACCTTCATTTAATTTCAAACTGACACAGCGCAGCAATTCATAGTAAGGAGCGGAAGATCATAAGTTATTACATGAGTCGAATTTAACTTTTTAATAAATTTAATGTTCAACATCAGGACATTCGTCTTAAAGGCGCAGCTTGCCTTCCAAGTCAAGGTGTGAAACACCTATAGAAATGTGTTAGTGTGAGATGACAAACCTAATTCCAGAAGCAACTTAAGTATATCCTTATTGGCTTTCAACTCGTCAACGCCAAGAGTGAATTTGTTGTTGCTTTCAGTTGCAGCCATGCTCGATCTGAACGAAGTTTACGAAGACCTGGTAGCTGGAGTCCGCAATTCAGATGAATATTCGGTCCGTAGAATCATTGAGACTTGTAGGGCATCTTCGATTGGCAACCTCCAGCAACTGTTGCACATTGCCATCGAAAAAGATGACCTGGGTGTTGTTCAGTCACTGCTTCGCTGTCGGATCGATGTCATGCACGAGGACGGCAAAGGCCACAGGACGATCCACGTGGCGGCTCAGTGCGGAAATTCCCACATCGTCAAGGCCGTCATAAATGCCGGTTCGCCGATCAACATCGTCGACGGCCGAGGAATTGGAGCTCTGCACATGTGTCTGGAGAATAACCATGATGCTGCCGCAATGATGCTCGTCAGAGAGGGCGCCACAGTCAACCGGCCGCGTCGCTATGACAACGGAGAGGCGCCGATACACGTCGCAGCGAAGCTAGGGATGAACGAAGTGTTGAAGTTGATGATCTTGAAAGGTGGAGACGTGAATCTTATGACTGGAGACCATTCAACGCCTCTTCATCTGGCGATCAAAGAGAAACACTCGTGGACTGTTAAGTTGCTCTGCGAAGCTGGAGCCAAAGTCAACGTTTGCAACGCTAAAGGTATGATCTAGTTCTGACGATGAAAGTGAAAAATCAGTACCCTTCAGATATAGACGTCAGTTTCCAAAATTTCACTGAGTTCGTAATGCTTGAACAATAATAGTGCTATCTTTACTTGCGATTTAATCTACATAGTGCCCATTCAAGATATGTACAGATCTATATATGCCCAGTGTGACGCATTAAAGTGAAGTTATTTGGTATAAACCTTGCAATGGAGTGTCCAAATCAGGCTGTATGTAAAAAGATAATGCTAAAATGTCAGTACTTAATTTAATACTGCAGCACGGTTCTTCTACGGTCAGTACATTGACATAGATATGTTGATGACTTTCTAAATAAAAATTAATTTTCTTGTGGTTTCAGGTAGAACTGCGCTTCATCTTGCGGCGCTGCAAGTCTCCGTCGAAATGGTTCGGCTCATCCTGCCATTCGTGAACGACATAAACTTTCCCGGACCGGACGGCTATACGGCCGTGCACTACGCATCGTGTGCGTACCCTCCGTCTTATTCCCAGTCGGAGACTCTCGATCTCCTGATTTCCTACGAAGCCGATGTGACGCGGAAAGACAACGAGGGCAGGACGGCTCTCCACATGGCGGCTTATTCCGGAAACGTTTCGCTGGCCAAGGTGTTGATCGCGAACGGAGCCGAACTGGATGTGACGGAAAACGTTATCGGCGAGACTCCTCTGAACACGGCTGCGGCTCACGACCGGCATGACATGATTAGACTTCTCCTGGAAAGTGGATCGGATGTTACGATTGGCGATAAGCATCATCAGACACCGCTGCACAAGCTGCAGGCTGTCAAGGGTTTGTGTTCATGTTTGTTTGTGCACTTGTTATAGTGCCCCTTCAAGCTCTCTTTTCTACCCAAAGGCGCTCCCGAATGCAGAGCGGAAACTGCATCGGAGTTTCGCGCTGAAGCGCTGAGCAACTGTGAGTGAAGGACTTGCCCAAGGTCCTTACGCGGCGAGGTGGATTCGAACCTCGAACCTTTCGTGTATTTTCATGTGTATTTTTTAAATGCTAAAAAGTGACTGGGAGTTGTTGGAATTGAATGCAGCTCTTGTTGTTAAATGGTTAAGTTGGTTTCTTAATCAGCCATTGTAGTAGGGTTTGACTATAGATACAGTCTGATACACTCTGTGCATTGTTCCATGGATTTTTTAAATATTTGAATGTACGTTTAAAAAGTTTTTGTTTGCAGAGATCGTCTAGGATTGCATTCCTGCAGTAAATCTTTGAATCACAATTAATTGACTCGGACGATTACGCAATGCGCACTGAATGCTTTAAATTAATTTTATTGATCGTATTTGTTTATTGCAAAAATATGACAAGCATTACAGTACTATCATGTCTCAATAAGTGAATACAGTGCAACAGGATTCATGAAAGAAAATAGCTTAACTCTTTAATGCCGGAGGGTATAGGATTTCCCATACCATTTACTAACATGTCGGCATTAAAGGGTTAAATACTAACCCTGACTCCTCTTTCTTGCAGAACTTCCTCAAAGAGATTCTTTACCTGTTAAATACTTTATAGCACTAATACGACATCATCATATAAATATTTTTGAATTTGTAGCGACTGCCAGCAAATATCGTTCGACGGAGCTCCTTCTCAAGTTCGGTGCACAAGTCAACGTCGCCGGTTCACGCGGTGTAACACCGTTTGAACAATGCATCTTTCGTTCAATCATGAATCGTGAATGTCGGGAAGCGCTGCCCGTACTCAGACGATTGGTAGCGGCAGGAGCATTGCTCCGGCCGTGCGTTGGACAGTAAGTTTGTAATGACATCAGTGGATCAGGTATTCGCTCATTCTTTAACTCTTTAATGCCGGAGGGTATAGGATTTCCCATACCATTTGCTACCATCTCGGCATTAAAGGGTTAAGAGATCTGTCATTCTGTCATTCAGAGATACGATATATTTGTTTATTGGACATAGATGGGGCTTTATGGGCTCCCCTTGACTATACGACACCTCCTAAACTGTTCTGTTTCACCAACTGTTGAAGGCTGCTTTTTTCGCTTGGTCAGGGCCGGGAGCACCTCTGAGTAGCGATCCTCAAGTGGTTCTATATAAATTCTGATTGATTGATTATGCAGTATGATAATGTATGAATTTGGATATCTAAAGGAGTAGCATTTTCTGTTCCTGTTATTTAATTTATTAAATGACAATACAATACAAGTATATAATTGAAAACCATTTTCTTTATATGTGTGTATAATTTTGTATATATTTTATATATATACTATATATATTATATATATTATATATATATACAAGAGTGATTTGAGATTTTTTTATATTAACTTAGACTTTTGTCTAACATTGCTGTAACTTTAAACGCAACTGGATACTTGTATATGGCTCTAAATAAGTATGCTTCATGTTGTTTTACGTGAGTTGGGCTTGATTTTTACTTTTGTCGCTCTAGATATTCCTTCTAAATTCTCCAATTTTTGAACTCGCGGAATGGTATAGATGTGAAATGCGTATATGTTGTGTTTGGAATGCTTACGTTTTCTAATCGTTGTCGTTGTAGGCGATCTCTTCAAAATTCGCCGCTGTGTTGGTTGACATGGCACAACGAGTTAGAGGCGGCTGCATTTCTCGTTAATGCCGGCTGGGAATTGAGCGAGGAAAGATGGATCAATCTTCCTGGAAAGAATCCTGCAATGGAACAGTTTATAAAGCATCTGCGTGAAATAATACGCGACCCGTTGCGCCTCACGTCCGTCTGCCGCCGGGTGATTCGACAGCAGATCAGCCGAGCGTGTGATGACCGTGACGTCGCTGAACGTGTGGAAGAACTTCCGATTCCACTGTCCGTTAAACGATTTCTAGCGTTCGAGAATGAGGATGATGTCCTTTGAGAGAGTGAGGACGATGTCGTTTGAGAGAATGAGGACGATGTCCTTTGAGAGAATGAGGACAATGTCCTTTCAGAGAATGAGGACAATGTCCTTTGAGAGAATGAGGACAATGTCCTTTGAGAGATTGAGGAAGTTGTCCTTTGAGAAAATGAGGACAATGTCCTTTGAGACTGGTGATCGTCTTTCGAACCGACATTTTCTCAACTGTGCTTCGTAACTGTTTTGTGTGAATGGAGAATATATCTTAAGTGTTGGCATACAGTATTTACGTGTGTGAATTCTCAACTGACATTTTCCTGTGTACGCTAGCATCAATAGTGCACAACTTGCTTGAGACTGACTCGTTGTTATGGAATACTCCAACTATGTATTGTATTGTATTTGACTGTTTATAAAGCGCTGCTCTCAGCAAAAAGCCTTTCTTTCAGAGGCACTCCGAAGTTCGATTGACCCCAAGAGAAGAGGCAGGATTTGAGTCGAGAGTAAGACAAGGAGAGACCGCCAGAGAGAAAGTGCGTATTTATTTGTATTTATCCCTAAGATTTTTAATATTGACTGATCATTGTGATAGCCTTTTCTACTTCTTTATTGTTGAATTTCCCAAGGATGTCCACATACTTGGCAAGTCATAGTAAAGACTAGTCAGTGACTGTCTTGCTTTTGTGTGTTTCCAAATGTTTTTGTTAGGACTATTTAACATGAAATGTATTTGCTCATTCCCTAAATAAAAATTTCATAACCGTAGTGAGCATTTTCTACATCTCGAACTATAAAAGATGTCTGTCCTTCCAGGGGTGTGCCAGAAAAGAAATTAGGGTTTCCATTTGACATGGTCACAGTCTCACAGAGTGGTCGGTTCTGAAACTTTTCATCAGTTGTATATTTCACTGTGGTTTGAGCCTGTAAAACGCCCCAAATATAGACATGGGATACCCTTTAACTGGCTTTAAAATGTTATTCTGTAGCACATCTAGATTCGCAAATCTTCAGCATTATCGCTCTTTGAACCTTAAGACTCGTTTGTTCAAGATTTGTTGTAATTTGACTCTTCTGTGACATGCCATTAGCTGCAAAAAAGACTAGCTGAAAAATGTTTGTGGAGCTTTCGAGTCCAAGAGTGTAAAATTACAAAAATTTCAAAACTTAACATTAAAAATTTGGTGTTATGTACTAGGTATACTCCAGTTTTGAAACTTAGTTAGTTTTTATTCAGTTTTTGTAATTTATTTATTATTTCAAGTTTCAAAATAATTTCTGTTTTAGTTTCAGTTCTAAAATAATTATCATTTTGATGATTATTTCGTGCCTACTATGCCCTGATAAGTCGAGATAACCGCATTCTTAATAAAAACATTTTGCAAACTAGCAGACTACACAACTATGGATGAATAGATATTATCAAATAATATCAAGTGCTCGTGAATAAACTGGTTCCCTGTGCTTGGCTTCTGAGTAGCGCTTATAAGTTTTGGGTTAAGGATTACTGTTAATAACACTGTGGGCTCATTGTAAACTAGCCGAACATGGCTAATGAGGTTGCAATCCAAACTTGGGTCTCTGTGCAGAAATTCAGAAACACTGATGTTTCTCTACACGTTTATTGATCCAGAACAAACTACCACGAAATCCTAAGAGATTATAAACAATCACGCTTTAGTAGAAAGTTAACATCTGTCAAATGCATAAATGTAAGAAAACCCAATTACCGGTATTCAAATTTGTTAGTACAATTAATCAAGTGAAGTTTTAACAGATTTACAACGTTAGCCTATTTCTATATTTTCCTAATAATTATAATACTTGACACAGAGCTGCACTGGTTTCCAGTCTCTTTTAATACATGCTCATTGTTAAAGTGTTAAGCATTGCTAATTTTAGTAAATACAATGAAAGAAAACTTGATAATGCCCTTCAGACACTCGAAAGGAAGCTGGACACATGTAATATTAAGTCATAAACAGACAGAATGAGGCGAGTCTTGGCAGGGGAGTTCCCAATGGAGTGACCAGGAGATGTGAACACCTGTCAAAGACAGCGTCTATACCACAAAACAACCTACTAGACAGCAGATGCTGATTGGAGAGAAGAAAGGCCATTAACGTAGCTACAGGAAGTAACAATGCAAGATAAGTAGAGATAGCAAGCAATCGCATGCGTTTTGTAGATGCAAAATGCCAGCTAAATGAAACATGAACAAGCATTTTAGGGAAGTTCAGATTAGCTGCATAATTCTAATGTGTTAACGAAATCAACTGAAGAACGACAACGTTACAAAAGTCATAATTGCCATAAAATTCCTCTAAAACACTTCAATTATACACAACAGATAAGATAAGTGCAAGTCCTCTGCAGCATAATCCCAGTTTACTGTAACCGAAACCAGTTTAATCTGATTAATTATACAGCAAACCAAAACCGGCGAACAACGGTGCTATTCAAACAGAACGTTTCACATTCTAAGTGAGAAATCCAAATATCCTGAAAGCACAATCAAGTAATACTTGCAGCAGAGGATTTGTCTAATGAAAGTATTAACTGGGCATCATAGTAGTGAAACGAGTGACATGGTACGCTATAAAACTTATCGTGTCAAATACGCAATCTTCAGGGACAGAACAGATTGTGACAGTAGGTGCCAAAATGAGTTGACTAATGCAATCTAATTGAGTACAAAGTTGCAGATATGATGACAACCAGCTGAGATGAAGAATTTGGCTACCAAGCAACCACTACATGAATGAATATATAACAAGACTAATCAGAAAAGCAATTGAACTTCACAAATTTCTATAAAAATTGAGATTTATTTAATCACTGCCAAAATGTCTGGCTTCGAGAAGTGATGATAATGATGATGTTTAAGAAATACCCTGTAACATCATGGCATCAAACGACAAATTTTATCAATTTGCATCACATATCACATCATAAATCACCGTTTAATTGTAAAAATTAGCAAGACAAAGAACAGAAAAAGAGTAATTAAAAGCAACTAGATGTGAATTAGTGCAAACATCTAAACATACAAATCACTGAATATGTCACATCATCTAAGTTATTTTCAGTTTATCAGCTTTCCCATTCATTTGAAACACTTGTCTAAAATTTACACTTGCAAGCACAATTACCATAATACTAGATCTATTCCCTATACCCTATAAATAAAAGCATCATAAAATATAACTGCTGTGATCATTATCCTAGATATCAATTACCTACGCAAGCAACCACGAGTCATGATATCAGTTTTCTATATAGACACCAGGTGTCTTACTTTTTGTAAACTAACGATGATAAAAATTATCATTCTACTCATTTGTGTTTACAGGTTAGCCTCAAAAACACACTCCACAAATTTCAGAAACTTTACAAACTGCTAAGCTGAAAAAATGAATAGTTTGAAGATTTAATCTAAGAACCTGCGCATGATAATTTTCTATGTGGTTAGCTAACGATTGTAAAGATAACAAAACTGAGATCTTATAAACCTTCACCAAGTCATTCTTTTTTTCCACTGTCATATTTTGCAAATGTTCACCAAATGTTCACTACTGATGATAAAAGTACAATAATTCTAATTAAAAACAAATGCACAATAAAACAGAAACTTTTTCGAAGTATTTGAACAAAGAAGAAATATTTAGACGATCAGATAAATTTATTTGCTAACTCTGACTACCAGCAAACTTTTCTTCAACACCCCACTGGTTAAGAAAGAAGATCATGGACATTTTTTGCGACTACCTATATACAAATATTCTTAATCCCTTCCCTGGGGGGTTATATGCTTTAAGCCTGTTTTGGACGTATATATACGGCTTCCCCAGGGAAGGGGTTAAGGAAAATGAGAGTGGAGACGGACATTTCTGGAAAGCCTGTTCATTCTGGATGAACTTTAAATTAACCTCTACAATTGTCACTATTTACATTTATTACCAGCAATGTGCAGCAATCAGACAATACCAAAAGACAAACTGAGTACTGGCTGTGGCAGTAAATTGCTGTGATTCCTGAAAAAAAAACAGTATCGTCGTTGATTCGAAATACACAAAATGTTATATTCAGAAACTAATGTAGTATTCATAATAATATGTAGCCATCACATAAAACCACAACACGTCCATAACACAACCTATGAAAAAAATCGATCATAAAAACAACAAGATCACAAAGATTACCAATTGTGGTTAAAACACTTTGTTTTTAAGTCAACAGCGACAGCGTAAAATACGAGTTGCGTCAAATGCAAGTCGTCCTATAATCTCACGCCATGGATCACGGTTACTGTGCCCCTCAAGGACTGCTTAGACGTTGGTTCTTGCGACTGCGAAGGAAATGTCGTTCAAGATTGATCATAGGAGCTTCAAACATGACGGAGAATACAAACGCCACGAAGTACGACAGAACCAGATGACCCAAGAACGTATAAATCTTTAACATAGCACAGATAAATATCAATATCCGTGTAGAACGATATAAATAACCATTCATTCAGTTTGTTGATTTATATAGCACCCCTTCAAGGTTACTACCAAGAAGCGCTCTCGACCCAACCTCGGTCGAAAAGGACAGTTTAAGGCTGCGATAAAATGCATCTGAGCAAGCCCTAGATGTAAGGCGGATAGACAATGGAAGCCCATTCCATGTATGTATATGATCATTTATATAGCGCCTTAATAATAATTTCACGAAGGCGCTTAACGTAGCTACCCAACAGATCTAAACAGATGCGATTTAAGACATCCCATACCATGGGGCCAATAACAGAGAAAGCACAGTGTTGTCTAAGAGTAGTTCATGCTAAAGAAATGAGGAGTTCGCTATTGTACTGAAGATGAAAGTCTTCACAGTAATGAACTAAGTTAAACTAGTTAAGTTCTTTACATGTATGACGAAACAGTTGACAATTTATGCATGTAAAGATGTAAAGCATCTAGGGTTGCCAGGCAGCCTTCAGTAAATTACCGGACTATATATATATATATATATATATATATATATATACATATATAGGCCGTAGGCCTATCTAAAAGCAACGGCTAGAAATTTGATATGCAGCAACCCTGTCGTCATGCATGAAAATCGGATTGTGCGTGGAAGATTAATAGTCTGATGAGAGATGCCACACTAATTCTGAGACTTGTGATGTTGGAACAAGTCTTGGGAAGGTGGGAGGCGGCGGAGTGGTGTTGGCAATGAGCAGAGATGGGTGCACGCATGGAGGGAATTTATAAATGCGTTTCCCGATATGCAGACCTACGCGGGGGGGGAGGACTAAGTAGCCTACAAAGTAAAATGTTGGGAGGGATCATATGCACTTTATGCAGGGAACGACTAATTATTTTGAGGTATAGGACCTACGTACACGATGTATATGAGGAAATCTGGAGCAGTGACATTTATCATATTGGATAACTTGTACGGCTGAACGAGTGGTTTAGCCTGGCTTGTCTCCAGATATAATTATACTTGTGTATCCAGCCGTATTTAGCAATGGCATAATTATTCATTTGCATGTAGGCCCTATCTGTCTGTGTATTGGCCTGCCTACCACGTATCTCAGGCTGACTGCACTTGAAGAGGTAGAAAAATGGCATTATAATTGGAAAATCGCAAATAGATCTGATGTCTATTTACGGACCCAAGAAACTATACACTCCAACACTTGTTCCTACCAGTAATTATTTACCGGACACCACCATGTCCGGTAATGCCCGAAATTTCTAACCGGACAGATTGTGCAAATACCGGACTGTCCGGTTCATTACCGGACGCCTGGCAACCCTAAAAGCATCCCAGAGAGTAGCTTGCTACTGATGATGCTATATAAATTACTGTTATCTAAGAAAACCATATGGAAAATTTATTATTACATTTCAAAATTTGAAATTCATGTAAAGTCACACAGCAATGCCTATGTGATCCTCATGCACGAAGTCCTGTTATTGCAATGGAGTTTTGGCCGACAAAACCTCAAACCACATCTCACAGGACTGATACAGGTGCTTAAAACAGTAAGCATCATTCTGTACCCTACGCATCGTAGAGAATTTATGGGTGAATAAAGCGAGAAAGACAGTGCCAATTGAGCAACTGAGTACTGGTACGTACCATTGTAATGTCTTCCATGAAGATCGGTACTTTGAGATTTAAATAGTACCAAGACATGACAAGCGGATGAACAAGGTACGCTGCGTACGTCAGCCGACTTAACGGTTGCATCACTTTCAGCGACAACAGCTCGTTCACTAAACCTTTAAACAACAGCAGAAATTTATCAGATCAATCTGTTTCATCAACACAAGTGCACGGGGGGGGACTCGGGGCTTGGTAGCGCAATGGATAGCACATTGGCATAGAGAGCAGAGAGGTAATGAATTCGCGCCTGTAAAGCGGACGTGCTTTGTAGGCGGCTATTAGCGCCGATTATTGCAGGCTGTCTGTTCTGCTAGTACTAGTTAAGATTTGTGTATTTTGTGATCTGCGTTCTTGTGATTTGTTTCAACTGCATAATTGTATACTGTAACCGGTTGCGATCGTCAACCAGATTGTTGAATAAAGAATTTTTTTAAATATTATTATACAAAAAACAGCCAAGTAAAATACTGAAACAGCGATTCCACTGCATCAATAAGTATTTCACCACACGTGGAGCACAGTGGAGTAGGGGTATGTTTGGAGATGGAGGGTTGCAGGTTTGAATCCACCTCAAGCCACCGCATAGGGACCCTGAGCAAGTCCTTCGCTCGCTCATGCGCTTGGCGTAAAACTCCGATTCAGTGCCTGCACTGTAGTCGGGAGTGCCTCTGTGTAACAATCTTGAAGGGGTGCTGTGACAAGTGTTCATGCACGCATACATATAATACACCCAATTAAGATGAAGATATTAAACTGTTCGACATACAATAATTTGTGTTCAAAGTATCAAAAGAAACTGAAACATCTCAGAATTTGCATTATGCTAAGCAACATCAAAAGGTGATGTCACTATAATCTGCTATCATGACCACTACGAAAAAGGTAATTACATCTGAAGAATTGGAACCAATCATGGGTCCAAAAGAATGCAGGATACATTTCTCGCTACAGCAAAATACATTTATCTTTTAAGCAATACATTTCAACAACACTAATAAGAAACTGCTGCCATAACCCACCACCGTTTCCTGTGACACAAGCCAGTATGACCCAGGCAACACCGACGCCCCATGCTGTCCGATGGACGCTTGAATAGAAAGCGTTGAGGGAACGACTCAAGAAGTTTCCTTTGGAAACATCAAACAATCCGTAGAGAACACTGAGATTGCATATGGCGGCAAGACACCAAAGTAAGACAATCAAAGCCTACAAAGAAAAAAACATTCAATTGGTGACACTAATGAAAGTCTATTCATTCTCCTTATCTTACTCTAAATAATCATAATTAACATCTGTTCAAAGACATATAACTAAATCAAACAGCATTAAGGACTATGGATGCTGATGTAGATTATCTTTGTTATTTACTTATTAATTCTGACAATTCAGACATGGCTTCTTCAAGAAACCTACATAATGATGCTCTCATATAAAGTTAAGTAGTGGAGCAACACATCCATCCGTGTTCTCTCACATAATTTTTACACTTTTTATTCTTTCTCCCTCGTTCGTTTGTTTGTATGAGCACTTGTTATGGCGCCACTTCAAGCTCCCTACTGAGAGGCGCTCCTGACTCCTGATGTGCATTCGAACCTGCAACCCTTCGGCTGCAAGGCGACAAACATACCCACTACACCACCGCGCCCCACACTACTACTATCCTACTTATCACGCATCCTCATACATAAAACAAGTATCATCACTAAAATTTAAGTTCACTGCATTTTATTTATCATTTGAAGACAGAGAGACATATATAAGCAACGGTAGAAATGTCGGCATACTGTATGTAGTCTGAGTCTGCAGTTGGTCTTGTAGAGAAGATATCCCAGCAAAACTCCGACGAGGTATGGATTGATGCGGCACCATGGAACAACGTAAATGTCATTAAACCATTGCGATCTACAATGTCAAACCGAATCGTCACATCAACATTTGATTGACTGGAACCAGCTTACCTGACACGTTACTATAAGAGACTGCAAAGGGGCAAACCACATCTATACAGACGTCATTACACCATTCACATTTGAAATACGTTGTCTTGGGAGCACATTCATTGATTGACCGACTTAATTTCACTGAACATCAACTTTGGTTGATAAGACTGATAAACAGATAATTAATAACATAACTGGTCAGTTGATGCACATTACGCAAACCAAGTGCTGATATCATGTATTTCTTTAATAAGATCCCTGCTTATCAGTGCTTAATCATTTAGATGAGTAGAGAAATGATAAAATTTTGCTATTATCTCTCTGCATATCTCTCTGACAAAAGAATCAGACAATACTTGCCCTAATCTATGGTTTCAATCATCAATCATCAGTCTATTGGTTGACAGCTTTTCGAAGATTGTGAAATAATGCAGCAACAAATCCATTATGCATGTAGTTTCCATTGGGAAGCACACATTTGTACACTCCAGCATTCCTGCTGTAAAAAGATTTTCCTGGAATCTGCCATGTTCACATCCAGTTTAATAGAGATCTCATGATATCCACAGTATCTGACACCAGCAGGTTTTTTTTAACATGCAGTTGTTCACAAAATGTGCAGTTGTAGAAGCACTTCTGTACAGTTAAAACTAGCAAAAAGGTCATTGCCCTCCACTCCGATTGGAAGTAATTTACCATGGATGATTGGAAAGGAAAGGAGTTGTGCAGTTCAAAAAATTCCTTAAAAACGCACCTGGACACAAGTGATGAAAAAGATGAGTAAATTTGTGTTAAATAAACTCGGATGATAAACCTACTGTAAAGAAACGTTCTGGAGCATTCCTGGAATGGATGGTGGAAAGTGATCAACGTAGGTTACAACACCAGTTGCGATGGAACTGGCCAGCATGAAGACAAAGATCACTATTCCGCCAAGCAAAGCCCACCTAAAACAATGACAGTTACAGAACTTACAGTAAAGTAAATATACTACTTTACTCATAATGCCCAGCATCTGCTCAGAGCAATCCATGGATCATTCTTCTTCAGTTAGCAGTTTACTCATGTAATGGAATGTAACACAACACTTGTCTTGCTGTATGGCATGGCATTGGCACACCATCAAGACCCAGTGGTGACTTTCCCACTAATCTACACAATAGACATAACTGGTTTACAGATTAACAAGTTGTCCTTACCGAGCTTTAACGCCACTTATTGATTTAGTTTCTTAACTGCAGTGCTATTAATTGGTATGTACAAGGTGCCATGCTACCAATATTTATACAGACACATAAAGACATGTCTAGAATCAAAACATACATTTTAAATTAATTCTGAAGCCCTTAATTAAACGTCAAGGAGCAATAAACTTTGGTGTGAATACAATCAATTCAAACAAAACCACTGTAGGCATTCAAAGGTAAGAACAAAATGTCAAGTCCTGCTAACAGCCTAACTTAAGTCTGTCAAACAGATTTCAGTTTTCCATGTATGCACTTTTAAAAACCTACATAATGTATATAAATTATACAAGATTGTTCAATGTTCACGAGACAGACTTACTTATACAGAAGAGCGATGAAAAATGTTGACAACAGAAAGAACTGCATGTCATTGGCCAAGTACCACGACCATCCCATGCACTACAAAAACAGAAAACAAAAATTAAATCAGTCACCCTGCTATAAGCTCCCGATAAACAATGTATACACATGCGTTAGTTTTACATAGCTCTGACAACCAAATACACTGTAAGTACTTCGCAACAATTGCACCATAAATTTTTAGATATGATACTATTTGCAGTCAACAAACTAGTGTAGAGTTAAAAATATAAATCTGAAGCACCTAATCACCCAAACAGGTATTAGGATAGACTAGTGACTTATTGTAACATGTTGCATTAAAAAAATTCTTATACAACACAGTCAAAATATGGATCCAAAAGTTAGCCAGCCCAGCCATAGAAAACATCGCTGCTATAATAATTGGGATTTATTAAAGTCTTCCTTTTTAAAATCCTAAAAACAGAGCTACAAGTTTTTGTGTGAATCCACATAAACCTTCATAGAGAACTGTTACTGAGAAACCTAATGACCTGGGATCCTCTGCGCACGATGTTGTTGACGTAGAGGATATTTGTCCACCAGTTCGTCTGACAGAATGGATCAGGTTCGTTTTTCCAGTAAGGACCACTGCCAAAGTACTTGAAGAGTGTGGCCCAAAACGCCAGAACCATCATGTACAATGGTGTCAATCTGAAAGGAAAGATATTAAAGGAATAGAGGTAATTGGCAATGATATCCACTTAAATTTTCAGCATCGCTCACTCTGAGTGCAGTACCACGTTTAGTTAAGATCATAGTAATGCTTCCATAGTCAATTCTGTATTATAAATTTTATTTGCTCGTGAAGTTTCTACTGTGACTGTTTTGTTTTCCACTATGCATCATTCTTTTTTCAATCTTTCGATTTATTTGGTAATATTTCGGTCTGTGGGTATTGCTCCAAGTGGGATTGCGATTCCTTTTGGGCCTCCCCTCTGCACCCAAGTTCTCATCAGACTGTTACTTTGTTGTGTGTGAAATTTTTGCAATAAAATATACAAACATATTTAAATTTTATGTTTAATTATATTATGATAACCTGAGCATTAGCACAAACTTAAGCTGAAATCTGAATCCATTAATTACCTCCAGAACCGATGAAAGAAGAATTTAGCCCAACCAATATTACGCAGGCCATCGTTGGCTTGGATTTCCTTAAGAAGCAAATATGATAGAAGAGTTCCACTGAAAGAAAAACCCAGTTAACGGAATCAGACATGCCTTTCATACATACGTTACCAGTATTCAGTGCAACTCTAACTGGTAACAGATCTAAAGACAATTAAAAAGTTACCTTCCTTCAGAGACAATTAAAAAGTTACTTCTCTTCATAGAACACATAGTTTAATGCTCTTCAAAAATTACTAGGAGGCATAAGAAATTACTCAGGAGTCCATGATAAATTAACTGACTGAGTGATTTGACTGACTGACTGATTAACTGCTGGACTCAACTCAATCACAGCGCAAAGCAAACCAAACCAAAGAAAAGTCATCTTAGAAGTTGACCAATTAAAATCTAAAAATTTGCAAAGAACCCTAGCTATCTAATAAAGAACAAAAAAAGCTGTTAAATACCCGAGCACAAAAAAGGTGTCGACTGAGAGAGTACCGTTGAGTATTGCCTGGAAACTTAAACGCTTCATTAGAGTAAGGTACTCAATAGGATTACCTGAAAAACAAAAGAAAACTATTAAGCTATGTGTGAGCGCATGAGTACGTGTATTTCATCTTCATTTAATCTCAAATCAACACAGCACAGAATTCATATTATGATGGACGAATAAAAGTTATTACTGGAGTAGAATTCACCTGTCAGCAGCCAACAGGTCACCTTTCACGTCCTACTACTCATTTTATCAATGACATCTACCGAATGGAAGGTTGAGTGAATTTTTGGAAAGGTAGTGGAAAGTGATCCCGCGTCCGTGCAAAGTTCGTGCCAGAGTGTTGGCCATTGCTCTAGATATGGCTGAATTTATACCCCACGAAACTGCAATACCTTTTTAGGCCACTCTGCCACTACATGGCAATAAATCCATGGCCCAAATTAATAAAAACAAACATAAAACACAGTCTAAGGAAGAATCTACAATACAAGCAAACAACAGAACAAATATCCACTAAACAAAGGACGCATTTCATGGTAGCATCGTTATCTAAATATACAACTTATACAAAGGCTATGAATAGGGAGTTCTGCTGAAACTACAAGCAAACTCTCAGCACTCTATCCTCTCTATCAAAAGTCCAAAATTAATTCAGAGAGCAAGAAGCTTTCCTCACTTGTTGCCGTAATACCAAAGAGATAGGTATGACCAAGAATGACCCAGGACATGCTGAGGAACCGGATTCCATGGAGCGCCTGTAAGTTCCTGTTGGTTCCTTGCGGTTCCAACGACAGAATCTTCTTTGCATTGGCCAAAATGGAAAACGAAATCAGGAAATTGTAAGTAGAACCTAAAGTCAATATCAGACAGAAACACTTTTACAATTTAGGCAAAAATTCATCGGTGCACTCAAACAGCCTTAAAAACTAAACATGACCAATCATCACATGGTCTTTGATTGGTTTAGCAGCAACTAATACGAAAGCATGACTCAGCCACAAATAATATAGCAGAGTCAGAAATGCAAACCGTCTTCAGAAACTCAGTTTGTTGAGTACAACAAACGCTTTCCTTATTGCAATGTCTGATACAGCCAGCAAGCTGCGACAACAACATAATATGTCTACTATGTTGATATCCTTCTCGAAATATATTTACCAAAGTTAGCACTTGTAAAATAAATGATCATGTGACTTTGGACAACAGTTTTTTTCAGTTTCACTTACACAACCCAGTTTCTAAACACTGAAACAAGTGTTCAGTGATGATCAGTAACTAAGTTTAGCATGCTGCATTGAGAAAACACATGCAGAAGAAGCAACATGTTAGCAAACAACCGTATCGCAGTCCTGAGATAAGATACAAATTTATATGACAGATTGGCATTTTCACATTGAACCTACTAAGATCCAAACTCTATCTGATGCATCATTGCTACCTAAAATTCGTATCTATCCAGCATCACAGAAAATTGTCTCAGCATTCATGACAAAAAACTTTACCACTAGTAACATAGATATCCCATAAAGCGCCTTTAACTCTTTACCAAACACGGGTATAGAATTTTCACATACCATTTACTATAGTATAATCAATGGCTCAATCTTCCACAGTGCTGCACAGAAGCTTTACTATGGTCTTTCTGGAATAAGTTACCTATTAGCCTCCGTAATGAACTTCTTTGTCTTTCTTTGCCCCTTTTCCCGCAAGCGTTTGAAAACCATTCTCTTTGATTGTGATTTGGTGTCAGGTCGGGAGCGCCTCTGAGGAGTTCTCTTGATGGGGCGCTATATAAATGTACAATTACAATTACAATGAAGGGTCAAAGCAAGTCTCGAACAAGCACAAACCTCGAGGCTGGTCCTGTTTCGACTCCGGCGGATATGTCGCCAATGTCTCGGACGACACACCATCCGTCCCAAGACTCTGAACGATGATGTTGTGCTCGTCATCAGCACCATCATCCAACAGTGAGTCATCATCACCATCACGCTCTGAGTTCACGATCAGCTGCTTGCGACGATAATTTCCAATAACATCGACACAGGTTCCGAGAAGAAGGAACACGCCGATAATACAAAAAATCACTCTGCAAAACGAAAAGAGCATAGATCTCTGTAAAGTGATGAAGCCAAGAATAAAATTATGCAATTAAGTAACTGACTCATTTGGAGTTCCCAAAATGGCATCACCACGTGAGTCCTCCACTGGTGACTCTTTCAACTTGGTGCGCGTTATTTTTTTGACTGATGACAGTTGTTGGCACAAGTATGCATGTATACACTCCAACATGTATACACTTCAACTAGTATATACTTCAACATACACAGAACAGTTTGTAGAAAACATTTTTTCATATTAATATAGAGCAAATAAAGGGTATAATGCATAAAAACTGTGCATTTGCATTTCATATCACCTATTTAATAGGAAATAATTGAAAGAACTGTATCACAGCGCCACACCAAGTATTAGGTATACTACAAATGAATTAAGCCTTGTTAAGTCAGGTTACATTCACAATCTTGAGTACATGGAAGCAATGCCAAAAGTCTAAGTAGTTTTAAACCATGCAACTACACAGGAAGTGTATGCCAAAAGGTAAGGTCATATTTAAAATACTAAGATGAGGCATAAAATATCTGACTATTTATATACATCGCATTAATTATAGTATATGCTTTATAGGTGCTCAGACATTCAACGCTCCATTCACATCATATGACAATGCAAACCAACGTTGAGTAATACTAGCAGTCACATGACAAAGTCATCAGTGGTGGGGTGGGCGGAACATTTATCATAACCATTCAACAAATAGGCCAACTCTATTACTTAGCAGCAACAGAAATTACTGATAAAATTATCAGGTTCATTAGTCTAGACAAATCAACCTATTTAGTTTATTGCACTAGCAGCTGCAAGCTATTAGCGTCTAGAAACAGACATTTGAAAATGCCATTATGCAAATATGCTTGAAGGAAGACCAATAAACATGCTGTGCACACAGTTTCAAAATTTGCAATTCAAGTTTATCCAGCATTAAAGGCCAAGTTTCTTCTCTCCGAAGAATGTTAATTTATAGGCGTGGCTACGGAGATCTGCGGCCAATGACCATGGGTTCGAAATCTGGCTGACACATAAGCCCTAGGACAGGTAAATTTGTATACGCTATACCCACTAATACAGCTGACCATCGAGCCCTGCAAATGCAATATTCTGCTGGCAGAGGTGGGGGAATTGTTTTGTTCTTCCGAGCCTCCTCCTCAGCTAGACCCTGTCCGGCTTCTCAATTGAGTCTGAAGTTATGCCTCAAGGGAGGGGGGAGGGAAGAATCTAGGTCGACTGTACACCAACTTATATGTAGGCTATACATGTTTGTAGGCTATTTAGACTTCTCTGAAAGTGTGCCGTGGTTATGGCGTGTGTGCAGAATGTATATGTTCATTCGTTAATTTCTATAGCGCCTGAGTATTTTTAGGAAAACCGTGGAATTCAATTGCAAGTGCAGCGAGGTCAAGTTTAGCAATCTGTTGCATAGCGAAATAAATTTAGTCATATTATGTATAGGCCTATATAGTATATACTATAGGCCTACTAAACTATACCATGCCATATGCTATAGACCTATTATACTGTACTATACTGTACTATACTATACTATACTATGCTATGCTATGCTATACTATACTATAGATACTATACTATACCATACCATACCATACCATACCATACCAGACCATACCATACTATACTATACTATACTATATTATACTACACTATACCACACTACACTAGACTAGACTACATTTTACTATACTATTTTTCAGTTATAAAGCGCCTCTCACAGTACAATCTAATCAGAGGCACTCAATATATATTTTCAACTAAGACTATATGTATTGTATAATGTATAATTATATATGCATTTATATATACATTTATATAATCACCCGTAGACAAACTTGTATCATTGTTGCATTACAATCAACCGAAGCTGTTTGTATTGAAGCTGTTTGTATTACGTTACATATTTATATTACGTTGCATTAGATAGGCATGCATGGGGCCCATTGCAATAGAAGCTGCCAGTGTGTAAAGGAAACTGGAACCCCTCCAAATAAGAAAGTGGTGCCTATTGCTATGATAATGAGCATACACTAGCATACACTTTCAGCTCCAGCTTCGTACTACTACTCCCACACCACAATGAATTCAATCGCGTGTTTACTGCAATGACCATGCACATCTGCTGCTCCATTGTTTGGCTGACAGGTATTAGTATTCCTCTGCATGACCGTTGGTATTGGTATAGCTAGACCCCGGGCATAATCTAGGCCAACTGTCCACCAGCTTATCTGGCTTGCGTGGAGTCCTATAGGTAGATTAGCTAGTTCCTGTATGCCTGCGTATACACATTTATATACACACATATGCGTATACACTATGTATGCGTATACACTATGTATGTAACAATTCCCCACCCCTGCCAGCAGAATATTTCAGGGCACGATCAAGAACCTTGGGGGCACGATGGTCAATTGTATTAGAGGGTATACAAGTTTACCTGGCTTATGCGTCACACAGACCGTATACGCGAAGCTAATCTGCATAAGGTACCCCGCTCAGGGAAGTCTATAGACAATTCCTCACCCTGGTTAGATAGGCTATATTTATCTATAGCATTGGTCAGTGTTCTCATGTGCACTTGCATCAGACGCTGATTGACAAGCCGGTCTCTATAGGTTATTCACCGAGAGAATACTGGGACCAACCTTGGGTTTTAAGCCACGCCCACGCCAAACTTGGGCTTTAAGGCATAAATTAATGACCTGCTATAAACGGCTGCACATTAAATACATCAACTGCGGTGGCACATACAAGTAGATCTGTCTGTCTGTGACACGTCATTTAACCATATCTGAAGGTACTCTGTTTATGGCGCATGAAGAAAAAGTTAGCACAGTCCATATCCGTTCACATGAAAGTGTGCTCAATGGGGCAGGATCTTATGTAATAATGAACACTGAGTAACAAGCAGGATTAAAATATCAAATATCTGTATATGAATGTTCAATTATAAACACACACCTATATACATGCATACATACATACATACATACATACATACATACATAAATACCTACATAGATGTACATATAAATACTTACATACATAAATACCTGCATAATTATATGCATACATACATATTTAATGATGCGCATACATAGTATACAACTATACATATATTGGACATCTGAGAACCAGATAAAAGAACCGTGTTCCTGATATAGTAACAAAAGTGAGTGATGTTAATTCTGTTTGACTTGTCTGTGTGCAATAAACAAACAAATCAAATATCAAATAAAGTCATTATTTTCAAAATGACCAAATATTTGAAAGCTTAAAATAAATATGATAAAAGCATATACTGTCTCCACTGACACGGCTTAATTTCCTTAGGCCTTAAAAAAATGTTGTGTTTCCGGTAACAGAGCTAAAAAAAATTGGGTAGGTAGGTCGGAAAATATTTTTATTTTGTAAAATATTTTTATGCAGTGACAATCCGAAAAAGTATACCCCACTAGTCTTTTTTGCACGCTGAAACAAAGTACGTGTTCTAAGCAAGTATAAACTGCCTATTTCCCGACTGTCTGCACCTAAAACTGCTCTAGAAACAGTCCTATTAATTTCATTTTGTTGACGTCTCTTATGTTATGTCAATACAAATGTTAAAAAAAAATTTTTGAAAAAAAAAAAAAAAAAAATTTTTTTTTTCATTATATTTGTTTAATAAAAAATTTTTACAAAAATTTTTGGGTCGCGGCCGTAAAAATGGGTCGGTCGGGTTACCGGAAACACAACAATTTTTTTCTACGCCTTAACATCAAACTCGTTTAGATCAGTTACAGAAGCTGTGCAGCACTCTTGGGATGTGACTTGTGCTACACAAATGTTTATATATAAAACACATTACAGCACTTGTCCATAAGCAAAGCAGCTTTTCGAGCCCATCAACAAGACATTTCTGTGTGTATACTGTTTGCTTTCCTACAGTAACTTACTTGCTGCAGTTTTGAACAAGAAATGAGCATCAGCATCATTCTGAGCATGAGCAATGAGCATGTTGGCTCTAATCCAGTAATTATCCGGATAAGTAAAACAAAAGTAGTTCCTCACACATTTTACACACTTACATGACAGCAACTGCACCGGAATCAATAGGAAGAGCGCTATTGTCACGGCAGTCGGCATTTGTAGCGTAGAACACACTTTGAACACCAAGCACTGTGGCATTGAAACAACACAAAAATCATTATTATTCCAATTACGATACTATTTGGAGAAAAAGACAAATGCAGGAAGACTAAACAAAAGTCTAGAAGACTATGCATCATTCCGAGCACTTCAGGGCCCATCCATATACTTTTTGTCAAATTAATTTCACACTTGCTCTGTGCTTGCAAACTGCTTGACATTGAGGCTGGGGCTGTTATGAAAACTGGATGCTAAGGAAAGTGGTTGCTAAGGAAAGTGGTTGCTAAAGAAGATAGTTGCTAAGGAGACTGGTTCCTAAGTACGACGAGGTTCACTGTTAAGGAGGATGGTTGATAAGGAAGGTGGTCATTAACATGGGCAGCTGCAAAGATAGGCAGGTTGCTAAGGAGACTGGATGCATAGAAGACTGTAATTTAAGAGGCTGGTTGCTACAGACGATTGAGGTTGACCTGTAGGATGGTTGCCAAATAGGTTGAGACTGGTTGCATTAATTAATTGCTGAAATCAATTAAGCACTTGTGAAGCATTAAGCTCATTAACTTATTTTAAGCTCTAATTAACGATGCACTTGTTTACACAGAAGGACAGCTAGTCACCAAATGTCATCCACTCTAGTCAGCGTGTTGAAATTTAGGTCTCTGGCACATGAAGGGTTAATACATGTGCAAATGTAGATAAAAATGTTTTACAAAATTATTCGAGCCGTACCAGATCAACAAATTGGTCAGTGGTCACATTACCGAAAATGCACAAGTTCTTTTTAACCTTATTAAACAAGTATAAATAATGTGTGGATAATCCAGCCATAATAATTTCAATAATGCAAGAGTTTGAAAGAAAAACAGTTCATGTATGCCATTTTTGCTATTACTTAAAACAGTATGTAAACTTGTAACCAGAATAAATGTAGAAAAGAATACTTAATAAGTGAAAGTGGAAATAACAATGAAAATAGTTGTCGTTAAACAGTTGTTGGAACAAATATGCATACATGTATATACATCAACATACACAGAACAGTTTATAGAAAACATATTTTATATTAACGTATAGCAAATTATCTATCTTATAAAATATGCAAAATTGCACAAATAAATATCAGATAACACATTAAGCACAATATATTATATGCACATTATATATCTTACATATAGTACATAATATACATACATACTGTACAGTGTACATGTGTAAAGTATATAATATATATATATTATATATATATATATAAAATATATATTATATATTTACTGCATGGCACATCAAATGAGTCAAAGTCACAAGCGTTTTCAGTGTTCAAAAAGAGATCCAAACTAAATACACTGAGATGTAAAGCTTAAGCAATACTGCATTCAAAGCATCACATGACCAAAAGAAACACCCAAAGCCTTAAAGCACATTGTAGGAGGTCACACCTCCGTGACTATGACCATACATCAGCTACTGCTGTGGTCTATTTCTGGACAATGGCTTTAAGTAATGTCAAGGTAGGCCTACTATTGCAATGTTATATGCAGAAACATGTCCCAAATTTCCATAATTTACCTATATTGACAAGAGCTTTGGCATCAGTAGTGTTGCATGTTTGTGGAAGGCAAACACCAAACTGAATCTCCACCTTCTGTAAAGGCAAGAAAGAGTCTCATCAAATGAGGTTAGGTCAAATTAGATTAGGTCAAACAAGGTCAAGTTAATCAAATCCATAACAAATTGATACAGTACTTACAAAGTAATGTAACAAGTGATATATAGTCCAACCACAATGCTCATGAGCAGTTTTGGTCCTATAATCACGCACAAGTCCAGGCCGGTGACAATCAAATCTTGGCGAAATGCAATGCGTGCCATTCATTTATGAGATGTAAGAAGCTATAAAACCAGGATGACAAATAGAAAAATGCTTGCATCAGGGACTAAGCTTAAGCAAATAATTAAGCTTTGGAGATCCTTATATAAATTACGTGGATGCCATGTCTATTTCATATCTAGCTGTTGAAGAGGATGCTATTAAAGAAGACCTGATAACAGATCTGTAACCAGGAAATAAAGTCATGATCATAACATCCTGAACATATATAGTACTCACAGAAGACTCTCCTGGATAAACTTTGGTTAGACAGACAAACATACAGACAGACAGACAGACAGACAGACAAGACAGACAGACAGGCAAACAGATGCACTCACAAGCAGACAAAATAGGAGACAGACTCTTGAAAGCGATACCAAAAGATAACTTAGCATTATATGTCATGTCCTCAAACAATCTCGAAAATAAAATGTAAAACTTAAACTTAACACTTAGCACAAGTTTAAACAACAAGTTGCATTGGACAGGAAGTCATCTAAAGTAAAACTGTCATCATCAAAGTGTTAAGCAAGCACTGAGGGGGCGTCCATAAGTGCTTAGAGCTTGCAGTTTCACTTTGTACTCATGACATGAGGGCAAGTGACTTGCTTTTACCTTTATCCTCAATGAGATTTACAGTCATTTTATTGAGCTGGCTAATATTAGGCATTTATAAGCAGAGTAGAAATCTGAAAAGAAACATCTGGCTGTCTGAGAATCAAGAAAGGCATTCAGTAAATAACTGATAAAACTATAAAATTACTAATTTAGAGTAAAAAATGTGAGTTAACAACTTTGAAAAAGCTGAGCTAAATCCATCACTTATAAGTACTAAAAAATTAATTGCATTCAGTCTGAATTGAAATCAATTTCAAATTCAGTGTAACAACTTGATTCACTTCAAACTGAATGCAACAACTTGTCAAATAGAAATGAAAAATCAACAGATCAACAATTGTCATTAAATTTAATAATTCATAAAGTCACTAACCCCTATGGCAACGCCTGTTGATCCATCCCCAATGGTGACAAGGCAGTACTCTCCTAGGATAGTGTTGTTGTCCAGCCTCTTCTCGGTTTTTGAATCTTTGGATGAGACGCCAATGCACTCTCCGTACATGCCAATCCATTGTTCATTTCCCAACAGAAATCCACTCGGCAACTTTCCAGTCGCATCGAGCACTGCAAAGAAATGGAATAGATTCAAAATATCAACTGGACTGAAATTATAAAAATCACATGAATTAACGTTGAATCTCTCTGTACGCGCAACCATCTGTCCACTCTCAGACAGTTGAACCAAGTTAAAAGCAACATGACTTCAACAACAGACAACTTAATGTGGTCTGCATTGTCAGGATATGAGGGATTCCAGCTAGCTATGCTGCATTTAAATGAACTTCTGTTCATCTTTTTCAGTCGATTGGCGCACCGACGTCGGGGTCCATTGAAAATTTATATTATGTCATTGGTGCCTGTCCTGCGCTGAGAAGCACAGACGTCCACATCCATCTTGCACCAGTTCGTGACAATGTTCAAGAATTTCCTGCTTAGTCAAAATTTAATCTCTAGAGCTGTGTAATCCATCAATTGAAGTTCAATGTGTTCAAGCAAAGAAACAAAACTTCACCTTTGAATGATGCCAAGATTCCTTTAACCATTACTCTACAGTTCTTGTGCAATGTGCATGCTGATGAATTGATTACCGAGCCTTCTGCAATGAACTATTACGAATGACAAACCAATCTAGCATTGCCATCTAAGTGAAGTTGATGTTCAAGGAATACGACGCACTGAAAAACTGTGTATAATAGTCAGATGCAAGCGCACATACTGGCCATAAACTCTCCCTTATCCCACATAGGCACGACCCACCCTCTCTCCCTCTTCATTGTGGGCACCCTTAGTCCCTTACGCACCACACCATTTGTGCCACTCTTTCGAGGTTCATCATCATCATCATCGTCGTCCGTGGGTTCAACACCCGTTGGTGTCAATCGCAAGTTTCACTGTTTTTCCCCATTTACTCTTCTCCTGTGCTTTCGTGGCTACACATTCGAATTGCGAAAACACAGCTTAGTAATAAAATACAGATTAAGTACTAATACTTACTCCCTAATGCCCATTGATCTTTAACGCCCAGTCCGTATGCAAGAAGCGTCACATCATACATGCATTGTCTCGACACGTCTTCATAAGTTCGACCAGAGGATTTCTGATTTTCATATTCGGTATCCGAATCAAGTCTTCGTTTGACAATCGCGGGCCACGATGCATTCCAGAGTCCCAACACCTCCGAAAAGTCCTCGGTATGGGCAGTGGTGGCTTCAATTTTGTCGCTCAATTCGCCAATATAACCTAATGGCTCTAAAAAGTAGTGGCCACTGTATTGTGACAGTCTCGCCGCACACGGATTAATAATTAAACTGCCGAGCAAAAGCACCAATAGGCCGCATTTCACTAAGACTGCCATCGTTGTGTGATGCTGAAGATAGTCTTGTTCATGAAAGCCAACGCGTATTATCGCTTTCAATAAAATAACACTTTCTTTATTCAATAAACCGAACAATGATTTTGAAACTTTAGTACTGAATAAGCACTACACTACTCGTGAAAGATTACATTCGGAATGGCAGCAAACGAAACAAAATTTCGAGGCATCATTCGGTGCAGCTATTCCGCAAATAACTGGAAATCTTTTTGCAAAATTCCCAAATCCCAATGACAACTCTGTGGCGCATGATCTCTGCCTAGGTGACAAGCAGCGCACCATACGCAAAGGATGCTGGGATTTATGGTAGAAGAAATTATTAATCTACCGCAACACAATGCTTTAGGCCTAATAGAAATCCTATTCGATATCAATCAATCAATCAATCAATCAATCAATCAATCAATCAATCATTCAATCAATCAGTCAATCAATCAATCGATCGATCAATCAATCGATCGATCAATTAATCGATCGATCGATCGGTCGATCGATCGGTCGATCGATCGATCGATAGATAAATCAATCAACCAATCAATCAATCAATAATCGATCAGCCGATCAATCAATCGATCAATTCGTTTAGGCTATTCGAAGCACCGTAGGCCTAGGCTACGCAACGTAGGCTAAGCAGACAATAGCCTATTGTAGCCTATTTGTAGGCCTAGGCCTAACGGGCATTTATTAAGACTGTCATAACACAATGAAAAAATATTGTGTTGGTAGGCCTATAATTATGCCGCCCATATATGCCATAGGCCTATATGCTAAATGGCCTGCAGAATACGCGATATGAAGCAATGGCGATCTTTAGAGCCTATAGCGCCCAAGTCTAGGCCTATAATAGCTAATGAAATCATGTGGTCCAGTGTGAAGATAGGCTTACGTACGTCATCGGCCTATCCGCTACTAAAATGGGATGAAGTAGGCTAAAGACCGGAGGACGTGATTAGGGTCAGCTGTTATGCCTAGGCCTAATATGGTTTTAAACAGTCTGTCTGGTATTATTTTCTCTGTTGGGTGGGGGATAAATTTCCCGTTTCTGGGGAGGGGCGGGACAAACGGTTTGTTTGGCGGACGGCAACCGCTGAGGCAGACACCGATGACATCCTTTAATTGTGGGTAATTTTTTCTGACGGCCTTTTTTAATCTTTCCCCTCAAATTTCCGATAAACATAAAATCCCGGTAGTAAATTCTGTAACCTATATATAGCTAGGCTAGGCCTAGGCCTAGGCTACTTAATTTGAATCTACTTAGGCTACCTTTTTAGTAAGCTTACATCAATGCACAGCGCTGTCGTCATGCACTTCCTGTCCGGGAAATTTTAATCATTAGGGTCTATTATAGCCTATACGTATATAATAAGCTTATATATATATATATATATATATATATATATATACTATGCTGCTATAGGCCTATACAGCGGCGCCCCCAAGATTTTTTCTGTACGCACAGCTGCACAAAATAGGCCTAATATGAAGCGAACGGCGATCGAAGCGAGCTTTATTATAGGCCTACTGGCGATTGTGAGGTAGGCTATCGCCAACATAAATTTTTGGCTGCAATTTGAGTATAACCTACGGCGTGCCCGTCGCATCTATAGATACCGTAGCTCTGTTGTTCCAATCGCCAACTTTAGCCTACGCGATGGCTCTATAATAGGCCTATACTCATTAATATAGGCTGTAGGCCTACAAAGTTCATGATTTTCACCGAGAGTATAAGTATGACATTACTGGCACTTTACTACAGTCAGCTTAAACTTTAAATTAATAGCTAAATAAAATCATGATTGCATGCATTAGGCCTAGGCTAATACTAGGACTATGATAGTCTATGAAAGTTAGCACTTCATTAAATTAGGCTTTGTTATCTATACTGTGGCTAATGGCTATACTTCTTCGCTCCGCTGCGAAGGGACAACTGCTTGTTCCACGGGCTCGCTTAGCTACCAGACAGCACCGGCCGAGCCTTCTCGGTTGTGGGGCCGTCAATCTGGAATGACCTCCCCCGAACCTCCATCTCCTTCACCTGACCAGTCAATCTTTATTTCTCAAGTCTCTTAAATCTTTTTTCTTTAGTCGTGGCTGGGCTGGGAGCGCCTCTGAGTAGTTTCTTGAAGAGGCGCTATATAAATTCTAATAATGAATGAATGAATGAATACTTGTAGCCTAATGAATGCGAAGCGTACGACATCACGTTCATTGTGTGATGTCACGTACAGTGACGCCATTTTTAACATCAAACCGCGACGACTTCTTTAATTTTTAACATCACTTTAATTAAGCTTAATTAATTTGCTTTTGTATAATTTTCGTCTTATACGGTGTGCTTTTGCAGCAGAACTTGCGTCTTAGATTTGATCAGTAGGCCTAGTTACCATCGACCGTTTGATGTTCCTTGCAGCATTCTTTACGTTCTTGTGACTCCTAATAGGGGGCCTACCTTAATTATAGCCTACCATGTCAAAGAAACGAACATCAACTGAATCCAAAAACGATGAGCAAGCGAATGAAAGCTCAGGATGTAAGTTGATACAAAACAGCTTTTATAGTCCGCTTTGTACATTTTTCTGGTTTCAGTGACTAGTTCAGTTTTTAAGGCCGAACCATTGGGAATGCGCTCAGAAGTCAGAACTTCTGGGCTAATCCTTCGCACAGTTAGGCCTAGGCCTACTGTAGGCTACGTGCTTCATCCTATGCGGTGGTTTAAACTTTAGGGAAGCTCGAGTGCCGACCAGGTCTTTGTGTGATATTCAATGCGTAAATGTAACATTCTGATAATGCCAGTTCTTAAAATTGCTCAGAAATCAAACCTGTTTTTTAAATTTTATTTCGCAACAGTGCAGCATAAAAGGTTTATTCAGTTAGTTCAGGGCAACACAACTCATTTGAAACTAATTTTATGATTATGGTTTCATATCTGAGTAATATCTGAGTAACATTGCAATATTTCATTTGTGTTATAAAGTTCTGACGTTTATCTTAGGCTACACTAATGAAGACTCCTTGCTTTCTTATTTTGCTTCTAGCACTCTCACAAAACGAAGACAATGCCAAACGTGCAAAACTCGACTTACTGAGCGACACAACGGTAAGTTAAACTGTATATAGGCCTAAACGATATAGGCCTAGGTTAAGTGGGCCTATAGTTCAAAACTCTAAGCATGTCTTGCAAAATCTAAACTTTGGGATTTATAAGCTTACTCGAACCGTGTACTTTAAAGCTGGATACATTTATTACGTCTTCCCAGCCAAATACTCTTACTGTAGCTGAGAGGTGGCATAGTAGGCCTCTATATATAGCTGCTATAGGGTTGGTGGCGTTTTAAGTTTGCAATTATCATACTTGCCGTAGACTTTATGCTGAAGAGTTTAAAAAAGGGCTACGTTGACCTAATCCTATTTGATATCTTTCAACTTTTGCGCGTAGCTACAAGATCTACCGGTTGAGCTACTTGAAATGATCCTCATTAAAGCTGTTGTTATGGAAGTGAAGAGTTTGAAGCTGGCCAAATGTGCTTGGAAGGAGAAAGCTGATCCTGTAATAAGTCGACTGAGATCCGTTTGTTCGCAATGGAGCAACATTCTAACCACCGATTACTTCCGAACTGTGCTTCATAGAACTCTAAATGAGACGGGTTAGTTCATAAAACAAAGACGTTTTATTGTCATTGTTAAAATTAGGTCTAATACGCTTTAATTGTTAGTTCTTGCTTAATAAGCTTTGTTAGTTCTTGCTTACGACGACACTGCAGAAGACCTGAAAATGGAATTAAAATATAGGCCCAATGCGGCCAGACTCTCAATTAATTAGGCCTAATTTGAAACTGAGGCAACTAAGAATAACGTTGTCATAGTTTTTATGTAGGCTACTTACGAAGCAGCCTAGGTTCTTTGTTGCTAAATTCGCTCTGTAGCCTATGCAAAACGGTGCATTATTTTATCGGCGAATAAATTTCTACCCTGGTGGGGCAACTTGAGCTCTGTATAGCGATTGACAAATTTAACCCAGCACGGTAGCCTAATCTTAAAATGTAAAACTATGGCACAAGACTATTGCATGAACCAGAGGCGGATCCAGTGGGGGCCAATCCATTTAGAAATTTCTTTATTTCTTACCAGCAATTAAGGCGTGGAAAGTGGACCTCCCTCCATCAGTTCGGCAGGCCCGCAGCCACGAGGGTTTGCAGAGGGTGAACACTGAACAGCCCAGAACAGGATAGGCGCCGAAGAGTACTGTATGAATCATACAGTACTTTTTCCTTAAATTGTTACTCTTAAAAAGGTCATGAACTTTTTTGGCGGAAAAATGGTATGGTTTTTGTGGGAAAAGGTCTCTTTTTGCCTAACATTTTGGTCGATGTTTATTCGTCCCTGGCATGAACAATAGAACAATGCACTTGAAAGAATCGAGACATGTTGCAACTCAGACACAGCTTATAGGCCTACTGACATACGCGGGTAGGTCTGTCCAGAAATTGTCTTTAATTTCCACGCGTCGTCTTATAGTTTACAACGTAGGCCTATCCGAGATTCCTGTCCGATTTAGGTCTGAAGTCAATTGCGCATCTATCATGGTCCTTGATGTTTTATGCATGCAGGCCTATTGTTGATGGCGGCATGCTTGCAGGACTCTCAAAATCCAGTTCCTGTACGTGCGAATGCATGACTGCATATAGGCCTATGTGATTATACAGGTTGGATTTTGCAGAAATTGTTTACTTTAGGCTAATGAACGTCATTTTTTGCGCAATAAATAAAAGCAAAGTTTAATTTTCAGCCCAGGAAACGATTCGTTTGGAAGTTTTGCTCGAGTCTTCTTTAATCAAGCCAGCAATTACTGTAGGCCAAGGCCTATACGGTCTGGCAACGCTGAATGATGACATATTTATGGCCCGCAGAGCACGCGATGAACATTATGTTATTAATGTTTACGACCGCGACAAGATGAAAGTTTTGAAGGACGTCATCTCGTTGCCAAGATCAAATCTGGTGTACATGGCAGCTTGCAACGTGTCAAACTGCGTGTATGTTGGCCTACGATACGACGATTGTCTCTGCCTTTCAGTGCTACGCATTTGGAAAGATGCGGCCGAACATAATAAGTTTAATAAATCGCCGTGGATAAACGATAACGGACGATTAATTGACAGGTTATCCGTCTCCGCCAATGGCAGCATTCTAATCTGTTCCATAGGGGATGAGAAGAATCCTACTTGGCCCATAATTACCGTCCATAATGCGAATGGTTCCGTGCAGCTTGAAATGATGCTGCCCCGATCTATTGGTGCGCTAAGACACATGCTTCAGAAGTCAAATGGAAACTTGGTAGTGTCTTATGACTTCCAAAACGTGGCTAGTACAAAGCTGGCAGAGATCGATAAGACTGGGAACGTTGTGCGACAATTTGAATCATCATTTGACAGGACCTGGTTGAGTCGCGTCAATTTTGCAGATAATTCTGGTAGAATCATGATAACTTCTGACTACAATCCGTTTGGAAGCATCGAGGCCATGATTGAGCTTTTAGATTCTGAATTGAATCTTCTTGGTATTTTTAGTCTGCAGCAGGATTTTGGCACGAACCTTTATCTCTATGACATAAACTTCGATAACAACGAGAGGAACGAGATTATATGCGCTATCATCATGATCGAAGCACTTGGAAAGATGTCCTAACTATCTTCCGTTTTGCCGATGAATGAATTAATCGAAAGGATGTCAACAAAGGGCGGGAACGAACAACACTTAAGTTTATTACATAATAGGCTAATTTAGATTATTTATCTGTTTGAATGAAAGTGCTATGGCTAATATACTCTGTTATCTACAGTTCTGAATGGCTGAACTTTGTAAAAGGATCTTCAAGACATAAACTTACACCGAGATTAATTCGTTTACATAAATATGTTCATTTTTGAAAATAGTTCTTTGTTGATTTGTGCTATTTTATTTAACCCTTTTGAAGGTGAAGCACTGGATCGTTTGCATAGGCGTACGAGAGAGAGGTCCAGGCCCCAGGGCGGCTAATGCTCCCAACTTTCGGGCAAGTCTGGTTTTTCGGGAAAACACAGCCCCGAACGACTCGGGCAAGGCTGGTTTTTCGGGCAAACACAGCCCCGAACGACTAAAAAAAGTCGTCAACTTTCGGGCAAGTCTGGGTTTTCGGACAAACACAGCCCCGAACTACTAAAAAAAGGTCGTCAACTTTTTGCCGGATATATTTTTCGGGCGGAAGTTCAATCTTTACCCCCCCCCCCCACTGCTGAAATCTCCCGTATGCCTATGATCGTTTGTGGTGAGGTGGGTGCTTTAGGGTTAAGGCCTAGGCCTACATAAAATAATGGTCTAAACTATTGTTTATGGCTAATATATATTAGCAACTTAACTGGCGATATCACGAACAATAACTGTTTCAATCATCATTGAAGTGGCCAGCAAATGCATTAACTATTAAGTAAAATCTAGGCTATACCACCGACCACTTCCGAACTGTGCTTCACAGAACTCTAAACGAGACGGGTTAGTTCATAAAATAAAGAAGTTTTTTGTCATTGTTAAAATTAATAAGCTTTGTTTTAATTCTTGCTTACGACGACACTACAGAAGACCTAAAAATTGAATTAATAGACCTATAATGCGTCCAGGAGCGGCGCTAGAGGCTACGGGGGCAAAGCCCCCCCCCAAGGCCATCCGCTTTTTTCATGTAAAATCAAATATTTTCATGCATACTGCATAGGCTCATAGCCCCCGAACCCTCCAACGAGCCAAATGACTAAAAAAAGGTCGTCATTAATTTTGGAGATGAAAATGGAAAATTTCTACGAGATTTCGACCGGACGACTAAACAAAAGGTCGTCAGAAATTTGAAATTTGAGCGGATGAAACTGGGAAATTTCCTCCGCGAGTTCAGTCCCCAAAAATTGAAATCCTGGCGCCGCCACTGAATGCGTCCGGACTCTCAATTAATTAGGCCTAAAGTGAAACTGAGGCGGCCAAGAATAACGTGGTCACAATATAAATTACCTGTTTTGTAATTATATATTTCACAAATACGAATTAAACAGGTTCTCTGTTGCTAAATTCACTCTGTAGGCCTATGCAAAACGGAACGTTTTATCTACGACTAAATTTTCTACTGTGGACGGGTAACTTGAGTTGTGTAGGCCTTTCGCGATTGACGGTAAAATGTAGGCCTGATAATACTATAGGCCTATGGCACATGACTGTTGCACGAACAATAGAAAAATGCACATGGAAGAATTGAGACAAATCGCAGCTTATAGGCCTATACTGACGCACGTACGGTACGCGACTACGCGTAACAGATCTGTGCAGAAATTAACTTTCCCGACCGTATTCGATTTATTTTAGGTGGCCTACAGAAGACGGTTTGAAGCCAATTGCGCTTGGCTCTTGACATTTGATGCATGCAGACAGGGCTTTTTTAACGTGCAGTTGTACACAAAATGTGCAGTTCTAAATGGATTTGTGCAGTTGTAGAAGCACTTCTGTACAGTTAAAACTAGCAAAAATGGTCATTGTTCTTCGATTGGAAGTAATTTACCATGGAGAATGGGAAAGGAAAGAAGGAATTGTGCAGTTCTAAAATTCCTTAAAAACAGCCCTGCATGCAGACCTATATAGTTTCTGTAGGTCTAGCTAGGCCTATAGTGCGAATGCATGACTGCATATGACATTGTGATGATTAGACCTAGGCTACATTTCGCGGAATTTTGGCTTTACTGCACTTAATTTCTTTGCGCAATAAATGAATCGAAGTTCTACTTTCAGCTCAGGAAACGATTCGTTTGGAAGTTCTGCACGAGTCTTCAGTCAAGCAAGGTGCATCCGCTCTGGCAACGCTGAACGATGAAATATTTATGATCCGCACAGTAGGCCTAGATCTACGTGATGAACACTATGTTATTGATGTTTACGACCGCAACAATATGGAAGTGTCAAAGGAAGTCGCATCTTGGCCACCATTGTATGAGCTGGACTGCATTGCAGCTTGCGAAGTGTCAAACTGCGTGTATGTTGGCCTACGATACGACGGTTGTCTTTACTATTCAGTGCTGCGCATTTGGAAAGATGCGGAACATAATAAGTTTAACAAATCGTCGTGGATAAACGATAACGGACGGTTAATCGACATGTTTTCCGTCTCCGCCAATGGCAGCATTCTAATCTGTTCCATAGGGGATGAGGAGAATCCTACTTGGCCCATAATTACCGTTCATAATGCGAATGGTTCCGTGCAGCTTGAAATGATGCTGCCCCGATCTATTGGTGCGCTAAGACACATGCTTCAGAAGTCAAATGGAAACTTGGTAGTGTCTTATGACTTCCAAAATGTGGCTCATACAAAGTTGGCGGAGATCGATACGACTGGTAACGTTGTGCGACATTATGAATCATCATTTGACAGGATGTGTTGCGTCAATTTTGCAGATAATTCTGGTAGAATCATGATAACTTCTGACTACAAACCGTTTGGAAGCATCGAGCTTTTAGATCCTGAATTGAATCTCCTTGGCATGTATAGTCTGCAGCAGGATATTGGCAAGGACCTTTATCTCAATGACATACACTTCGATAACAACTTGAGGAACGAGATTATGCGCTGTCATTATGATCGGGGCACGAAGGAAGAGGTCCTAATTATCCTCCGTTTTACCGATGAATGAACCAATCGAAAGGATGTAAACAAGGAGCGGGAACGAACAACATTTAAGTTTATTACATAATAGGCTATTTAGATTATTCATCTGTTTGAATGAAAGTGCTATGGCTAATGTACTCTGATATCTATACAGTTCTGAATGGCTGAACTTTGTAAAACGATCTTCAAGACATAGGCCTAAACTTACACCGAGATTAATTCGTTTACATAAATATGTTCATTTTTGAAAATAGTTCTTTGTTGATTTGTGCTATTTTATTTAACCCTTTTGAAGGTGAAGCACTGGATCGTTTGCATAGGCGTACGAGAGAGGGGTCCAGGGCGGCTAATCATGGGCGGAGTTTATCAGGGACTAGGGGGAGCTTAGCCCCCCCCCCCCCCAAGAAGGCCCAAATTCAGCTTTTTACCATGAAAATTATATCTTTTTCCGGGCTTAGCTCCCCTAAGAAGGCATTATCCCCTCCAAGAGCGGGAACCAAACTCCGCCCACGCGGCTAATGCCCCCCAACTTTCGGGCAAGTCTGGTTTTTCGGGAAAACACAGCCCCGAACGACTCGGGAAAGGCTGGTTTTTCGGGCAAACACAGCCTCGAACGACTAAAAAAGTCGTCAACTTTCGGGCAAGTCTGTGTTTTCGAACAAACACAGCCCCGAACTACTAAAAATAGGTCGTCAACTTTTTGCCGGATATATTTTTCGTGCAGAAGTTCAATCTTTGCCCCCCCCCCCCACTGCTGAAATCTCCCGTACGCCTATAACCGTGTTTGTGGTGAGGTGGGTGCTTTGTAGTTAGAAGTCACGATATCAACTAGGCCTGCATAAAATAATGATCTAAGCTATTGTTTATGGCTAATATTACCAGCTTAACTGGCGATATCACGAACAAATAACTGTTTCAATCATTATTGAAGTGGCCAGCAAATGCATTAACTATATGTAAAATCTAGGCTATACCACCGACCACTTCCGAACTGTGCTTCACAGAACTCTAAATGAGACGGGTTAGTTCATAAAACAAAGACGTTTTATTGTCATTGTTAAAATTAGGCCTAATGAGCTTTGTTATTTCTTGCTTACGACGACACTACAGAAGTGAAAATGGAATTAATCATAGTTGTAAAAAACGTTTTTTTCCGTTTTTTATTCTCTCTCAAAAAACGTCGTTTTTTATATTTTTTCCATCGTTTTTTATCGTTTTTTTATGTAGCCATATTTATCTATTTGCTGTCTAAAATTAGTTTCCTTAATTCAATTTTTATCTGATATTCCATAAGTTTTCTCCGTAGCCTACTCTCAAATATTCAGCTAACTCTAGACTCTAGTGTCATTATGTAATAATTATTGTTTAAGTCATCACTCATCATTTGAGAAATACATATTTGCAGATTAAGATAAGCTTGCATAAGGAAGGTTTTTGAGCTTTAAATGAAGTTTCACATGTAGGCTAACAAAGGCAAATTATTTTCCGTTTCCGTTTTTTATCATTTTTTGTCGTTCTTTTTATTATTTTGAAAAAAACGTCGTTTTTTACCGTTCTTTATTTTATTTTCACCGTTTTTTACATCTATAGAATTAATAGACCTATAATGCGTCCAGGAGCGGCGCTAGGGGCTACGGGGCTAAGCCCCCCCAAGGCCATCCGTTTTTGTCATGTAAAAATAAAATATTTCCATGCATACTGCATAGGCTCATAGCCCCCCCCCCCCCGCCAACCAGCCAAATGACTAAAAAAAAGGTCGTCAGGAATTTTGGTGATGAAAATGGAAAACTTCTACGAGATTTCGACCGGACGACTAAACAAAAGGTCGTCAGAAATTTGAAATTTTGGCAGATGAAAATGGGAAGTGTTCTCCGCGAGTTCAGTCCCCCAAAACTGAAATCCTGGCGCCGTCACAGAATGCGTCCGGACTCTCAATTAATTAGGCCTAAGGTGAGACTGAGGCGGCCAAGAATAATGTGGTCACAATATAAATTACCTTTTTGTAATTATTATTATAGTTCACAAAATACGAATTAGTCCTGGGCGTGACGTTAAACTGCATCCATCCTCCGCCACAGGAGACCATCAACTTCCCTGTGCCGGTCCTAACTCCTAAGCCCGGGTAAAGGAGGAAGGTTTGCTGGATGGGTGTCGATACTCCAGCAGTAGAAGACCAAGACGATTGAAATCCGCAAAAACCACGACACAAGTGACATAACGATCCATTTGCTTCAAGGTGTGATGATGTGAAGCAGACATGCACAGGCCGCGGTCAGGACAGACCGGTGGAGAGAGTCGGTGGGGAGGGCATTGGACACAAAACGGGCTTGTCCCAATGGTTGTCCTTCATGCCTCTTTTCTAACATTCTCTTCAAGCAGACAAGGCGGTCCAGCTGCTTCAAGATATAATGGTATGGAGTAGACCTGCTAGTCTGCTAGAGAGTGGCGTCGGACACCTACGGGCGTTGCCCCTATATGGTTTATGATGAGGATGATGATGATGATGATGATGATGATGATGATGATGATGATGACGACGACGACGACGACGACGACGACGACGACGACGACGACGACGACGACGACGACGACGACGACGATGATGATGATGATGATGATGATGATGATGATGATGATGATGATGATGATGATGATGAATAAAACAGGTTCTCCGTTGCTAAATTCACTTTGTAGGCCTCTGCAAAACGGAACGTTTTATCTACGACAAAATTTTCTACTGTGGACGGGTAACTTGAGTTATGTATCGCGATTGACGGTAAAATGTAATACTATATAGGCCAATGGCACCTGACTGTTGCACGAACAATAAAAAAAATGCACGTGGAAGAATCGAGACAAATCACAGCTTATACTTACGCACGTACGCAACTATACGCGTACAGACCTGTGCAGAAATTAACTTTCACGACCGTATTCGATCTATTTTAGGTGGCCTATAGAAGACGGTTTGAAGCCAATTGCGCTTGGCCCTTGACGTCTGATGCATATAATGCTGACCTATAGTTTCTGTAGGTCTATAGCTATAGGCCTATATTGCTAATGCATGACTGCATAATTATGTGATGATTAGGCTATATTTCGCGGAATGTTTGCTTTACTGCACTTAATTTCTTTGCGCAATAAATAAAGCAAAATTCTACTTTCAGCCCAGGAAACGATTCGTTTGGAAGTTTTGCACGAGTCTTCAGTCAAGCCAGATATACGCCTTCTGACAACGCTGAATGATGAAATATTTATGGCCCGCAAAGTACGCGATGAATACTATATTATTGATGTTTACGACCGCAACAATTTGGAAGTTTCGAAGGAGGTCGTCTCTTGGCCACGACCCTATGATCTGGCGTACATGGCAGCTTGCAACGTGTCAAACTGCTTGTATGTTGGCCTCTACAACGGTGGCCTTTACCTTTCTGTGCAGCGCATTTGGAAGGACGCGGAACATAAGTTTAACAAATCGCCGTGGAAAAACGATAACGGACGGTTAATTGACAATTTGTCCGTCACCGCCAATGGTAGCCTTCTAATCTTATGCAGAGGGAACGTGTGGAATCGTACTAGAATTACCGTCCATAATGCTGATGGTTCCGTGCAGCTTGAAGTGTTGCTGCCCCGATCTATTGGTGAGATAAGACACATGCTTCAGAAATCAAATGGAAACTTGGTGGTGTCTTATGACTTCCAAAATGTGGCTCATACAAAGTTGGCGGAGATCGATACGACTGGGAACGTTATGCGACAATATGAATCATCATTTGACAGGATGTGTTGCGTCAATTTTGCAGATAATTCTGGTAGAATCATGATAACTTCTGACTACAAACCGTTTGGAAGCATCGAGCTTTTAGATTCCAAATTGAATCTCCTTGGCATGTATAGTCTGCAGCAGGATATTGGCAAGGACCTTTATCTCAATGACATACACTTCGATAACAACGCGAGAAACGAGATTATGCGCAGTCATTATGATCGGAGCACTAAAGAAAAAGTCCTAACTATCTTCCGTTTTGCGAACGAATGAACCAATCGAAAGGATGTTAATTAACAAGGAGCGGGAACGAACAACATTTATTGCATAGGCTAATTTAGATTATCTGTTTGAATGAAAGTGCTATGGCTAATAAATTAGGCCCTATAGGCCTACTCTGATAGGCTATCTACAGTTCTGAATGGCTGAACTTTGTAAAAGGATCTTTAAGACATAAACTTACACCGAGAGTAATTCGTTTACATAAATCTGTTCATAGTTCTTTGTTAATTTGCGTTATTTTATTTAACCATTTGAAGGTGAAGCACTGGATAGTTTGTGGCGAGGTAGCTGTTTTGTAATTGGAAGTCACGATATCAACTAGGCTACATAAATAATGAGCTAAACTATTGTTTATGGCCAATGCAGAAAACGTAACACAGATTAGCTATGGTGTCCGCGTCATACGTATCTCAACTCGCCTCCAAAAGGATAATGTTCATAGTAACTTCATACAGCAGAGCGTCAGATACAGTTAAAGGCTATATGTAGGCTAAGCATAGAAGAATTAATAAACTATCAAGATCTGTACCAAAATTCTAAAATCCTGAATGCTAACTATTGTCTACGAAGCAATTATCTTAAGTCAAAGCATCGTTTTTCTATCAAGGAGTAATTAAATCTCTTCAAAGTAAAGATAGCATCCGGAGAAATTCGCCATGATTTTGACTTCATTGAGGAAAGTGATCTCCTATGCTCCTGGAACACGCGGTCAATCCTTAAAAATATTATTGTTCTTGTGATTGCGAAGAAATAATTTTTCAAGATTGATCATCGGACTCTCAAACGCGATGGAAAAAACAAACGAACCGATGTACGTGAGAACCAGATGACCGAAGAACAAGTAGACCTGAAACATAGCAAAGATATAACATTAATGAGCGACATAAGTAAAGATAGCGTATCAAATGCAGTGAAGATTTATTTTCAAGTACCGGTAGCAACAGCAGTTGGCCCTCCCTCATATAGGAAAACAGCATGTCATGATAAATGTAGGCACAACATGGACAAAAAGACACAGCAGATACTCACTCATTCATTCCTTATGAAGATTTATATAGCCCCTACAATGTTACTACTCAGAAGCTCTCCTGAAGACCTGACGTCCCCTGAGCCAACCTGGGCTAAATAGTACAGTTTCAAGATTGTGTTAAAGGCGTACGCCTATTCGGTCTAATGTAATTGACTGCTGCAGAGCAGTGCCAAATAAAATATAGGACTATTATTCATGTCTGTTGACAATAATTTATTCGAAATGCTCAGTCGCACACTCACCCAAATAACCTTTTAAATGTCATGAAAGTATCCTAATAATAAATCCTGATGCAAGAAAAACGATAATAATCATCTTCAATGTAATAATTCATAATTATGTACAGAAAATTAATAGTTGCTCGTGCCTCGAATTGTGACGAAAAGTCACGCAAAGCTACATATGATATCCCCTTGTAAAACGGAAGTGGCATTTATGCTTCAACAAAAGAGCACAATTCAAGTAGACCTACTTAAACGAAAATCCGACCGTTATAAGAGGTGTTTTGTGTATACGTACCATTGTGATATCTTCAATAAAGAGAGGCACTTTGAGATTGAAATAGTACCATAACATCAACATCGGGTGAATAAGATATGCTGCATACGTCAACCGACTAAACGGTTGCATGACTGGCAACGACAACAGATCATTCACAAAACCTAGACAACAAAAGGACAACAGGCAATACGCTTAGACAAAGTTTTTCCTGTATTATAATGGAAAATCACGACAATGACTGAAATAATTATAGACTAATTGCCGTTTTACGACAATATGTGTCATTATAAAGATATCCCTCTTTTCTTCTCCTGCATGACAGCGTGGAGGCACAAACGAGTGTAGGCCTACTCTGCGCTCTAGAGCTCTTTCCATTGGTTAACGTTGTCTAAAACTACACATAATCGTATAGACCTACATTTGTGAACAAAATAAACCAAAAAGACCTACCCCCGTTTCCCGTAGCACAAGCCAGTATAACCCAAGCGACGCCAAGACCCCATACTGTACGGTTGACGCTCCCATACAAGGCACTGATCGAAGGACTCAAGTAGTGACCTCTGGCAACTTCATACAACCCGTACAGAACACTGAGATTGCAAACAGCAGCAAGACACCAGCCGATCACAACCAGAGCCTACAAAAACATCAAACACTCCTCAGATAGTTAAAGGCGGTGCATGTCTATTATTTTTTGTTTCTCTTGGTATATATATATATATATATATATATATATATATACACCAATCAATACCAATACCGCTATATATTAAGCCTATTTCCTTAATGAAAGAGACCAGGTGACACACCGCACATGGCTAATCGTAATCGTGAACTCGAAATTTCTACAGCGCCCACAAAGCCAAATCGCGGGAACCAACTCTCAGGCGCAAGTTAAGAAAAGGCGCTATAAAAATTCATCGAAATTCTTCAAAATTCATCAAATGTAGGCCTAATCATCTGAAAAATTAATAGGAAATAGACAGACGAATCTAACATACTCGATGCATTCTGAGTTTGCAGTTCGTTTTGTATAGAATGTATCCCAACAGAATTCCAATCAGGTATGGATTGATTCGACACCATGGAACAAAATAAACGTCATTAAACCAAGGGATACTAAAAAAATAAGAAGAAAAAACATTCATAACATCAACGGCATGTTTAAAGTGCTAACCATAGGCCTAGTGCGCTGAGTGTAGGCCTAGGCCTATCTAAGGTTTAGGTCGTTAAATACAATGTAGTTAGGCTTACGCCTTAGAAAATAGCCTATAATACTTTACACTAATCAAACTACATGTATATCAGTCATGTGAACCAAGTTTTAAAAAGCCTATGCAAGTCATCTACATGCATAGGCCCCTAATCATCGAATTTAATAAATTTTTTACTTAGGGCTGATCGACCGACTTACTGATCAACTATAATTTTTTTTCTTCATTTTGAATGTTTTGGGCTTGCCCAGATACGTTTTGTCACAGCCTTAAACCGTCCTTTTTAGCCGAGGTTGGGTAGGGAGCGCTCCTGAGTAGTAACCTTCAAGGGGCGCCATATAAATCTAGTGAATGAATTAAATTAATTATTCCTTTGTCTCGTGTACGTGTGATAATAACTAATTATCCACACTTAACATAGCTATAACCTATAGACTTACTTTTTAGGTATCGATCAGTTAATAGTTTGAAAAATGAATTAAACTCCATTTCTGGTGAAGTATAGGCCTACATTTGCGTGTCTATAGCCTAATCCTAATCCTGCAGCCCTGCATGGTCTGAACCGTCATCATTTTCTATGTCACATGTTCACATCGTTTAAATATCAAGCCATGCCTAATAATTATGGCTGACCATCTACCGTATTCTGATGTGTCAAAGAAACAGACGACCTACATGTATAGTCTCTCTCGAAGGCTAAACAATCTGCAGGCAAACTTGAAGCGCTGACTTACGCCGTGGTAAGGTTCCGAAAATTTACTCCTGCTGTGGATGGTGGATAGTCGTGAACATAAGTTATGACTCCTGTCGTGATGGAACTGGTCAGCATGAAGATGAAGATGACGATACCGCCGAGCAATGCCCACCTGAAACAGCGAAGAAAACAGAGTTCACGGTGAAGCAGATATTAATAATAATAATGACGATGATGATAATGATGACGACGACGACGACGACGACGACGATGATGATGATGGCAAATTTTGGGCAAATTACTAAGAAAAAGGTCGTCAGAAAAATTCTCGGCTCAAAAGCGTCGGCTCGTCCGCCAAAATCAGACCCGGCAACTTTTCCAAACCACTTTCAGCCCTGCTCAACCACAATCCACAGCGTGCTATATAGACCGATTTCTTGCTACAATTCTTCATCAAATGTAGACTATACTTACTTGTACAGAAGTGCGAGGAAGACGGACGACAGAAGAAAGAACTGCGTATCATTGGCCAAGTACCACGACCACGACAGGCACTGCAAAAAGCACAAGTCAGTATAAACATCTTGCTATCAAGGGTTAAATATGGAATAGTTGAGGCGGGATAGGACTACTTACCGCGTAAAATAAAGGACTCCAGTTTACTTTGCTCAGCGGAAATTTAGCGATTGCCTGCCGTACGTAAGGCTGAAGTTGTTGTTTCAGGCAAACTGTAGGCCTACTGAAATAACCTCGTACCAAATTATAGGGTGGACATTCACTTTAAAAAATCTTCACCACTCTTTCAGAATTTGTCCGATTTTAAGTTACCGGGTAACTCTTTGTCTTCTCTCTGAGGATACCCATAATGGTCAATTATTTTAAAGACAAGGAAAATTGAAAATACATCGATCGTTAGCATAGGCCTATAATTATAATTTTATTAAGATGTCTGTAGCCTATACGTCTGTACAAGTCTTTAACATCAGATTTTCATCGCAGAAGTTGAAACTGCAACAGGCAAATTGTGTTTAATTCATAGTCCTACCATAAATAAAATTGTTTTTAATTCTATACAGGAGAATTAAAACAGGCTAGGATTACCATTTTATCTTTGTGAACGATGTTGTTGATATAGAGTAGATTAGTCCACCAGTTGTTCGTACAGTATTCGTCAGATTCTTGTGGCCATAAAGGACCACTGCCAAGATACTTGACGAGTGTTGTGTAAATAGCCAGAACTATCATGTACAATGGCGTCAATCTAGCAGCGCAGGTGAAAGTACAATTCAATTCGCTTCAATTCAATATTCATTTACTGTGAATAACAAAGTTGCCACGGAGAGACTATAGTTACAGTGGAGCTGACTCTTAATTTAACATGATAGATTTTAGAGTCGTAGATTATGGCATCAAGGTTGCTAAATTAAAAGATTGAATATGTAGGGGGACAGTTTAGATCCACTGTCACGAAGTTTCTACATTGTCCTGGAGTTATTGAAGTCTCCAGGGAATGGTAGCATATGAATAGCAAGTATAGCGTTAATTGAAGCCTTGCGTTACTGACTTAGTCTACTGTCAATTATTATGTAAGGGACAGGATGCGTGAGCCACGTTTGCTTGTCTCTTCTGATTGTACTTTCATACTGAGAAATTTTGATGTTGTCACTCATTGTAGCCTCTGCATCGAATGAACTTTCTCATAATTTTCACTGCACGATTTTGAATAGAGACGGGCGTATATTCACACACCATATTCACATGCAGTGAAGGTTCTGATCTGCCGCGGTAAAAATAATCCTCTTAGCTAGGCCCTATTTCACAAAGGGGCAGCAATGAAAGCCAATAGATTTAGGCCTAAGTAAGTTGAAAATGAACAGTGAAAAGGAATATTTACCAAATGCAATGAAGTGGCACACCCAGAAAGCTACGAACGGTAGGCCTACCGGTATAAAATAAGATTGTCTATGTAGCCTAATACGATCGTAGTATAAATTGAAAGATCTTAGTGAAATAGCATTTCCAAAATTAAGTAGCCAAGAGCGACATTTTTGTCTTCGCTCGAGCGGCATTTCAGCTACGTACGCCACTGCATAGCGTTATGGTGTACGAAAAATTACAATAAGTGGCACATTACTTATGCATAGGAGATTACCGAACAACTAGTAGGCTATAGACTATGCATACCTCCAGAATCGATGAAAGAAGAATTTTGGCCAGTTGATGTTACGTAGGCCGCCCTTGTCTCGAATGTCCCTCAGTAGAAAATACGATAAAAGAGTTCCACTGAAAAGCCAAATAAAATCTTATGGAGTCGTACAGTCCACACCAGGTCATCTCTGCGTAGTAGGCTACTTTCGTTGGCAACAGTAGGCCCTATTAAAGTACAAATTCATAGAGCACGTTCCCAGAAAAGGTTCACATCGGAGCCGTTTCTCTTTCTCTCCGTGTGTCTCCTAATTCCTCAAGATTACCTTAAGTTAACTATAGCCTATAAGTTGATCTTTCAACCGGGTGTGAACCATGAGATCTTTAATGCTGCTACGTCCAGAAAACAGACTCCGTGAAGTCCATAATAAAAAAATAGACCTATAGATCTATATCTCAACAAGAGATTGACTGCAAGCTGAAAAATCTGCATACACAAACTTTAAACTCGAACATCGACACTGCGTTTGATTCCTCCCCGTTAATCCGTATTTTGGGCATGCCCTTCTATTCCCGGCTCTGGATGCGTATTTAATGGACGACTCCTAGAAAATGGGGGGGGCGGGTAATTATCTTAAATCTCTGTGCAATTTGAGAAAGCATCATTTAACTGGTTGCTCTTATCTTTCTATTTTATGAATCAGTTGATTGGCTGATTGACCCATTGAGAGATTTAATGGCTGAATTTCTGGCTGACTTTCTGACTGACTATTGACTGACTATTGGCTGACTGACTGACTGACTGCCTGACTGCCTGACTGCCTGACTGCCTGACTGACTGACTGACTGACTGAGACTGACTGACTGACTGACTGACTGACTGACTGACTGACTGACTGACTGACTGACTGACTGACTGACTGACTAACGTCAACTCGGGCCGTACAAAATGCACCAAGGCAAAAACAAGAAGTAGCCTACTACCAAAATAGGCTACAAACAAAACACTCGAAACAGCCTATAAGAAATCCTAAAACTTACAGATCATTGTCTATAAGCTGAGAGAAAGCTGCTTAATACCTGAGCACAAAAAATGTATCCACGGAGACCGACGCGTTGATGATCACTTGAAAAGTGAAACGCTTTATCAGATTAAGGAATTCACTAGGATTGCCTAAAAAACAACAGAGAGTAGGCCCCCTACTGTTATTAAAAAACTTAGGCCTACCTTTCGTTCACCGTAGGCCTACCTAGGCTACTGTTACAATAGCAGCTGTTAACAGATCACCGTAATTTTCTTTTAGTAGACTATGACATATAGACTGAATTCGTATTTACTAAAGTAAACCAACGGAAAGTAACAAGGGGAAATATAGAGTCTATTATGTTCGAATTTGGGTATAACACTTAATAAATAGTTAAATAACTAATAATTAGTTACATGACAATAATAATAGTCTTCGTTTAATTTCAAACTGACACGACGCAATATGATTAAAATAGTATAAAGTTATAAACGGCCGGATGATCACAAGTTATTACACGAGTCGAATATAACTTACGGCAGCCATGCAAGGCGCCCTCACGTACAACGGCTCAATTTACCAACGCCATCTACTGAATGGAGGGTTGAGCATATCTTATGAACGGACATATAAATAAACTCAGAACAAATTAGCCTTTGCCTTAGAATCTATGTAAGCAAACTTCAGGTGCTCTATCAACGCTGAAAGGGTTTTAAAAGAATGGATTTTCTTTACTTGCTATCGGAAGAGCGAAGATGAAGTTGTGGCAGAGCATAACCCAAGTCAGACTGATGACTCGTATTCCGTGCAGTGCTTGTAGACTTCTATCGTTGGTCTGTGTCTGCTCCATTGCGACAATCTTCTTTGCGTTCGCCAGAATAGAAAATGCCACCAGGAAGCGGTGAAGACTACCTAAGAACCGAATTCGGACGAAAAACAATGGATAGTTAATGGCTATAGGCCTATAATATCTGCACTTTAGGTCCCGGTCTATGCGCAGCTTTTGTAGCGTGCTAGACTATTATGTAGGCTACAGACAGTGAGACAGCCTACACGTATGCATGCTTATATAGGCCTATATGATACTCTTTTAAGGCGCTATATAAATGAACATATACATACATGATAATATTATATATGTACATATTAATTAAAGGGTACGATGTCGGGATCAAGGGCAAGAGGTAGACCGAGGATGGGATGGATCGCTAATGTCATCACATGGATGGAGCTACCATTCGAGCGGATATTGAAGGAGACGGAGGACAGGAGAAAGTGGCGAAGGCATGTCCATGAAGCGACCAACCCTCGAATCGAGGAAGGTTAAAGACAAGACAAGACAAGACATATTAATTATATTAACCCTCTCTTCTAGTGACTTCTACCAGACAGCGTAGCGCCTTCTCGGTTGCTGGTCCGTCCACATGGAATGGGCTTTTCCTACCTCGGAATATATAATTTGCCTGCTTTCTACCAGTTACTCAAGACCCATATTTTAGCCGTGGCTGGGCCGGAGCGCTTCTGAGCAGGTTTCTTGAGGGGCGCTATATAAATTTTCAAAATGGAATGAATATGCGCAGTCATTCTTATTGTTATTATTATCACTATAATTGTTATTGTTGTTGTTGTTACTGTAGGTCCTACATACATGTAGGTCTATGGCATCTCTATACATGTAAATTTTCGTGCACTAAGCAACATCGAAATGCATAACCTAGTGGTTGTAAAATGTCAACATTATCTCAGAAAACAAACCATCAGTTTGGAGCAAGATGAATCTGGGTTTCTGCTTCGCTTGATCGGAATGATGATCGACGAGCAATGAAACATCGTCATCATCATCGTCATCATCATCATCTTGAGCATCGTCTTTCGAATGTCCATTCGCGATGACCACCGCCTCCAGATGGCAATGATTGCTGATGATGTCGAGACATGTTCCGAGAATAAGCAGCGCACCCAAAACGCAAAGAATCGTTCTACAAACAGACGAAGAGTTGATCTGTAGAACTGTGAAACTAAAGGGAAAGAGTTATTATTATTATTATTATTATTATTATTATTATTATTATTATTATTATTATTATTATTATTATTATTATTATTATTTTTTTTTTTTTTTTTTTTTTTTTTTATTTTTTTTTTTTTACCCGAGGTACCTAGGATCCCTCGGGATTTCAAAAAATTATGATAGGAGCTGTTATTCAATGTAAAGAAAATCAGGCCTCGTCCTCCGTGACAATATTAAAGGGACCACGAAAAGCGATGGCATTGTAGCGCTGCAGACAGATGGAAATGCGCTGGAAGAGAAAAGTTGCTTCTCGCGGCTCACCAGAAACGACCGAGAGACGCTGACCAACCTCGCGGATGAAACTGAGCCCGGCAGAGTTGATGGGACCCAGTGTTTCCAGGGCAATGGGAACAAAGATGTGTGATGATGGTAGCCCCGCGTACTTTTCGGTTTTACGTACGGCGGCTTGTTCCGCAGCAGCACCCGCCGCATTCGCTGTGTGAGCGATGTAGGATGCCGCGCAGGTGTGGACTACCGTAGCATCCCAGGCCAGATGTTTGCCTGCCGCCCAGGGGATCAATGTGGCCCCATCAGGTCTCTTGCCGTCTATGCGAGACAGACCAGACGGCTCTTTGGTGCTTGGGACATCGGCTCTCTGCAAAGCCCGCCAGACTATGTCATTGATGGCGTGATGACGAAGGGAACGCCCAAAAGCCAATCTACATGCGAGACCGTGTTGGCCATCGGGGCCCACCAGAGAACCGCAGCCACATTGATGTGGGCTGCAGAGGCTCAGACCCAAGCGAAGGCCAACTGCCACGCGCACTGCCTCATTGCTGAGACAGAGGCCGCACGATGGGATTGGAAGGGCTGTCAACCAGTCGCCGGAGTGAGGGGAACTCACAGCCAGCAAGCGTGCTCGGTCAGTTGGATTATTGCTGTTGCTCCAAACTGCCAATTTGTCTGCTTCGATCACTGGCTTGTCCCAAGTTGCCTGTTTAGCCGGCAACGGATCGACACACGATGGAAGTGTATCCCTACGGGCCATCAAGATGTCACCCAATTGCGGATCAGACGCCGCTGAGCTGAGACCAAGAATGGCTGACTGGAGTGCAAGGGTTGTCGCAGCTGATGCCATGTAGGCAGAAGAAGCCAGCGATCCAACCCTCCTCACGCCCAGGCCGCCATGTCTGATGGGCAACGTGGCCTGCAGCCATTGGGTGTTGTCCAGCTTGATGTTTACGATGGATTCAAGGCCATCTCTCATGATGTTATCAAGCCTTTCCAAGGTTAAGTGGTCAGAACAAGGGGAGCAACGGAGCAGATGACTGATTCTAGGCGCACCAAATGAAGATCTTAAAAGTATGAGGGCGCTTTGAGAAGACAAGTGCTGCAGGTTTTTAATTGCATCGCTTAAGAGCCCACATTGTTGCTCAAGCGCAGCGTCTAATGCCTGTCCCTTGAAGAGGGGTGCCCCAAGTAGAATCATCGAGTCTCTGTCCAGACGCTGGAAATCCGACCAGCCGTGATTGTCCCCCGAAGCCCCCACTGTGTGAGTACCACTCACATTTGCCGGCGTTTAGATGAAGACCCATTGCACCACCGCGATCGTGGATCAGTTCGACATCCCGAGCTACTGTCTCCTCAGGGCCTCCCAAAGACAGGTCGTCCAAGTATCCTAGTCGGAATGTCGACTGCAAAGAGCGAAGGATGGGTTGCAGAGGCAGGCAAAAAAGTAAAGGACCGAGAGGGTCACCTTGCTGGGGCCCCATTTGTGAAGATATTGAGAATTGGCCAAACCTAAGCAGAGAGGCTGTCCCATAAGCTTGATGGACAAAACGGTAAATTTCTGGTATAGTTTCCAGCGCGGCCTTCAGCATGACATCGCGACGCAGGCTGTTAAAAGCGTTGGCGAAGTCAAGCTTGACAAAAACATGATCATCGGGTAGCTCAGTGATGAACCTACGAGCTGCATGTGCCGCCGCTTCGCAACCAGCAGGCGTGGCAATGCCAACCTGCAGCGGGGCAAAAAAGGATGTCAACTTGCCCACTGCAAATTTGTTAGCACATTTGGCTGCGATACGTCTCCAGACGTAACCGATGGCGATGGGCCTAAGGCCACCTGCCTTCTTGGACAGGGCGATGAGGTTGCCCCCAAACAGAATGGGCCTCACCTCCAAGGGGCAGCCGCCGCGTAACAGGAGGTTGACGAAGTCGGTTAGCACACTCAGCAATTCAGCAGATGACTCGCGATGGTTCACAAGATCCAAGAGATGTCCAGGGCGAAAACCATCTGGCCCCCCCGCAGAACCCGACGGGAACGAGCGAATTGCTTCCATCACCTCGGACTCTGTGATCTGAAGAGGGGTGGTGGCTTTTGGGTCCGGGAGATGTAGCAATTCATCTGGGTCGGGGTCCACCGGGTGCTTCTCAAGGAGAATTTTTAGGTTCTCCTCATTCTGTGGTGCAGGATGACTTTGATCGCACAAAATACGGACAGCTGCACGGATGTTACCATCCTCCAGCTTGGAGTTAATGGCTGCAATGAGGGCCTCTGAATTGTGCGATGGCATTCTGCGACCAGCACCCGAGGTACCCGTAACCTGATCCGAAACTTGACCCTGTGACCAAATCTGAACCCGACCCTTGATGATATTAGCCATGTTTCGTTTACGACCCGCCCGAGATGGCTGCACCAAAACACATGGGGCAAATTGCAGGAGCGCCTTCCACCTGTCCAGCGAACCAGGGTTGCTGCAGATGCTGCGAAGGATCCCTGATAGAGCCTGTGCGCAAACCAAACGCGCCTTTTTTGCAATGTGCTTAAGAATTGGACCCCCCGGATTCGGGTGCGTGAACAGATCAGGTCGACCGACCAGATCCTGCCGCTGCAACACGCGCCCATCAATAGCGGCAGCATCATTTACGATCTGATCATCCTCGATCACGGCTGAAGCAGAGGGAACCGATGGACCTGCAGTTCGGGGGCTACGCTTGTCAGTGTTTTGCGATGCAGTCAGAGGCGGGAGCTTCGAACCAGGGCATGGACTATTCCTTGGACCATGAAGATGAACAGTGCCATCGCCCAGATGGAGCTGCCTTGTGGCTAGGCAATGGCTGCAGACGCCGCTTGTTTTGCCAGCGCGCTCAGAAGGCATTTAAATTCTAAACAAGTGAAAGTAGGTCACACGGGGCAAACAGATGTTCAATAACCCGACATCATTCTGAAAAGCGCCAAAGGCAGGCCAAGAACTGAATAGGCCTACGTGACGAGCAGATGTTAAACTCTTCTACAGCACTCAACGCTACGTGTTGCTCCGCCCAGAGTGATTATGTAATAAGGGTCACCCGGGTCAAACAGGTGCAACCGACAGCTCCAAGAAATAGCCACGCAAGACGTATAAATGGAAAATGCGGAAAAACAAACGAGACAATCAAATGATACAAATGGGCAAGTAGTGTCACCCCAATGTGGCTGTTATATTGCAACAAACAGAGCAAAACGAAACCGGGCCTAACCACTAAAAGCCTGGTCAGCCCCGTTGAAATGCAACCTGCGAGAAATGCAGGACAAACGATTTATGCAGGAATGACCGCAGCTCTAAAAATAGCTGCACACAGCGTGGACAAAACTCTGAACTTGTGCATACGAACAAGCGATGTAAAAGCGAGAAAAAGTAACATGTGATACCTGAACGTAAAAGACGTGGCAAAACCCAAGCTGTGCACCGAAAAAAGTGAATAAATTATTATTATTATTATTATTATTATTATTATTATTATTATTATTGACAATCATTGTGATGATTGAGTTATTGTTTTGCAAGTTTAAATTGAGCAATTAATCATCGCACTTTTCTTATTACTTACATGACGACGATTGCGCCAGAGTCAAGTGGAAGTGCAGAGTTGTCACGGCAGTCGGCTTTTACCGCGTGAATCTTGTTCGTTAACTCAGACAACACTGTAACACCAAAACAACATAATTATTTCGATTGTTTTATTTTGTGTTTATATTGAAGGAATTACTGGCCTAGATAGCCACACCGGTAAGCAAGAGCGGTAATTTGTCTGTTGGATACAACGGACTGCGGTTCAAGCCCCGGGCTGGGAGTTGAAATTTAGAGATTTAGATATCTCGGGCTAGCACGGGGCACGGTGGCGCAAGCTGCTGCGGAGCGACCTTGGGAAAGTTGCTTACCATGCATCATTGTCTGTGGGGAAGGCAACGGGATTACGGGAAACCACTCCACTCATCTCATCCCCAGGGGCGTGAAAGCCAATGAACCTGCCTTCGGACAGAGAACCATCATCATCATCATTGAAGGAATTAAAAACAAAGAAGGACCGTGTCAAACAGGCAAAACCTACGATATTATTATTACTATTAAGAATTTTTCATAAAACATATTATATCGCCTCTTTTAGGTAAAATTGTAAAAGTAGAATTAGAAATTGAGAGTCTTAAAATTAGGCTAAATCCTCCTAGTTCTTACATCGTGTGATAGTAAACGCATTATCTTATTTTTACAATATTTTCATTTCCGGGGAGATCAAACACCCAAAACACCCAACTACGGCACAAATAAATATTACTAACGTTAGGCCTAAATAACACTGCAACACAGCATAACACTAATTAAGAGCTCAAGCATGGATGGTTATAAGAACAGATCTCTATTGTCAACGACCAGTGTCCTTCCTCACCAAACTAAAGGCGGCTCTTTTTGAGCGAGCTCAAGGGCGGAAACAGAAACTTTGGACGGGGGGGGGGGGGGGTGGCCAAAAATTTCTTGACATCTTGGTTCAGGGAAAAAAATCGCATCCGCCAAAAAGTGATGACTTGTTTTTTTTAGTCATCCGGCCAATTTTTTGGAAAAATCATACCATTTCATCCACCAAAAAAGTTGATGACCTTTTTTGTCAGCAGCCACTTAAACCAAATGGGGGGGGCCACGATACATGGGCATTTCTAAATGGGAGGCCATGGCCGGATTGGCCCCCCTGGATCCGCCCTTGAGCGAGCTGTATAGTCCGGGGCGCCTTTGAGTTGCTTCCTTAAAGTGGCGCTATATAAATTTCCGAATGAATTGATTTGACCCTATATGACTTACGGTGGTAAATGTGATGTTTGCTTATTTCTTTACGAATTGCCTACCTGAAGCATTCTTACAAATAAATGTCTGCTGTATGCAAACGTAGGCTAACTGTCAAGTTAATAAGTCGATAACCGTTTAGGCCTACCAAGGTTGACAAGAGCCATTGCATCTGTGGAATTACATGTTCTTGGAATGCAGATGCCCAAACCAAACCTCAAATCCAGCGGCTGAAAGCAACGAAAGAACAAATCAAATCATCTGGTTTGAATATATAGGCCTACTTATCACCGTTTTGTCATAATGGTACCATGCGAACTAAACTGAAAATATAGTTGACTCATCGATTCGTGCATGGTAGCATCATTCTCAATGTCTGAATGCATTAACCATCTTAGGACGGGCAGACACGCAGTTTATGATAAGTTCACAAACTCACATATAGTAGCATAATTATTGTCCGCAAACATAGCATAACATAAAAATAGTCTAAGTTTTAGTAGCCTACGCGTATAGTCTGTGTCGAAAACATTGCAAAATGCAAATAAACCTGGACACTTTATATTTCAACTGTCCTAGCTGATTTTCAAAAAGCTGTGAAAGTATGGTTCTAGCTAGGAGAGAGTCTACAAATCACTATGAAATAAAAGCATATGGGACTTTTTATGGGCCGATAACTGAAACGCTGTAGTCACTTGCAAGAAAGTCACCAACCCCTTGAGCACTTGCAGTCTTATTATTCCCGAAGGTTACAAGGCAGTAACCTCCAAGGACAGTCCCGTTCTCCATCTGCTGGACTTCTGTTTGTTTGGACGAAGAAGCATTGAGACATTCTCCATATGTTCCAATCCACTTCACATGTCCCAACAGCAGACCGCTTGGCACCTTTCCACTCGCATCCACCACTGCAAGTAAAATAAGATTAAGACATTAATCTTCAAAATATCCAGTAGGTCTGATTTGCATCAAACATACCAATTCAGGCTGGCCAAGAGGGGTGACAGGAGGTACAAATGCCTAGGGGCACAGCGAGTTTTAGGGGCCCGGGCTATCTATGGGTGGTTATATTATATACCGTACGTATAGGAAGTTTATGATTTATGCCTTTTAAAATATAATATTGCAGGGAAAATTTGCTACAATCAGTATGAAGTTCAAGTTAAAAACTGAATAAAATCATATTTTATATCTAAAAAATTATAAATACAAAATTGTGGGTCATACCTACACTTTTATCACTTGAATTTGTCCCGAGATTTTCTCTCTCATTAAGCCCTATATGATAGTGTTTGGGGCCCGTGACTGCTCTTCCCAGGGACCCGAATTACTCTCGTCAGCCCTATAGACCTGCCAATCGACATATAGAGCTTCTACGTGGTTGGCAGACGACTAAATTATGAAGTACATACAGTAGGATCATCAAATAGTTAGGTACGAAAACTTACTCTGTAATGCCCACGTCTCCTTCAAGAAAAGCCCTTCAACAAGACGAAGCACACCATCTATGCATTGTCTGGATATCTTGTATGGTCGGTCTGCGGACTCGGGAGATCCATATGGATCTACCACCGATGCTTCATCCTTCAATTTAGCAATGGTGGGCCACGATGCGTTCCAGCGTCCTATCACCTTCGCGTAGAGATCGGTGTGGATGGTCTGTTCAACAACTCTGTCGTTCCAGTCGCTAACTTTTCCTAACGACTCTACGATGTGTTGTTCGCTGTATTGTGAAAATCTCGCCTCACACGACATGAGCAAAATGCCAGACAAAAGCAGAGCCATGCCAGGCTCCCGCAAGATCATCATAATTTTAATGGAGACGAAAACTCGTGTAGGCCTAGTCTATTAGGCTACTTATTCTGAAGAACGAATTAGCGTAGCATTAGTGTCTCTGTCGCTTCACTTCTCCAAATGATTCCGTCCGGTCAAGTGACGAGAATTTAAGTCTAACTTGTTGAATTGCCCTTTGGGGCGAAGCGTCTCAAAGCCGGATCAGTCTGGCACGAGATTCCAAATCATACGACCATAGGCGAACGAGGCGGGGGTGCAGAGGGGCATATGCCCCCCCCCAATTCGGGCAAGTCTGTGGTAGTTTTTTCGGGCAAAAAAACCGAAATGACTAAAAAAAAGGTCGTCAACTTTCGGGCAAGTCAGGTTTTTCGGGCAAACACAGACCCGAACGACTAAAAAAAAGTCGTCAACTTTCGGGCAAGTCAGGTTTTTCGGGCAAACACAGACCCGAACGAATAAAAAAAAGGTCGTCAACTTTTTCACGAATGTATTTTTCGGGCAGAAGTTCAATCTTTGCCCCCCCCCCCACTGCTGAAAATTCCCGTACGCCTATGCATACGACGTATGCTATATACAAGCCTCGTGCTTCTGCGTTGATGCAGGCCCGCACTGAATGAACCAGTGTCGCAAAGGTCGCTGGGATATCAATTGCTAATAATTACACCAAAGTTTTTGTTTGCTTGTAGGCCAATGTGCACTTGTTATAGCGCCCCTTCAAGTGCGGAAACGAAGTTGGTTTAACAAAGAATAAGCCTATATACTTACTTACTCTTATTTTCCGATGACACGTGGTATAATATACCACCTTCAACTGCTTAAAATGACTTATAATGACTGGTCCTGGTTCTGACATTAAGTGATAAGATGCTGTGTTGTATCAGGCTAAAATCCCTAAATCGTTAGCCATTAAATCTTTATTAATAGAGATGTTTTTATTACAGACTTTGTAGTCATATTCGGCCATACGCAGCTTCTGCTGACAAATCTGCGAATTAGTTCGGTTAAAATCCGAGTATTTTAATAGCAGAAGCTGTCTAAAATAAATGTTCTTAGTAAATCCGATTAATTCTAAACATTATTTCGAGTTATTTCAATTCAAAGTCACACCTACACATTCCTATGACATAGTACTATGCAAGTGCGTCTGATGACAATTTAATCACGTGTCACGTCATCATGCATCAAAATATTTCATAAGCTGACAGTAAGTTAGACAGCGCACATGCACGACATAATAATTATCACGCGTGCACATAAACACAATCTCACATTAATTCAATCATGCAAAAATTACTCACTAAAAAGGTACAAGAAGAAACGATCAGTTCCTGCATGATCCAGCGTAGGCATGCATGACGTGCTAGCGACTTCAGTTTCTTAGTCCCGGCATATGAGGGTGGGTGGCCCATCGTCATTCTCACCGTCTGGTCATCACCACACCGACAGTGTACAGTAGGTGTACTCATTTTAGCTGAGTTGGTTGGAGTGCAGACGGATAAGAAATTTCAAACCAAGTTTCTGCTCTTGTGAGATTTGAATCACCGATTTCTCGCTTAATTGGCAGTCAAGCACGCTAACTACTACACCCCGGAGCAACTCGTTAATTAAAGGCAAAAAACTTTCGAATTTGAAGTTTTCGATGACGATGCAAAAGAGACTTGATGCTGCACATGCACGCGACTATTTTTAATCATATTATCCTGGATAATGAACGTTCACATCGTTGATTGAAGACGCTGGAAATGAGAATGCTGACAGTTAGGCTATTCAATCTCTCAACCGAGCCAGTGGCGTTTGGGAAGACACATATGTTAGAAAAACGACAGTAGGCCATTAGTTATCAGACGATCCCTCTATGTTGGTCACGTGACTACTCTGTTGAGCGTGCCTCTCGCCATGTTGTTAGACATTTTGTTTGTTTGATTGGTTTGCTGGAAATTATATTCTGCTATCAGGTTATGGGCCCAGCTACCGGCCAGTTACCAAGTAATGCTTAAAAGTTTATAAATAAGACAGTGACTCGGAACAGCGACTTTGTAGGTTTTAAAAATAATCGGAACTTTTCGATAGTAAACCTATGTTCGAGCGTTGGTAAAAATCGCTAACAAGTCGCGTGAGTCAGCTAGTCAAAGAAGAAGAATAAAATGGCGGAATCAAACGAAACAAAGTTTACGATAACAAAATTGAACAACAGCAATTATCAAGTCTGGAAATTCAAGGTAAAAATGTTATTAATTAAAGACGATTTATGGACAGTTGTGAATGACGACACACCTGACCCAATTCCAGACGGTTGGCAAAGAAAGAACGAGAAGGCGCAATGCACAATATCATTATCAGTTGAAGATAACCAGTTAATACACATTTGCAATTGTAACAATGCAAAGGAAATGTGGCGGGAGTTACAAAAGGTGCATGAAAGATCTAATCTGAGCAGTAAAATGTATCTGCGCAAAAAGCTATACAAGATAAAGCTACAGATTAATCAGAACATGCAAGAATACATAAGTGCAGCCTTGCAACTCGTTGAGCAATTGCGTGGTGTTGGTGAAGAAGTTACTGATCAACAGGTGGCGACTCTATTGCTCTGTGGTCTACCAGATGAGTACGAAACATTGATAACAGCTTTAGAAGCCAGAGAGGAAGATGAGCTTACTCTAGAATATGTTAAAAACAAGCTTGTTGATGCATACAAGCGCAAGAAAGATTCAGAAAATGATTCAACAGAAGCAAAAGATGAATCAGCAATGTACTCAAGCAATACGAGACCCAGTAATCGCACTAACTATCGTCATGATAAACAGCATAAAGACAGAGAAACAAGAACTTGTTTCATATGCAAAAAGGCAGGTCATTTAAAAGTGGATTGTAGAGTATGGAAGGCAAGAATGGAGCAAGAAAATAAACAGCCAAAATTAAAACACAAAGCCAAAAATGTTGTAACAGAAAGATTGAGTGATCCAGGCAACGATGACACTAATCACAGCAGTTTTACAATTGGCATTGGTCAGAGAACAAGTGACTGGTTTATAGACTCCGGAGCCACAACCCATATGACAAACAATCTGAATTTCTTTACAGAACTGGACCAAACGAAGTCTGACAAAATTTACATTGCTAATGGAACATGTCTAATTGCAGATGGAATTGGAAATGGTTTTCTGGAATGCATTTTAGACAATGGCACAGTGAATAGAATTAAAGTCACAAATGTTCTATATTCACAAGGATTAACAGGAAGTTTGTTATCAGTGAAGCAACTGGCAAGCAAAGGAAAGGAAATTGAATTTTCGGGTAACCAGTGTTCGATAAAATACAATGGAAAGTTGTTGGCTGTGGGAAAATCTGAAAACAATTTATACAAGTTGTCATGTAAGAATATTCCTGAAGTTGCAAACATGGCCAAGTTCGAAACTAAACATGAAAATTGTATTCATGTGTGGCACAGACGTTTAGGGCATAGAGATCCAAACGCTGTTAAAGATATTAACAAGCAAGGAATTGCCACAGGAATTCAAATCAAAGAATGTAATGTAAAGATTAAATGTGAACATTGCATTAAAGGAAAAGCCACACAGAAACCATATCCTGAAGCCAGTACACATCGCACAAAACATCCGTTGGACTTGATCCACAGTGATGTTTGTGGTCCAATGAAAACAATGTCATCAGGAGGAAGCAAATATCTTGTGACATTTATCGATGATTTTTCACGATATACAAAATGTTATCTTATTCAAAGGAAGGATGAAGTATTCGGGAAATTTCAAGAATTCATTGCAGAAGTCAGTAATAAGTTTCAAAGAAAACCGAAAATCCTAAGATCGGACAACGGTGGTGAATACACTGGAAATAAGCTGAGAAACTATCTGAAGCAGGAAGGAATTCAACTTCAAACGAGTGTACCATACTCACCATCTCAAAATGGAGTAGCTGAAAGAAAGAATCGATCAATAATCGAAATGGCAAAATGTATGCTACTCGATGCAGCACTACCGCTGAAGTACTGGGGAGAAGCAGTTATGACAGCAGTGTACTTGCAAAACAGACTGCCAACAAAGGCAACAGATAAAACACCTTTTGAATTGTGGAATGGAGAAAAGCCAGATCTTTCACATATCAGAATATTTGGATGCAAGGCATTTGCATACATTCCAAAAGAGAAAAGAACTAAATTCGATTATCGAGCAATCGAAGCAATCCTAGTAGGATACAGTGAACAATCAAAAGGATACAGGTTGCTGTTGAAAGATTCAAACAGAATCATAATCAGTCGCAGTGTAACATTTGATGAACATGAATCAGATGGAATGACAATTACAGAAGTAATGATAAATCCAGAGAACACAGAATTAAAATCAGAGCCAGTTAAAAATGAAAATGAAGTCAAAACTCAGATGCCTACAGAAAATGTTAATCAAGTCAATGAAGATGACAAAAATGAAACAGCTGACACAGAAATAACAGAGGAAAATGTTGTTCAACCCAGAATATCTACCAGAAGTAACAAAGGCATACCAGCAGAAAGACTATCATTAATGGTTCAAAATGAAATCAGAAAGGAATCTTCATCATGGAATGAGATGAAGATTTTACCAGACGATGCACAGAAATTTGGTGAGGACTATGAAGATACATTCGCACCAGTAGCCAGACATACAACTTTGAGAACATTGTTGACAGTTGCTGCATCAAAGAATTTGAAAGTGAATCATTTTGATATCAAAACAAACATTTATGGACTTGAGCAATCAGCCAGAAGTTGGAATCAGAAAATAGACTCTATTTTGAAATCAGATGGATTCCAGCAGAGTGAAGCTGATCTGTGTCTGTATACAAAGAAGTGCAACAACGTGATTGTTTACATATTGTTATATGTTGATGATCTGCTGATCTGTGGAAGTGCAGAGATGATCAAGAAAACAGCAAACATGTTAAGCCAGCAATTTGAAATCAAGGATTTAGGTGAAGTCAGTTTATACCTGGGCATTCAAATTGAAAAAGACAAACAAGGCAATTACTTGATTTCTGAAATCAATCAAATTCAGGAAGTTATTTCTGAATTTGGTTTAACGAATGCAAATGGATGTGCAACACCAATGCATGTGGACTATTTAAATATAACAGGAGAAGAAAATTTGCTCGGCTCAAATGAACAATATCGACAAGCAGTGGGGGCATTGTTGTACATAGCTACTACAACAAGACCAGATATTGCAGCCGCAGTTTCTATTTTATGTCGGAAAGTCAATTCACCACGTCAGTGTGACTGGACTGCAGTAAAAAGAGTTATCAGATATCTCAAGGAAACAATTAACTGGAAGTTAAAGCTTGAAGCTGTTGGAGATCTAAAGCTGATTGGGTATGTTGATGCAGATTGGGCAGGCGACAGATCGGATCGCAAGTCAACCAGTGGATATCTGTTTAAGCTCGGAGAAGGAGTAATTTCATGGATATCTAAGAAGCAAATATCCGTAGCTCTTTCATCTACAGAAGCAGAATATATTGCTGCTTCTTTGGCAAGTCAAGAGTTGGTTTGGTTGAGACAGTTGTTATCTGATCTACATATACCGTGCATGGATTCAACGACTTTGTATGAGGACAACCAAGGATGCATCAAGATTGCAAGCAACGAGAAGATCAGTGCAAGAACCAAACACATAGATGTTCGACATCATCATCTTCGAGACTTACAGTTTCGTGGGATAATTAACTTGGAGTACTGTCCTAGTGACCTAATGCTAGCAGACATTATGACCAAGCCTCTAACAAGGGACAAGCTGTGTAACTTAAGAGATAAGATTGGCTTGTGCCTTGATAACTAGAAACTAATGTTAGATGGGGGTACTGTCGAGTGGGGGTGTTAGAAAAACGACAGTAGGCCATTAGTTATCAGACGATCCCTCTATGTTGGTCACGTGACTACTCTGTTGAGCGTGCCTCTCGCCATGTTGTTAGACATTTTGTTTGTTTGATTGGTTTGCTGGAAATTATATTCTGCTATCAACATATACTGCAGCTTGGAAATGACTCCACTGTTCGTTTTTTGGGAAGATGGTTGGTTGACTTCCTTAGATTATTATGGCGATCTTTTAACAGATCTTACACGTAGGCCTGTAGGGCCTAACTGGGCCTACGTATCAGATCAGATACTCAAAATGAGATAGCAGTTTTCTTTCCCAAGCGTTTTCGTGTTGGAGTCTTCCATCAGGCATGAGATATCAGATCAAATGCTGCTGTCATGTCATTTCATGCATCATAGCCATGCACCTTACGCAATATAGACATAGGCTTAGTCAGTAGCATCTATATGCGGGCACTTAAGCCTACTGTATGCATGTAGCGTTAGCGCCTATACACTTTAAAACGATTCCTAGGCACCCTTCGTGTTTAAAACGCGCCGTTCTTGGACATTGTGAGTCGTGAATTGTAGCGTGAATTCAATTTAAGGAAATGGAAAAACTGCAGTTGCTCTGCATGCTTCGACCTGATTGCATTTATGCCGGGAGCAAAGAGCATATAATCGCTTTCACCAACTTTAATCTGAAGGGCCGCGAGAAAGGTTCAGATTAAAGCGTGCAAAGGAAGAGACCACTTAACGAGAGGCGACGAATTCGAGGAGTACCCGTAAAATGGGGGAACATTGGCATGTTTTGGAGGGTTTTTGTGAGATAACACCTAAACGAGATGAGCAAAAGACTTGATTATTTAAACTATGAGCATTATGGATGGTACCTACGACCCTGTAGAATTTGAAAATTTAGAAAAAAATTATTTCTATACTTTAAAAATCTTAGAAAAAAAGACAAAGTTACCCCGTACCTGGGGCAACTTTGGCACCATGTATTGTTTCAACTTGAGACCAATTTTAGACCCATCCTGAGTAACTTTGGCATGCTAACATGTTTTTTAACGTATTGCGCATGTGTGTCAAGCCCAAATCTTTTTACAAATTAAAAATCCTTCCATGGAGACCGATTTTATAACAGTTTTAAGCTTGTATCGTCCAAAACCACAAAATCTGACCTTGGTAACCAAAAGCCACATCATCAGTCGCTTTCAACATGGGTCAGCTCTCGTCAAGTCTACTTCGTTAATCTGCATTGCTTTCCTGCAGTATCCAATTTCTTCTCCTCATCACTTTTTGAGTAGATACTCCTGAACAGGCGCAATATAAATGTTTGAAATCTCCTTGACCACGATTTTTTCGGAGCATATCAATCAAGCTGGCATCAAAGGTTCTTGTGACTCATACTGGTTCTGCACCATCCGGTAGACGTTCAAGGGACCGCCCTCACTCACTTAAGGGAGGTCAGACATTTGTGACGATGTGCCGGTCCCATACTAAATATCAGAATTATAAATTTTGTGTTGGCACGTGACGATGGGGGTCAAAAATCGTCCAAAATTGCGTGACGTCATTTATGGACGGCCCCCAAGGACAAATTCTGGGTTGCGTGGGTGGTACGAAGCGATGACTCCAAGATTTTGATCAGATACGGGTATTAACATGTTTCTCTATGTATAATACGTAGTCTAGTACTCTGTGCCAAAGTTGCCCCGCAGTGCCAATGTTCCCCCATTTTACGGTACGAAAAGTCGTCGTGAGGGTCCAGATATTGTCATGTTCCATCATTGCCTGCAATCAAACCTATCCTGTTCTCAACGACTTGGTGTGGCACGCATATATTTTATCTGTTGTGCATCTGGTTACTTTCGTTCTTTTGTTGAGAGTTAAAAAGGCAGCTGCAGTTTAATCTGTTGGCTCTAAGTTAAGTTCGTTTCGTCGCACCGTCACTCGCTAGAGATCGCTGCATGCGTGCAATTGAGGAAGATTAGTTTTTATACGTAGTGGCGGGAAGAGATAGGTCTGAATGGAGTAAATCAGGAATGTATCGTGCTGGAGGCCTAGATCAAAGCGTATCGGTTAGCGATGTCTTCCCACCTAAGACGAAAACCGACCCCAGGAACTAAATTAGCCCGGTGTTTGCCCGTATCAAGGAAGTTGGAATTTAAATTTTTTGGAGATTCCGTATTGAATTTAAAGAGAAGTAATTTTCTCGATGCTTCTAGTCTTGAAATGTCATTTTAGATTTTTAGAAACTTGAAGTTTACGATTACGATACCAGAGTTTCGAGTTTAAAAATCGACCCGTGTCGGCTTCCCAGTTTGATTCGAACTCAAGAGGCGTATAATTTTTATTATGTGAGCATAGTGAGCAGCCGACGTGTTGCCCGCTCCGACAACTACGTTATCTATGAACTTCGAACATCAGTCCCTACGTAGGCCTACAATGTTGTTGCATACATAGCCATGGCTTACTACAGGAGAGCGAGACACCTACGCAAAGTACGTAGCCTACGCCTATCATCGTTCTTATGAAGGTAAAGTTAAGCTAACCTAAGCAGAGTCTGATTATGTAGCCTGTAGATATGAAAATACCCGTCTGTGTGCTCATGGGCGCCCGCAGAAAATTTTGCAGGAGGGGGCAAAAATTTTACGTGGTCACGGTTACATTTTTCAGTGACAAAAGCATGCTAAATACAGCGCTGGAAATTAGAAACACGGGTGTTTTTCAAAGACGTTTTTAATGCAAATTTCTCAGTTTCATTTTGTGTATTATTTTTGGGAAAAATTGGTTAAAATTCCAAAAGTAGATGTTAAAAAGTAGGTCCATGAAGGGCACTATTATATATAATTATATATTTATTTCTATAGAGATTTCGAAACGTAAATTTAACACTTTCACGTGTCTATCATTCGTATGATTAGTGTTTTAATGCGAAGAAATTTGTTAAAAACTCAAAAGTAGTAGTTAAAAAAATAAGTTTCACTTTTCCAGGGGGGGACAAGTGCCCCCCCTTGCCCCTATGTGCGGGCGCCCATGTGTGTGCTTATTATGCTTTCACGCGCCACGCTATAGCACGTTAGCCCAAGGCCAGACAGACTCGCCTAGTTTAATATACCAAGGGCTTATATTTGAATAGCGATTGCTCGAGTGCCTTTGTGCTATTGCTTTGGTCCCCAGTTTGCCATCTGGGAGGTCAATGTTCAATTGTGTTTTTAAAGTAAACCTACCTGCCTGTGACCTGTTTAGCCACGTAGGTCAACAGCCTAAGTCAGCCTATAGGCCTAAATCAGCCTAAATGCAACGGAGTTTTTCTGCGGCGTAAGCCAAGTATATTTTATGTGTAGGTGCGTGGCTTTCGATTTGGTGAATGCAAAGAAGGAGCTTGTATGGCGAGGAGCGATCATTGAATGCATTTGTAACCGCAGACCAGAAGCGGGCAACAACAACATCACACGACGGTGCAAATGTACTTCTAATGAGGATCTGCCATGTGTTTGCCTACAGACTTCTGTGTTCATTCATCTATGCTTGGCAACTGACACCCGTGTATAAACGACCTTCAAAGTAGTTTCGGTATAACACGCGTAAAGGTTAAGATGAATGAGATATCTATCTATGAGTGCAACCGAACGCCAAAGATGACACCATTCGGTCCTGCAACAGATGCGAAATTAGTCTAGGAAAGATGATGAGGCTGTGTTGATACGGCGCAGTCGGAGTCAGTCTACGAGATAATTAAGTTCGTGTTAAAAGCACCGCCCTCACTCACTTAAGGGAGGTCAGACATTTGTGACGATGTGCCGGTCCCATACTAAATATCAGAATTATAAATTTTGTGTTGGCACGTGACGATGGGGGTCAAAAATCGTCCAAAATTGCGTGACGTCATTTATGGACGGCCCCCAAGGACAAATTCTGGGTTGCGTGGGTGGTACGAAGCGATGACTCCAAGATTTTGATCAGATACGGGTATTAACATGTTTCTCTATGTATAATACGTAGTCTAGTACTCTGTGCCAAAGTTGCCCCGCAGTGCCAATGTTCCCCCATTTTACGGTACGAAAAGTCGTCGTGAGGGTCCAGATATTGTCATGTTCCATCATTGCCTGCAATCAAACCTATCCTGTTCTCAACGACTTGGTGTGGCACGCATATATTTTATCTGTTGTGCATCTGGTTACTTTCGTTCTTTTGTTGAGAGTTAAAAAGGCAGCTGCAGTTTAATCTGTTGGCTCTAAGTTAAGTTCGTTTCGTCGCACCGTCACTCGCTAGAGATCGCTGCATGCGTGCAATTGAGGAAGATTAGTTTTTATACGTAGTGGCGGGAAGAGATAGGTCTGAATGGAGTAAATCAGGAATGTATCGTGCTGGAGGCCTAGATCAAAGCGTATCGGTTAGCGATGTCTTCCCACCTAAGACGAAAACCGACCCCAGGAACTAAATTAGCCCGGTGTTTGCCCGTATCAAGGAAGTTGGAATTTAAATTTTTTGGAGATTCCGTATTGAATTTAAAGAGAAGTAATTTTCTCGATGCTTCTAGTCTTGAAATGTCATTTTAGATTTTTAGAAACTTGAAGTTTACGATTACGATACCAGAGTTTCGAGTTTAAAAATCGACCCGTGTCGGCTTCCCAGTTTGATTCGAACTCAAGAGGCGTATAATTTTTATTATGTGAGCATAGTGAGCAGCCGACGTGTTGCCCGCTCCGACAACTACGTTATCTATGAACTTCGAACATCAGTCCCTACGTAGGCCTACAATGTTGTTGCATACATAGCCATGGCTTACTACAGGAGAGCGAGACACCTACGCAAAGTACGTAGCCTACGCCTATCATCGTTCTTATGAAGGTAAAGTTAAGCTAACCTAAGCAGAGTCTGATTATGTAGCCTGTAGATATGAAAATACCCGTCTGTGTGCTCATGGGCGCCCGCAGAAAATTTTGCAGGAGGGGGCAAAAATTTTACGTGGTCACGGTTACATTTTTCAGTGACAAAAGCATGCTAAATACAGCGCTGGAAATTAGAAACACGGGTGTTTTTCAAAGACGTTTTTAATGCAAATTTCTCAGTTTCATTTTGTGTATTATTTTTGGGAAAAATTGGTTAAAATTCCAAAAGTAGATGTTAAAAAGTAGGTCCATGAAGGGCACTATTATATATAATTATATATTTATTTCTATAGAGATTTCGAAACGTAAATTTAACACTTTCACGTGTCTATCATTCGTATGATTAGTGTTTTAATGCGAAGAAATTTGTTAAAAACTCAAAAGTAGTAGTTAAAAAAATAAGTTTCACTTTTCCAGGGGGGGCAAGTGCCCCCCCTTGCCCCTATGTGCGGGCGCCCATGTGTGTGCTTATTATGCTTTCACGCGCCACGCTATAGCACGTTAGCCCAAGGCCAGACAGACTCGCCTAGTTTAATATACCAAGGGCTTATATTTGAATAGCGATTGCTCGAGTGCCTTTGTGCTATTGCTTTGGTCCCCAGTTTGCCATCTGGGAGGTCAATGTTCAATTGTGTTTTTAAAGTAAACCTACCTGCCTGTGACCTGTTTAGCCACGTAGGTCAACAGCCTAAGTCAGCCTATAGGCCTAAATCAGCCTAAATGCAACGGAGTTTTTCTGCGGCGTAAGCCAAGTATATTTTATGTGTAGATGCGTGGCTTTCGATTTGGTGAATGCAAAGAAGGAGCTTGTATGGCGAGGAGCGATCATTGAATGCATTTGTAACCGCAGACCAGAAGCGGGCAACAACAACATCACACGACGGTGCAAATGTACTTCTAATGAGGATCTGCCATGTGTTTGCCTACAGACTTCTGTGTTCATTCATCTATGCTTGGCAACTGACACCCGTGTATAAACGACCTTCAAAGTAGTTTCGGTATAACACGCGTAAAGGTTAAGATGAATGAGATATCTATCTATGAGTGCAACCGAACGCCAAAGATGACACCATTCGGTCCTGCAACAGATGCGAAATTAGTCTAGGAAAGATGATGAGGCTGTGTTGATACGGCGCAGTCGGAGTCAGTCTACGAGATAATTAAGTTCGTGTTAAAAGCATCGTAAGCCGATCCACACATTCCCGGATATATGACACATTATAGCGCGGGCATCATATCTGTCAAAGAGTCGCCTTCTGCTGTACCGGTATAGGCTACATAACAACTTCTGCCGAACTGGATAAATGTCGGAACAACTTACAACGTACATTTGTAGAGGCCTAATGGGTCTAATTATGTTCTGACGGGCGGGCTCTCTCTATCTAGGAGAGCTGGTGTCTGTGAGAGTCACGTGCGTGCGGTCTTGTTAAGAGAACGGATGTCGATAGTTACCGCTTTCAGAGCGTCGGCTGTTGACAGGAATTGAGATAATTTTCCAAGGAACAGGTTGGCCGACAAATATATTATAATCAACTTTTGTATAGGTAAGCCTAGACTTTTATCTGCTTGTTTTCTCTGGATTGTTTTGCTACTGTGGGTCCTGTTGTTGGTATAATAGTATCGGTAGTGAAGAAATTTAGCAACAGTAATGTACATGTATGTAATGTACATGTATGTACTGTGTGCGAATGCATACGTGTGTAAGAGCAATTGTTATAGCGCCCCTTAAAAATGCTACTCAGAAGCTCTTCAGAAGCTCTCCAGACTACAGCGTGGACATGTAGGCCTGTGCAGGTAGGTGGGTAGGTAGACTTTTATCGCAGCAAAAAAACTTTTCAGAAGCGCTCCCAGTGCGTGCAACCCCAAAAGAAAAGGCAGGTTTTTTGAGACGAGAGAAAAGATGATGAAAGACCACCAGACAGGAAGACAGAGCAAGTCCATTTTATAAGAACGGACCTAAGCATGCAGTAACACCTGGTTGTGCTTAACAATTCTGTACAACGTATATAGAAAGCGGAAGATGAAATTGCTTTACTCTTCCCATCATTTTCCTATAGACTTCGTATACGCTGACCTAAATTTCATTTTGATCAATGCCGTGTAGATAGAAAATAGACAGTAGCCTATAGTAGTTTAAATGAACCGGATTATCCCCCGGTTAATAGGTTAGTAGGCCCTAACAACCACGCACTATAGAGTGACTCTATAGTGCGTGGTATAATTATTAGAGTGACGAGGTTGTGTGCATACAAACACTTAGGCTTATAATAATTATGCAGATTACGTTACAGGATATAATATGTCAACTTGAGGATACTACGAAAGACTTTAATTATCATAGGCCTGCTAATCAACAGCAAAGCACTTCCGTCGAATAAGTATAGTCCTTGAGGGGAGTTCGAGATGGGAGGGGTTATGCGTTTTACTCAGGGACTTTAAGGAACGTGTCATAAAAAGTGGTCCATCACTCCCCAGAATAATGCGGTATTAACCAGGGATCCAGGACATGACCACGGTTGTAATTCCGTCACTAGGCTACTCGTATAACTGGTATTGCAAGTCCCAAGCGTGGGTTAAGAAAAAATGGCGACGTTTCCTCTTTGTTACGACACAATGTCGTGGAGCGCGGTGGTGTAGTGGGTATGCTCGTTGCCTTGCAGCCAGAGGGTTTCAGCTTCGAATCCACCTCAAGTCACTTTGCAGGGACCTTATAGGCAAGTTCTTGACTCGCAATTGCTCAGCGCTTCGGCGTGAACTCCTTTGTAGTGTCCGCGCTGTAGTCGGGAGCGCTTCTGAGTATAATATTATATCTTCCCGGGGCGCTATAACAAGTGCAAATGCATGCATAAAAACATATAAGCGGTTAAACACTATATAACCAACCAATCACGAATAGTAAATCTCTTAGCAATGTCCAGGATTCTTGCTTTCGTTGATCGAATACCCATTGACAAGACGAAGGGAGAAACGACCCACAGTCTCTATACTCTATAGGCCAATATGCAGATTCTATGCTCACTGGATACTGGATAGCTATACGAAACAATTGCGGTATAATTATAAAATCGTGATGTAGGCCTATGGAAAAGGCCTACATGAAGTATGAAGCCGTTCCATATGGGACTCAGAGACGTTCAGTCCAGTGACCTTGGCTAAGGAGAACGTTGCATGGGCGGAGTTTATCAGGGGTTGGAGGGCTAAGCCCCTCCAAGAAGGCCCAGATTCAGCATTTTTTACCATGAATATGGTATCCTTTTTATGGGTTGGCCCCCCTCAATAAAGCCCAGACCCGGAGTTAGCCCTCCCAAGAACGAAAACCAAACTCCGCCCATGGAACGGTGTGACAAGGCCCAAGGGTAGAGGTCATCGACTATTATAAGGTCACGTGCTAAATTACCTTCAGAGTTACCTTTTAGTTGAGATTCTTTCTTTATGACCGTATGAAGAGGACGTGTGAGATTGGTACTTCATGACGAGATATTCTTGAAGAGGCGCTATATAAATGTCTGAAATGAATGGTACTTCATGAAGAGATGAGAGGTGTGTAAAACTCAATGAGTGATAGCTGTGGTCATGTAATAGGGCAGGCAACGGTTTTATGAGGCACTTATTGAATTTTGAAGATATCATATAATAGTAAGTGTCTATATAAAGTCATCTATAGATGTATTTATGTTACTTTAATATGTATGGCTGCACGACAATTAAATGCTCTCATTCTGCAAAACATGACTGTGTACAAGTGGCCACAAAACAATACTGGTTTACCCATGCAGACCAGTGCAGTTTTAAGGCATTGGTATAAGCAGGGCAATCGCCAAGAACCCCACGATTCTAGGGCCTCCAATCAAAATGCCCCTTCAGAAAAGGTTACTGCGAGCGTTACCAATACGCGTGGCAGATTGAGACTCGCCAAGAGCAGGTTTCAATGAATTATTGTATCAACAAATCTATTGTACCGGTACCTTGGATGGTTGCATTATTCTGCTACCCTACCTATAGATCTAAAGTTCGTCATGTAACAGAGCTAGGCCTACCTGATATATGGATAGATGCCTTGATATATTAATAAGTAGTCAATTACGCCTAATTACGCTCAATTGGGCCAAATCCTGGTTCTCAGCGTTCGGATCCTGGCATACGACCTCTTTGTCTGATCTGCTTCTATGCCAAAAGAAGAGCCTTGAATCGCTCTTGAATTTGAAATAATAATCTGGTAATATCATTTTAGGCTGGAATAATCACGTATATAAAACGCCTATCGTTAAAGGGTTAATTAAGTGTTTAGTCAGATGGTTTCGCATCTTATTAGAACCATACATTTAGAGTCAGTGTTTAATCTAGTCCTCTGCTTATGGGGTGTGGGTGTGTGTGTGGGGGGGTCAGATTTCTGGTGGGAATCGGCAGTTTTGGGCAGTTGGCAACCGCGCTGAGCTGAGATGACCTTTTTTACATGGGCTCTATAGTCTACAATTCTACATGTAAACAGGAGCAGCTGCTGTCGAATTTTTCTAAGGATGGGAAAATGTTACATGTAGAATTTGTTCTGGAGGAGGAATGGTACATATTTACATGAAAACAACACCTCTAGACTTTTCTGGGGAATGTCATTCCTGGTGGAGAACTTGCCCCCCCCCCCTCTTTCCAGGGACGTCTAGACAAAACACGGTTTTACACTGATTTATAGTCGTGAACCTATAGCCGCTCGCTCAGTACATTTTGAAGACTCTTAGCTGCGGTAGAGGCAGGTTGAAAATGTTGGCCTATATTGTGTTGTACAATCAACCCATTGTTAGTAGGTTCTAGTGATTTCCTTTCTCTGTGGACTCATACATGTAACTACTTCGTCTCGACAGTCAAAAATCGTTGATAATGATTGCGATTGCCAAATGCTATACGGTATATTTCTTGAAATAATCCTTCATCTGCGTATGAACAAGTTGTACATGTAGGCCTAGATTAGGCCTATATCCATAGGCTTAGACCAAACATAACTAATAGTAGTGTTGTGTTATAGAGATATCTGGCCCGAGCAGTCAACATCTAGAATTGGTGGAAGGGTAAAAGGGGCCTAAGTTGTTAGGGGTTCCTGTGAGTGTCGTGACCTAATCAACCGGGTACATGTAGCCTAGAAGCCCTAGAGTAGCTTACCGATGTCAGCAATCTGGACGGGTATCGGTGAAATTTTCCATAATTTTTATTTTATTTTAGGTGTTGATTTCAGTTGGAACAATAATTGTTCTCCGGCACGAAATTTTTCTGTAAAGATTTGCAAGACTGATTATGTCAGTGAGTTCATTGTTGATTCACTATCAGTTTCTTAGCAGGGTTTCGGGCCAAAGTCACATCGGCCAAGGATCAATTCTGTTGAGCTTGCATAATGCATTTACTGTAGAAACCTTTATGAAAAATACCAATGTTTTAATTTCATGCCTTTGCATTTTTAAAGTTCTTGCACAGAAATATGACCGTCACCATTGTGGCATTGTGTCTTGCCATTGTGTCTTGATCAATGGGGTTAAACTTGGATGGAGGCATGGGAGACCGCACATAGGGGCAAGAGAGGCACTTGTCTCTGGACAATTTACACCTTTTTGGCAACTATATACTTTCTTGGTTTCTAGGAAATTTCTTCGCATTGAGGCACTACTGATGCTAAAGTCTAAGATACACACAAAGACGCAGTTTTGGGGTTTGTGTAAGAAGTGCGTTGCAGCAGTTCAGACACGTATAGACTATATAGACAAATACACGAATCATGTTGGTGCAAAGGCAGATCGAGGAAGAGAGTAGGCCTATAGCTCTAGCATATATGTTGAACTCTGCAAGTCTGATGTCTTTGAGCCGCCTCGGTTGAAAGAAGTATAGGAGCGGGTCAGGTTAGATATGTGCTCCATTTAGCACGAGGGAGAGACGAGTGTTGGGGAGGAATCGAATGTTAGTCCAGGTTACGGGACTCTCTGTATCAACATGGCCGCATACACAGCTTTCACAAAATTTCGAAACGTATTTAAAAAAACTGAAATTGCTGCTGAAAAACTGTGCTATTCAAGCAAATTCGCTGAATGTAATAATGATCTGAAAAAAACTTGGAGAAATATTAGACTGTTGTTAAATTGTGGTAATAAATCTATCAATACGGAGGTATTTGTATTTAATGGTATAAGCACCTCTGATAAATCTGAAATTGCTAACAGGTTTAATGACTACTTTGTAAACATTGGCCCTGATTTAGCCTCAAAAATAGATATACTAGGAGACCAGCCTGCATTTGACAAATTTTTGACTGACTCCCCGTGTGCCTCTATGGGCCTCTTAACTATAACTGAAAAGGATGTTACTGATGCGGCTGACCAAATACGGGTCTCCTCAAGTTGTGGAGTGGATGAAATTGACCCTGGAATTGCTAAAGCCACAATTCTAACCATAGCACAGCCACTTGCAAAAATTATAAATTCATCCTACTCCTCGGGAAGTGTTCCAGCAGACTTAAAGATTGCCAAAATTATTCCTCTTCATAAATCTGGGGGAAAAAGTAAGGTAAACAATTACAGGCCAATCTCGATTCTTCCATACTTTTCTAAATATTTTGAAAAAATCATGCACAATAAGCTAATGGATTATCTAACTAAAGTGAATCTATTATCACCTAGCCAATACGGCTTTCGTAAGGATCATTCTACGTTTATGGCATTATTGGATATGCAGTGTAAAATTATCGACACAATAGATAATAATGAATTTTCTCTAGGAATATTTTTTGACCTGTCGAAGGCTTTCGATACTGTTGACCACAAAATTCTTTTGAAAAAACTTGAGCATTATGGAATTAGGGGTATTGTTTTGAACTGGTTTTCTGATTACCTTACAAACAGATCTCAGTGTGTTTGCTTTAATGGCTCATTATCTGGAAGTAAACGTATTACCTGTGGGGTCCCTCAAGGATCCATTTTGGGGCCATTACTATTCTTAATTTATGTTAATGACTTATCAAAAACCTCAAGAATACTCCATTTTGTGCTGTTTGCTGACGATACAAATGTTTTTATTTCGGATAAATCTTTGGAGTCTCTGTTTAAAAGAGCCAACTGTGAGCTTCAGCTAATCTCTTCTTGGTTCAAGGCAAACAGACTGTCTCTTAATATTGAAAAGACTAACTTTATAATTTTCCGCTCCCATCGCAAATCTCTGGGCCTACCCCCTCATGATTTTAGGATTGCCATGGATGGGAAATCTATCTGTCAAGTTTCATCCTGTAAATTTTTAGGTGTGTATATTGACCAACATTTGACATGGACGGACCACATCAACCATATATCTAGAAAAATTGCTAAAAACATTAGTATATTGTCTCGTGTAAGACATTGCTTACCCAGAACTTCTTTGGTTGGCCTGTACTATGCCCTAATTTTCCCTTACTTATCATATTGCATTATAGCATGGGGCTCTAACTATCACTGTCGCTTGAATGCATTGGAAATTCTTCAGAAACGTGCTATCCGTGTGATATTTGGTCTGCTCTGGAGTTCAAGCACTAAACCTATATTTCTTAAACACAGAATTCTACAGCTATGTGATATTACAAAATTGCAAATAGGACTGTTTATGTTCAGGTATCATCATCGTATGTTGCCTCCCAACTTTAATGGATTCTTTTCCCTCGGCTCTGATATCCATGACTATGACACCAGGTCATCTAATAGTTACCGGTGTGCCAGCGCAAGACTCAATCTTAAGCAATTCTGTATTAAATGCACTGGCCCACCGGTATGGAATTCTCTCCCTGAGGACATAAGAACTGCTGTTTCCATCAAACATTTTAAAAACAAACTAAAGTACTTTTTATATTTGTGTAAATTATAATGGGGACTTAAAAAGTTTATGGGACTGCCTCCTCCTCCCCATTTGAATGAGATACATGCTTGACCTTAAGATGTTCTCAGGCTTTGCATTTACATTTGTTGTGTGGCCCTCTGTTATTCTGTTATTTTTTGTGAACCGCTTCATATTCAACTTAACCTGATGTATGTGGATTGGTGTCTCCTCGTCTTGGTGGAATTTTTGATCCTTCACATTAACCTTTGCAGGAATTAAGTTTGTAAATGAGCCAGCCGAGTCTTAGCGGGTCTTTTAGACCTTTGTCGGCTGACTCATTGACCTGCACTGATAATAAGTTCATAACAATTTTCTTGTTGAAATTTTATTGTTGTTAATGTCTGTTACTGTTATGTGAATATTGATGTGACTTGCAAGTCAATAAATGAATAAAACAAAACAAAACAATTGACAGTGTAGGCCCATTAGACAAAAGTTGCCTAATTGTATTTCAAATGCCACGAGTAACTTTCAGCATTTGCCTGAACGATACCTGACTAAGTGACTATATTATAAGTAGCTCAAATGTTGAACTCTGCATTTGAAAACTGTTGTGAATGCTACCGAAAGAGGATTTGTAATGCTTCGCTACTCTATAACCTAACTGTTTAAATTTGCTTAACAGAGTATCAGAAACGCTCAGCTTAAGGGGTCTCGCCAATCCGACCCTTGGCCAGTCAATCATAGTAGTGCATGGGACACACTATGGCGGACGCGGAAGCGCGAGATTATATATAGGCCTAATTATTTTATGATCACCATAATAAGCTTGTGTTACCACGTTCACTATTATTATGAATCGCCCTCTGCCATGGTTACTTGAATTACTGCCCTGGCTGCAAAAAAATGTCTGGCGCCGCTACTGGATACTGCGTTATTCATGAGCTTAATAAATTCATAACTATTATTATGCGTACGCTTTTGAACACAGTACGACTATTACAGCAAGAGACCCTTTGGCTACAACAGAACTCACTCTCTCTGAATCTAAATTTCCATAAAATATGACAGGTCTATAACCACGCACAATACAAGTGGTCCATAACTCTTTATAACTTTTCTGTTTTGTGCATAAGTAGGCCTAGCCTAGTGAGTGTGTGTGTGTCTGTGTGTGTGCACGTGTAGGCCTATGTGTGTATGCGTATGTGGGTGTGTCTTGGTCTATCTGTGCTTCGTTCTACTCAGTCTAAAATGCTAATAGCTTAAAGACCGGTTCTGCAAATTTACATTTTTTTCACCGTAAATCCTTAGTTGATCAGGATGTTGATATGAATTATTATAGTGAGTCAATGAGGGTTTTGGGAAGGGGCAATTAACCCGGATAGTTAATGACTGTAGTCATTTTGTCTGACTGGAAAATTGTTTCCCATTCACTCGTCAAGCCCACACTAGCCCTGCTCTAGGCCTATCCAATTATATTACATAAAATAAACCCGCATGAGAGCCCGCTTGGTTTTTTTAAGAACGAGGCAGAGAATTAGATTTTAGAGCGGGCGTTCGCGGAGTGCGAGGACTAACCCCCGCCAGTACCGAAATCAACCGAACGTGTCAGTGTTTAATCTAATCCTCTGTTTGGGGGGGGGATTCGGGTTTCTGGGGGTGGGCGAGAAAAAGTCGGTGCGTTATCAACAATACCTGAAAGATTTCTTAAATTTATTTAAAGAATTTTGGCCAAATAGGCACTCTAAAAGTGTACATGTACACTAAACTTCACTAAAACCAATCTAAGCTGCATGGCGGGCCCCTTGGCGTTCGCTTCATCGGAGTCCCTCCCCTCGATGGGGGAAGAGGAGGGTCTGGGTCGAATCTTAACATCCGCCAGCGTATGAAAGTATTTGGCATTTATACGGGTCTGTTCTTAGAATTCTGATCTTTATTTCAATCACAACACTGATGAAAGTTTCGATTTGTATTTATTTTAAATTCTTTGTGTCATCCTGGCTAGTTCCGACAAAAATAAAAACGTGAAATAATAACCATTCATAAAGTGATAAGTAGATTTTAAAAAATTATATTGAGCAATATCCAGAGGGCAAATGCCCCTGTCTTCCCTCCGTACGTCCATGCGTCTATGGGGGGGGTAGCTCATTGGATAACACGCTGGCGCGGAGAGCAAGTGGGAACGAGTTCACACCCGGTATAGGACGGACAGTGCTTTGTAGGCTGCATCATGCATGCTATTAGTGTCGTGTATTGCAGGCTGAGATCTGTTCTGTTAGTAGGCCTATGCATAGTAACTGTTAGCCTAAGATTTATGCATTCTCTGATCTGAGTTCTCGGAAATTGTTTCAACTGCATAATTATACACTCTAACCGGTTGCGGTCTGTCAACGGGATTTTTGAATAAACGAAAATTATTATTATTATTATTATTATTATTATTATTATTATTATTATTATTATTATCTATTGTCCAAAACGTTGGGAACTGTTTGCGCGTTCAGAAAGTTATCGTCATAATAGCCTATCTTTCATCGTGTTGATGGTGTATAAGCATCAGACCATTAGAAGCCACATTATAATTTATATATAATCGCTATTATCGCTTTATTATAAATCCAAACACATGGGTGATACACGGCACCAAATCACACAATGCTATAAATGTCAGCAAGAAGGAAAGTTCGGAAAGGTGGGCCATAATTAAAATGGAAAGCTTATGCGCCTACATCCTGGGACTCTACCAGGATCGTTCCTTACTTAACTTAAAACCGTTCTTTTTGGGCGCGCTGGAGTCGGGAGCGCCTCTGAGTAGCTTTTTTTACTTGAAGGAGCGCTATATAAATGTCCGAATGAATGAATGAATGAGATAAAGCCGCTTATAATTATTTTACCCTTGATATAATACATGTATATATATATATTATAATAATTATATCTTTTAGCGGAAGCAAATTAATTAACTCATGGCGCACTAAGATCAAAGATATCATTGCAGTTCAATATCCAGGAGATCAATTCGTGGACGGTATAGGAGATGCAGGAAGTGCATGGACGCTAAGCTATACACATGTTTGTGAAGAAGGTATGTATGGGGCATACGTTGTGCTGTGAACGAAATGACATAAGCGACTGTGCTCGCTGAGCAGAACAGGTCTGGACAGAGTGGACAGACGAACACAAGTCGCTGAATAATAATTAAGGTCCATGCAGTACGTGATATAATCAGGACGTTTACCAAGAACTCTTCTACAGTCATAAATTATAGGTATCATGAGCAGAGAACGATTATAATCAGTTACACTTAGTCTAGTACGTTGACATACACCAGTTAACATAAGCATATACAATCAGTCTTAGAGATAAGAACTGATTATAACAGCATTATTGTTGTTGGTCGGTTTTCAATTAGTCAAAACTTAAAATGAATCTTTTGATGAACAGAAAACCAATGCGTGGGTCAAGCGTACGTAGATTGACGTAGGGCCTCGTAGGCTCTTAGTGACAGGTTTTAGCTATAGGCTATTTGCCTGGATCTGCGTATCTCACGACTGTAAGCCTAAATGCTATGACTTACGATTACGTGCCATAAGCTTATACGTTATCTTTAAGATGCGTTAAGATGCGCAGAACATGTTAATCAGGAAATATGGCTCGTATGCACAATGTGCACAATACACATACGAGCAGCATGAGCTATAGGCCTAACTCAACGGCTGAGTCATCCTGTTTATTTCCTCTGTGTGAGATCTTGGTCTAAAACACAACAATTAAGGCTGCGAAGCTCAAGCAATGGGTCTCCAAGATCGTCGTCGGTTTTCGCGCAGCAACGGAACCATTATGAGTCTGAAATTACGTTAAAACCCGAGTCAGAATCGGAAAGATGCTGAGTCTGTTAAGAAAAGGCGCTTTAATACGTATGAGCAGGTCCATTAGGACCCACTTGAGTATATACAGCGACATTCACTGGCGCTGTTTCACTCATATTTATATGCCTAATTATTCTCGTAAAATTATCGCTAGGGGCCTATACTGTTGGGTATTCGAATTAGGATCAACACTGTTCTTCCTCCTATCTCCTCTGCCATTTGTGCCATCTCTTCCTGTTTCCTTTGCCACCTACTATTTCTTTATACATTGTATGTAGTATATCCCCATCAGCTGGCCCGCTCTTCCTCCTATTCGCTCTGGTTTTTGCCCTGATCCACAGGCCTACATGTATGCTGTTGTGTCAACGTTATGCTATTCCTAAGATGAATAGCTTCACGCATTGACATTAATAATAGCTTGTGCTCATCAGACCAGTAATTCTCTTGTATACATGGTGACCGGCTTGTCGTATATTTCACAACATAACAAACCTGTCACGGCGATAAGTTGTCAACAAGTCCTTGTTTGTGTCTTTTGGGCACCTTTGCTGCCTCCGATACAATAAACCATGCTATGCTTGCTAAAGGCCTTTTCTTCTGTATTTTCAACCGCTGTCGTAGATCACGTAATACTGGTAGCCTATCTTTTCGGTCGTTCATTATCACTGAACTTCAATGTTGCTGATCGCTCACCCACATATTACGCTCACCTGAAGTGTTAAATTTCTGTTAAATTTCTGTTCTTGGTCTTGTTTATTTATTACACACTGTCACTTCCACTGACACACAACTCATAATGATCTGAGTCCTCTGCCAATCACCAATTTCATTTAACTTCAATTCTGCTGGTCGCTCACCCACATATTACACATACGCTCACCTGTAGTGGGCCTGAATTTCATTTCCTGGTCCTGTTTATTTGTTACACACTTCCATTGACACAACCCAAGTCTGCATCCTTTGACAATCACCATTCTGTAGCGAATTCTTTTCTTGGCAATTCTAATGTGTCAGACCGTATCCAGGTGAAACCATACACCTGGTGCAGGTTATATGAAAAATAAGACTAAATAAAATATGAGCCTATATATATATTTTCACCAGAACGCTGACTATGAAAGCATTAAAATGGGTTAATAAAGTACCTAGCCTACTCATTATTTTACTTTCACTTATTTATTTATTACGGTGTGTTGCAAGTAACATTCAAAATCACTGAACATATTCAGATTTAACACAAACATTTCATCTGACGATCGTTTGTGTTTTTCAGCCAAAGTCATGAAGTCATAGCGCTATAAGAATGTTGCCCGACAACGTATCGACGAGCGACGCCTGCCGTCTCTCGTCCGACATTCTCGACAACACCTCGTGCGGCCAGAACCTCTTGGGGGACAGCAGCTCCTCCAACGATGACGCCAGAACAGCCTCCGTCGACCGACTGCTCTGGGTCTACCTCTCGCCTCCCATCTTCGTCCTCGGCATCGTCGGCAACCTCTTGACGATCATGGTGACTGGACGACATCCGACTAGAACGACGTCCAGCGGCGTTTACCTGATCACGATGTCCATAGGTGCGATCGGGGTCTACCTCGTGGGACTCCTTAGCCAGTGGCTGCGCGCATGCCACTTCGTTGACCTCACGGAGCAAGGTGTCTGGTGGTGTCGCTTCAACAAGTTCTTCTATTACTCGTCGGGAGATGTCGCTATCTGGACCTTGACCCTTCTGACCTTCGATCGGCTGATCGCTGTCTGCTTTCCGCTTCGCAAGATCCACTTCTGCACGTATCGACGCGCCGTCACGCTCTGCTGCGTCGCGGCAGCCATGGCCGTCGCCAAGAACCTGCACATGTTCTGGACGCGAGGAACCGTCTATAAAACTTCGGGTGAAGTGAGATCCCACTGCGGGGCTCCATCGCCGTACGATCATTTCGAGACTTACGTTCGGCCGTGGATCGTGTTCACGTTGGTGACGCTCGTTCCGGTCGTCGCCATTCTCGTCTGCAACATCCTCATCATCCGGGTCTTAGCAAGAACCCGGAAGAACATCCGGTCGAGCGTTGGAGGAGGAAAGGTCGGGACCAATAAGACGAAGCGGCGGTCTCGCATGACGACGATGATGTGCATGGCTGCGTCGTTCAGCTTCATCGTTTTCACGGCACCGAGCATCATCCTCGTCATCCTCCATCCCTACTACCCGGGCGTCTCCTACGACATCGCAAAGGCCGTCAACAACCTTCTAGTCCACGTCAACTACGCAGCCAACTTCTTCCTGTACTGCCTTGGGGGTCGAAGCTTCCGGATGCGTCTCAAGGTGATGCTCCGGAGTCTCTGCTGTCCTTCCACGAGTGGACAGCTCCAACTCCAACCGTTCTTCTCGCAGAAACAGCAACAGACAGTGGCGCTCCTGGCGACTAAAAAACCGTCAGCGTTTCTGCCACCTAATAATTCTTCGTCCTCAGGGACTGGGTGCTCAGATGTGTAGGTCGTCGGAGTCTACGTGTTTGGGAACTGCAATATATTGTTTTTTGTTTCATACTGTTTCATATGTGTACCAGATTCCGAACTGGTGAACTGTTGCTTCTACACGCCTTTGTGAGGTTATTGTAAGGCGCTATATAAATGTTCATATATATATTATAGGCTATATAATAGGCCTATATCTGTATATTATACACTTAAAAAATATAGCCTACTGACGCACATGATACACTGCCACACTTAATACATATAGGCTACTAACACATTCGCACACAGACATTATGAACAGAAGGTGGCAGCGATTATAATTATTGGCAGCTAAGATTTTGAGTCTCCTTTATATTCGCCAAAGTGCATGTCATAAGGGATTGCGCGATCTTTGTCTAGTGACTCTAGAGTGTAGGCTATTACTGTACAAAACAGTGTACACGTATATGCTGAGAATAAGAAATAATAATAATAATAATTATTATTATGTCGTTAACAATTCATATTCCTGACTGTTTCTCACGACGAAAACGTGAATTCTGGATGGTTCTTCGTTTCCAAATAAAAATGAAGCACTCACTTTGCGTATAATAGGTTAGAAACATAGAGTCTCTTGTTAGAATCATTAGAATGACCCAGAAGCGTTGAACACAGATAATCATGCAGGCCTATAGAAAACTGACTCTGGCGAAACCGTATGGGATTGGGCTGGGAGCGCTCCTGAGTAGCAACCTTGAAGGAGCGCTATATCAAATTCTTAGTAAATAAATATTGTTACTGTGCTATTTTCTGTCCCCTCAGACATTTGCAATTTAGCTGAGTCTGGATATAGTTTATGAATCGTGAAACCAATTAACCATAAGTCTAATAAAAAGATTAATTATGTCAGTCATATAATGTTAGATTGTCTGCTAATTACATCACGCAAATGAAGATAAGGAGAAAATAAAAAGTGACCATCCCACAGATATGTGTAGAAGATTAGCCTATAATTATGACAGAGTTTATGCAATGAATAAGCTTAGCCTATAAGTCTCTATCCAATAATGCGTTTACTATAGGGGCCTCGGTTTTCTGGTAGTAACACAATTAAGGCACATCCTGCGATTAGTGTAAACGTTTCTGCTAACAAGAAGATGCAGGAGAAAATTAAGACTAATATTACCGGTATATAGCCTAATATATATTAGACTAATATATTATATAAGACTAATATATGTAGCCTCTAAGCATCATTTTATATATAATTATAATGTCTGTCTGTAAGCATTATATATATTATATATAATGCTTACAGACAGACAGGCAGACAACCAGCCAGAGACAGGCAGATATAATTATGACGATACACGGATGCACAGTTGCACACGTTCATCGTGCGTGTCAGTCACGGAAGATGGGACTGGAGACATTATTAGCCTAAGACCGAAATGCGCAGAAAATCGTCACAGGGCGAGAGATGAAAATGCTTCATAGAGAAGGAAGAGTGAGAAGCGTAATCAGCCCAAGAAAAAACTATAGCAAAAGTTAATTTCGTGGGGCGCCCCGTTGACAGCTGACCCCTCCCACGTAGAAGTAAGAATGTTTACATCAATTAAAAACTCACTCAGAACTCATTATAAAAATAATTAATACTAGTTACCGGTATAATATGTTTTCCAAATCTGTTCACTTTCCGGAACTATGCATGCTTTGTCCACCGGTGGGAGAAGCTCACCCCATGACGATCCTTCGTAATCGTAATCGTAATCGAACATTTATATAGCGCCACTTCAAGAGAACTCCTCAGAGGCGCTCCCGACCTGACACCAAACCATAATCAAAGAGAATGGTTTTCAAACGCTTGCGGAAAAGGGGCAAAGAAAGACAAAGAAGGTCAGAAAAGTCACTGCCTACCTTCAATCATGCACTCTCCTTATACACTTGCAGCCAGGTGCGGCTTAGAACATCGCACTAATCACAGCACTGATCACCCATCATAATTATTTTGCACTTTGATCATGTCATTACAATGTATGTAGGCTAATACCATTGTCACAATCATGCAAAAAATAATAAGAGCAATGTTGTCTATTTAAGTTGCGTCTGTGTCAGCTTAAAAAGACTATTTGGTTGGTTGATTGATTGATTGATTTGGTTGGTTGATTGATTGATCGATTGATTGATTGATTGATTGATTGATTGATTGATCGAACGCCCTTCCATATGTAAATGAACGTAGCTTCACCGGGCGATCCAACCATTGGTTCATAAGATACACTCATTACTAGTCATTAGTCATTAGAGCCGGCCATGGCTTCTGTGGGAGATCTGTCTACTTGATCGATGCATGTATACAGCGAACACCAAGTTCAAGTCTCAGACTGTGAGAAATAAAACATGTTGATGAAATACGGGTCTATATTATAGCTATATCCGTTTCGAATGATTGCAAGAACGAGCGCAATTCACCCGTCAGAACTCAGATCAGACCTTACTGACCCTATAAATATTAATAATATAGGCTACATGATTGTAGCAATAATATAAGGATGGCATGAAAATTGGGTCGATTGGATGCCGTGAATCTATTAGGCCTAGATACTAATGAGCCGGAGGTGATATTCCTCTAAGGCCTAGGCCTACATTATTTCACAAACTCTTCTGGGTAAAGTGGCTCAATTTACAAAATTACACGTAGGCCTATAGGCTACGCATGAGATACAGCATAACATTTTAGCAGACGTCTTCGGATAAGAAGCACAAAGGTGACGGATAGGCTAGCTACAGACGAACATGAAGACAAACATAATATAGACTGACCCATGGCAGTTAACTACATTTTTTATGAAAGAGAGCGTTCAGACAGCGGTTCGATTTCCGTTGGTTCATGCTCATCTCAGAGATGCAAATCTCGGGCTATAACACCCTAGCTAGCACGGTCCGAACACGGGAGACCTTAACGACACAGTGTAATAGTGAAGATGATTAGCGTAGCCATAGGCGTACGAGGCGGGGGTGCAGGGGGGGCAATTGCCCCCCCCAAATTCGGGCAAGTTTGGTGGTTTTTTCGGGCAAAACAGACCCAAACGACTAAAAAAAAAGGTCGTCAAGTTTCGGGCAAGTCTGGTTTTTCGGGCAAAAATAGTTGCGGACGACTAAAAAAAAGGTCGTCAAGTTTCGGGCAAGTCTGGTTTTTCGGGCAAAAATAGTCGCTTTTTGGCCGGAAAATTTTTTCGGGCAGAAGTTCAATCTTTGCCCCCCCACTTCTGAAACCTCCCGTACGCCTATGAGCGTAGCCATCCTCCTTTCTCCAGGCTTGTGTCTGCAGGCACTGTCAGAGTACGAGCAGTGGCGGAGCAGTATTGGCGCTTTATCCCGCTGCGGAAGTGCGGATTATACCTGCTTTGGTGTGACCGTGCCTCCTATAGGTACTGCTCCTCTGTGTGTGTGTGTGTGTGTGTGTGTGTGTGTGTGTGTGTGTGTGTGTGTGTGTGTGTGTGCGTGTGTGTGTGTGCGCGCGCGTGTGGGGTGTACGCGCGCGCGCGAAAGAAGAAGCATCGTGCTTCTCTGTTATTGGTTCCATGGTATGTAATGAGCTTCCATTGTAGGCCTATATAAAAATTATAGGCTATAGACTAGAGTCTTAATTATGCTTAAGGGTTGCTTAGTTCCGTTTATCGCAGGGGTGTCAAACCTTTTTGAGTGGCGGGCCAGTGTGAACATCTTCCGACAAGTGGCGGGCCAGGGTGTCGATGCTCCTGAGCAAAATTGGGTAGTGATCTGAGAGGGAGCTCCGGGCTTGGTCAGCCAATTCCCAGAACATTTTCAATAATATAAGTTTTAAGTAACTTTCATAATTTGTTTTAACAGACAACCAACCGGAAACCATAGATACACTGATTTTATGTTGCGGGGCGCGGTGGTGTACGTAGCAGGTATGTTCGTCGCCTTGCAGCCGAAAATCCACCTCAAGTCCCTGCGTAGGGACCTTGGGCAAGTCCTTCACTCTCAATTATTGCTCAGTGCTTCGGCGTGAAACTCCGATGCGGTGTTCGCACTGTGGTCGGGAGCGCCTCCGAGTAGTGCGTTTGAAGGGGGAAATAACAAGTGCACACACAAGCAATACACAGTCTACCCCAGTGGTTCCCAACCCTTTTTGACTCATGGGGACACATTTTCTAAGTTGGAGGACAGGATGGCCACTTTTTCTTAGTTGAAGTATATTAGGGGGCACATATAAAATTGTTGCATATGATTTAAAATAGAATGTTTGATGTTATTTATAGACGCAAAAATAACATAATTTTCAATATAAAATAATTGTGTTCCATCCTGTCCAAATTTTCAATGTTTTCATATAATTATGCTTGCTAATTATTTGAGAGATGAGGGCCATTTTTAGGCCTGGCGGGGCACTTTTGGCCCGCGGGTCACGGTTTGGGAACCGCTGGTCTACACAGAGCTGTGAGTCTGTAAGAATAAGCCTCCATGCATTTGGCGCTGACTGCAATATATAAAAAGGTGAACTTTTAGCCTATAATTTTGTAATCTTTAGGGAAGGCTTCGCGGGCCAGAAATAAATCGTCGGCGGGCCAGAAATGGCCCGCGGGCCAGCTCTTTGACATCCCTGGTTTATCGCATCGATCCTAAAAGCAGGCCTTTTCAACTGAGGTTGGGTCGCAAGGCCGTATCCAGGGGGTGTTTTGGGTGTTTGAACACCCCCGAAATGGAAAATGGAAAAAAAATCTATTGCATTTTCTAGTTCGTCATGCAAAAAATCCTGAAAAAGTGATGAAAACACCCCCCGAAATGAAGTAAAAGAAATTTGACGGCGAAAATATCTAACATTTAACAAATTTCGACCGGATGACTAAAAAAAGGTCATCAGAAATTTTGGTGGGGAAAATGGAAAATATTTTTCAGATTTGGCCGCCACTGAAAACACCCCCCGAAATAAAATCCTGGCTACGGCCTTGTTGGGTCGGGAGCGCTCCTCGATCACTAGGCCTATAGTCGGTTAACCACGAAGGGGCGTTAGGCTATAGGCTATAGCCTAAATCTCTATAATGAACGAATGAATGAATGAATGAATGAATGAATGAATGAATGAATGAATGAATGAATGAATGAATGAATGAATGAATGAATGAATGAATGAATTCAAAGGGTATAGGCCCTACAAATATAGGCCTACCATTCATCCAAGGACCGTTCATACAGACCATGCCATCCATCTAAGCCTCTTTAGAAGGATTCATGAATAATTATGGTGGTTCCCGCACCTTCGCTTTGTGGACGTTGCAGAAGTTTGAGTTTTCCATCTAAAATATGGATAAAAAATAGAACACAATCACGCGGTTATATCATAGATATAATAATTAATAATCAATTACGAGATCTATGATTAATAAGCGTTCGCCGGGCAAAGAGTACACATTTGTAAAGGTGCTGCGCAAATAAAAATAAAGTTCATGCGCCTTTCATTGCCATCTAGTGGTTAAAATAATTATAATTCACAGATTTCCTTTCGCTAACAAGAATGACATTTGAATCATTTGATTGAAAAATGAGCTAAAACAGTTCAGGTTGAATATTACATTGGTTTTTTAATCATAAAGAAGTTAAAAAGAACTTTACTATTGTGTATTGTAATATTGTTTAGATATCGTGCTTAGTTGCCTTGCGGTGGCGCTAGGTGCCTTGTTTGACCTATATTTTGAGAATCGAGAATAACCTGCGAGTGAATAATATTCCGAGAGCTGGATCTAAAAGAAATGTTTTAGTTTGAATGGCCTTTGTTGTTCATTAAATAGGATGACACAAGTTCTATGGCCAGACACAGTTCGACTCCTTCAAAACCAACGAATTTGGCCATCAAAGGTTAATACGTTGTCGATCAAAAAATCTGCTGCATGATTCCCGTCGCATCGTGGTTTTTAGATTCTTACCGATGTTTATTGCAGAGACTCCGCTCTCTCCCTTTAAATAATGCGTTGATGTAATGTTAGAATGCTTTTCTAGCAGCAGCTGCTTATAATGCAGAATAAATATTAAGTTAATCTGGACGTCATTGTCCATTAGATCAACCAAAAGCCGACAGAAAAACTGGGTAGCGACGATGACCCTTACAAGCACAGGTGTTCGAATAATTATGGTTGTTTAGTAGTTAACAGTGGTCACTCCTGCTTAATGTTAAGTAAATAGTGAAGTGTTTATGTAGCTACAGCTGTCGAGTATAAGAACATAAATGAGGCCCATATTTCTCAAGTAAACGAGGTGTTCATTTAAAATGTTTATATTATACTCCAAAAGTAAACATCAACTTTAGACTGGTTTTGTGCAGATGCGTTGCATATGAGGTACTTAGAATATGCATTGCACTGATATAAAATGTAATTTATGTAATTTGTTACCATTTGATAACAGTTCAGAATTCATACTCCTTGTGGTTATTTTCTTTAATGGCTCGGTAGTATTTCTATAATGGCTCGGTAGCAAGTAAACATTATGGCCGCCGCAGATAGGTGCAGAATTAGAGCGGCCTGACATATGGCGATCGATAGCCCAATATTTCCGCGACCTACAGCGAACTATAGGCCAATGTTTTCGCGAAAGTAAGTAAGTAAAACTACCATGAAAAGGTGTATTTTCATAAATATTAATACGCTGAAATAAGCTAAATAACACAACAAAATCGATTCACCTTAACACATGGCCGCCAGATACGAGATATCTATCGATCGCCGTATGTCAGGCCGCTCTAATTCTGCACCTATCTGCGGCGATCATAATGTTTACTTGCTACCGAGCCATTATAGAAATACTACCGAGCCATTATAGAAAATAACCCTCCTTGTTTATATTTGACTGTGGCAGGAGTTGATACCAGAGAATCCAGGCTGGCTGATTGTGCATCATTTGAGCCAAAGGGACAGACAGCCAAAGTCATGTGTGAAGAGTAGGGAACCTACATCTGCGGGACTAAAGAGGTTTAGCAGGGATTCTGTCTTTCCAGAAATAGCAACCTATGACAATCGAGCATTGACAAGGTAATCTGATTTTATGGTGCAGTTATCTATGTAATATTTATAGTTCTGTGTTTTAGAATTTTCGCTGACTGATGTCGCACATTTGCATAAGATTCCTGTTTGATTGTCAGTCAGTAATTGCCTTTTGTTTAGGCATTTCAATTTTTTTTCTCCTTTTTTACTTTAAATTTGTGTCATGTGCAAATCTTCTTATGAATTTGTATACAGAATTGGACGTTTGAAGTCAGCAGGGTTATGATAGCTAAAATGAATAACAAAACTTATATTATGTGTCTACTATTACATAAGTTTTGTTTCTTATGCACACGTTTACCCAATAGCACACTTTGGTGTAGCGGAGGAGTGCTCTTAACCAGGTTTGAATCTGCCCAAATCCACTGCATAGCAACCTTGAACAAGTTTCTCACCCACAATTGTCTACAGGTGAGGAAGGCAGTGGGAAAACCACATCACTGATGTCATTCTTGGGTGCATTCGGGCAGAGAGCTCGTCATTATCGTCATCACCCATGGTACATTCTGCATAATAAAAAATGATTTTGTTGTAGATTAAGCTTGATATAAATTCAGCGCTGTTTTGTTTCAGGAAGCCGCTAGAAACCGCGGCATTGCGAAGGCCGTCTCTTGAGACGCGACATGCGAGCGGCGCTGCTCAGACATTCCCCAAGTCGAGTTCTGACTCCACCGCTGATCAAACTCCTTCGCCAGTATCTCAACAAGCGGGGGCTTCTCTCGCCAGACAATCAAAACGAAAGACCGACTGCTACCTGCCGGCGAAAAGATCAAACAGCGAGCGTAAAAGACGTGCCAATCCTGTGAGCAAAGAATTGAGAGCGCTGCTCGTGGCAAACGAACGTTGGCACCGATATCCTTGCGCAGATGGTGGTAGTCCAGGGAGGCACAGTTCTCAGCCTCTGTTGCCAGAACAAAGCGTCGATGGCGCAAACAAAGAAATATTCGTTGAAAAGTCGTCTGACGTAAATGAGACTGAGCAGAAAGCTGAACGAAAATGCTTTAAAACTGACTGTTGCACAAAAGTTGGAGAGGAAGTTGTAGGTAGGTGGCTGTGTGTGATCTATGGTATGCTGATTTAATGTAAAATAACAGTGTAACATCGGGATATAATTATACACTTTTTTAATTTACAGTACTTTGTATTTCTCTGTCTTTGTCCTTGGAGGTGATTGGTTAGGTGTAATGTTGTTGTCAGTACTTGTTCTTGACTCTCAAACAGAAACAATCTAAAGTTCTTTGAGTTCAACAATTTCAAATGCTTAACCAATGTTGGTTCAATATATATAATTTTATGTGACATTTAAACACAGAAATTATGTCAGTAATATGTATTCTTTTTTTTATAATTATGGTGTATATTGTATTGCAGTACCCTCTTGGAGGATTGTACCGACAAAACGAAGATACGTAATTGAACAAACAGAGGTAAAACCTCAACTCAGTATTTGTTCTTGCTTTAATATTACATGTGTAACTAATTATGCAATGTGGCAAACAATGCTTTATGTTGCATTAGGTTCAGTTTGTGGCTGAGTGTGAATTTGGATGTTCAAATTATGTTATAAATGAGACACGTGAATTTCGTTGTTTTAACGGGTGATTGTTGATTGTGTACTAAATATTCTATCCACTATATCATATTAATAATAATAATATTTGTCTGTTATGTCTAACAGACGCATATTAAGCAAGGTTACATGATGTGGTACTTAGTAACAGATGACAGGAGATTTAACAGTGGTCGAATTTAACTGTATTACAGCCTGCAAGGTACCAAACTAGCCTTATGCCATTTTACCATCGCCTCCCCCCACCCCCATGGGCATGGAAGACTAAGTCAACCTTATAGGACGAGCAGGTATCAAACCTGCGTCCTTTGATCTTTGTGCCATCATGGAACCATATAGTCATCTTCCCACTCCATACCTCTGACAGCTGTTGTTGTTTAGTTGTGTGAAATTGTCCTAATTTTGGTGATGAGGGATGATGTTGAGTTCATCACCTGTTTTTCTGACAACAGAGGCCGTTGCCCTCGACATAAATTTTTGTTTGGCGTATTACAGCACTTACACACCTGTTTTTCTGTTGCAGAATCTTGGCGACGAAGTGTTCAACGTGCGGCATCAGAAGCCAGAGATCGACGAGAAGAAACGAAAGCGCTGGGACGAACAGAGACTGCGAGATCTGAAATTGTTTGAGCGTTTGCAGAATCGAAAGGACCAAACGTCGAACAATGTGCAAGCGGCAATGACTCCAACAACAATAGGCACTGACAGTGAAAGCAAAGGTTTGTCTTTTGTGTTGGCTGTTCTGTGTAAGTGCAATTTTTAAAGGATGCAGATGAAGAAAGGAAGTAGGCCAGTTGTGTTTAAATTTGGCAGTACTTAATAGAAACCTGCTGTTGCCACTTAAAGTAAGACAATGCTTGGTTTGTTATGTAACTATACTGTCGGCTAGTTGTCAGTGATTAACTAACACCAATAAAGCTTATGAAATTGAAGGCAACCTAATATGTATCAGACTGAGAAGTGTGTTAAGAAAACAGGGAATCGACCAAATCAATATTTATTGCATGTGTTGCCAAATTTTTTAAAATATTATATTATTATTTACTAAAAATAGTTCAGAACCACTGATGTAGACCATTAGAAGCAGCATTAGAAGCAGCCCTATTGTTGATTGTTTGACCAAAATGCAGTGTATGCTTACTAAGATGTGTTTAAGAAATTATGACTTCCGTATAGATGTGCCAATGAAAGCATAACACACTTTCATTGAGTTTTGTGGCATGTTGTGTCAATTGCTCAATATTCGGGGTCTTTTTCTTTGCAGCGGTTTCGCACATAAAAGTGATTGAGGCCGAACCAATTCTGGCGTTTGGCCATTTCATCACAAGCATTCCTCCAAGGTTTGTAAATTTATTTAATAATAGTAATAACAATAATAATAATGATTTACGTGACATGTTACCCATGTGCACCATACGGGAACCTCCTTTTGGTAGTGTGTTCGTGCCTTGCCTTTGCGAGCCATTTGTTTGTTATTATGGGGTCATCTTTTAGCTGAATTATATTTAAGTTTTGCATCCTCCTAATGTGCATGGTAGTAAATTTGGAAAGTGTAGTTGTACAACTGTACGCAGTTATTTATGCTGCGAGTAAATAATGTAGGATGATTTTTGATTGTGAATTTATATAAATAGCTTTTGTTTCATGGTATTAAAGTGATAACAGTGATGATAAAAATACGATGATTTGTATATAGGGCTGTAACGTGTCCGAGCCAAAGAAAAAGGTGCAACTGTTCTTGAGTTCAGAGAATCAGTAATAGCATAGTTTCACTAAATAGATCTTGTGTTTTCAAGTGTTTTGTATCGATAATTTATATAGCACTTCTTGCAATGCACACCAATCGGAGGCACTTGAAATGTGAAATACCTGGAGAATATAGCCACAGGTAGACTGTTCCATGCATTTGGTCCAGTAGCAGTGAAGAAAGTTTCCCGCCTTGTAGAAGGCCCGATGGTGTATAATCTGGCTGGATTGGCACCCTTCCTAGAGAAATGTTTTGTCTGATGGTCTGAGAAGTTGCTGCATGTGGTTTTAGACCTAAGCATATGTGACAGTGTGAAGAAGAATAAGAAAATCCCATTAAGTAGTTTGACAAGTCGTTTTCATTTATCATGATTATTGATCATGTACATTTTGAATTTCTGACATATATATACTAACGATGATGAGCTGTGTTTTTTTACAGGGAATTTTCACTGCCAAGGTGCATACTGCGACGATCAAAGGCCGCTGCAAACAGAAACCAGACGTCACGTTCTTCCAGGAAACGAAAGAATCGGAAATGATTAGCTTATCGTTTTTGCAAATTGCTGACAGTTGTTCGTGAATGGCATTTGTTGCTACGTCTTGCATTAGAAATTATGCCTAGAACTGTCTGCTTACCCCCAGCAATGCTTGACTGCTTGCATTACACATGAAGTCTGCTCTGAATGAAGGAATAACTCTTGGCCTCAAACAACTACAGTTCATGACGAAAGGGAATATGCGTATCGATACAGTTAGGCATTGGTCAAAGGCAGTTTTCCGTTGACAGATAGATTTAATCACTTTCAGGAGTATGGGTGGATTGTTTCTGCTGTTTCAGTAAGGCCTAAAAAAATAAATGTTGTGTTTCCGGTAACAGAGCTAAAAAAAATTGGGTAGGTAGGTCGGAAATTTTTTTATTTTGGTAAAATATTTTTATGCAGTGACTATCCGAAAAAGTATACCCCACTAGTCTTTTTTGCACGCTGAAACAAAGTACGTGTTCTGAGCAAGTATAAACTGCCTATTTCCCGACTGTCTGCACCTAAAACTGCTCTAGAAACAGTCCTATTAATTTCATTTTGTTGACGTCTTGTATGTTATGTGAATACAAATGTAAAAAAAATATTTTTTGAAATTTTTTTAATTTTTTGGGGGGGAAAAATTTTTTTTTTGAAAATAATTATTTTTTTTAATAAATTTTTTTTACAAAAATATTTGAGTCGCGGCCGTAAAAATGGGTCGGTCGGGTTACCGGAAACACAACAATTTTTTTTTTACGCCTAATTAACTATCTGGCAGTTAGCACTTTTGAGACCCGGCTCTTATAAGGTTGCTGTGCATGTTCAGATGTATGCTTATGTGGATACGGGCATATGGGTAATGCGTTCGTACCATGCATGCGCGTATAATTCTCGTAGTGATACTGAAACACAGTATTACATTGCGGGGACTAATATATGGACCTGACGTTGTTTTTGTAATTAGAAATGTTTGATTATGGTCAGTTTTATTGAACAGATGTTACTGGTAGGTTCGAGTTGCGGTTATACACCGTGATTCAAAAAAAACTAAGCCAAACTGTTTTTCATATATCTCTAATACCTGATGACGTATCAAGCTAATATTTTCCAAATATTTAGAGAAGTGGACCAAGAATATGATTCCAAAATTTCATGAGATAAAGTTGAAGGGATAAAAAGATATGAATATTCAAACTTCACATGCCAAAATTGCAGTTTACAAGCAATATTCTGTGAGATTCAATAAAAACGTAAGCTAAACTGTTTTTCATATATCTCCAATTTCTGATAATTAATCATAATAAAATTTTTCAGATATTTAAACAATTGAACCACGAATAGGATTCCAAAATATCATGTCATAAATTTGAACGGATAAAAAGATATGAATATTTAAACAACATATCCAGAAATGTCAGTTTTCAGCAAGTCTGTTATGGTGTTCGTTCTGGTTTCGATGCTTGATAGTTCCCAATTTTGGACTTCAGGGGTCCTGGAGTAAAATTAAAGGAGTATATTATCGCAATGTTCTGCTGTCACAACATCTTCCACCTGTTATTGAGAAGTCTATAGCCCCAGAAGGCTGTTTTCTTTTTCAACTGAACAGCGCCAGCCCACAGAGCCGAGGAAACCATCGAAATGCTGACAAGAGAGACGCCAGACTTCGTTTCTCCCACATTATGGCCTCCGAACAGCCCAGATTTGGATCCTGTTAACTATTAAGTGTGGAGCATGCATGACACGAGACCGAGTCTAGCAGACAACAATCCATGATATAAACGATCTGAAGCAACGCTTGTTGGAAGTGTGGGATGGCCTGGACCAGAGGATAATCGACGATGCCGTTTCCCAATGCATGGCGCCAGCGCCTCCAGGTTTGCGTGCAAGCAGGAAGAGGTCATTTTGAGCATCTTATTTAATCAAATAATGAAACCATACTGTTGGAATCATATTGTTAGTTCAATTCTCTACATATCTGGAAAATTTTAGAATGATTAATCATCAGGCATTAGAGATAATAAGAAAAATTGTTATTGAATCTGACAGAATATTGCTTGTAAACTGCATTTTCGGCATGTGAAGTTTAAATATTCATATCTTTTCATCCGTTCAACTTTATCTCATGAAATTTTGGAATCATATTCTTGGTCCACTTCTCTAAGTATTTGGAAAATATTAGCTTGATATGTCATCAGGTATTAGAGATATATGAAAAACAGTTTGGCTTAGTTTTTTTTGAATCACGGTGTATTTTAAATCTCTGCCATTACAAATGATAGTTAAGTCCATTGTTTCATAGGTATAAAAAATGCTTGTGATGCGTTTCAAAGAATGCATTCAACAGCTTTTAAAGATGCAGAAGGTTTAGTTTATAATCATTCCAACAGGAATGTTTTATGCTTGTGCTGTTTAATGGCCAAAGCATGTCTGGCATTTAATTCTGTAGCAGTTGTGGTTCCCATGCTGGGTGCTTGTGTTTAATTTTGCTGGTAGCCTAAGCAAAGATCCCTCTGGTTTCTGCTTAAGTTAGATAATCCATTTTTTGTATTTGCTCTGGCAAGACTATATGAACCAGAGGCATCCATACAAACACCTCTAAACATATTCTACTATTTTCCATACTTGTCTACTGAATGATTAATATGTGTCAACAACATTTGACTCCTTGTTAATTTCTGTGTGTGCTCTATCTTTTCAAATATCTTTAGCTGAAATCTATGCGTGATTGACAATCTTAATGAAATTCCGCTTGCATATAATGCATTACAAGAAAAGATGGGTATTGACTACAATAATCCTGTTTTGCAACAGACATTTCTTGAGCAGTTACTAAGTGAATCATATTTCTTTCCATACAATTTGTTGGTATATTCGTCCAATTCAGATGGAGCCATCTTTGCAGCTGTTGGAACATTAATAACATAGATTGTCAAATTTGATAAAATTGGACATTTGAACTAGAGATATCTGTTGCTATTTATAAAATAAAATATTGAGTCCTTGCTGCCTGTTGTTATTCTGTGAAAATAATAAGTTGGATTGATATTTTCTATCATATGATTATAGTGGCCAGGTTAAACCAGTCTGTTGGGTTAGCTGAATTTATACACAAGGATATCTTGCTTCTGTTGATTGCCTATTCATGAGAATTTTAACTGATGCAAGTGTTGAAACTTTTGCTTTTAAATTAATATTTTTGACTACAGAAGCTAGATATACCGTGGCTTACTGAGAATTCTGAGGTTTGGTGTTATTCTTAGGATATTATGTTGAATTTGCCTCTGGTGCAACTTGAACAAATGTTGTCAGAGGACTATAGGTTATCTAGCTGTTTTGTTGTTTGTTACATGTTACCTACAATTGGCGTTGTTATTGAAAGTTGAATTTTGTTTCATTTCTGCAGTTCTTGCTGCACGACTGCCAGTGCAGTTTGCAAACCATACTGTTGCTATGATGTCAGTTGGTAACATTTCTATTGTCACCAGAAGAAATGGTTGGACAAAATGCTGTTACCTACTTCGTTACATGTTATATTGTTTGTTTAGAACTGCGCTAAATTACATTCAGACAACAGCAGAACATACTCAAGTTAACCAATTTTTTCAGTGGCATGGATCTGTTCCAATCATAGAGGTACGGCCTGCTTAGTCTCACCCTTCCGTGCTAACAACATTAGCGCAGCTTAATATTAAGCGGCTACAATTTGCATTAAGCGGCTACAATTTACCGAAGACTCAGCCATAAAATTTTCCTTCTACGGGCCTTGTCAAAATCTTTTTATACACTACTTGAGACTTTCTTCTTTGGTTATGCCTATGTTGGGAGTGCCTCTGAATAGTTATTTTGAAGGGGCACTATATAAATTCCTCAGATAGATGATAGAAAGCAAATGTTAAAAAATGCAGCATGTACATCTTTTACGAAACATTGAGTGGAACAATTCCCCATCCCATTAAAGCACAAATTTCAATCTAGTGTTTACAAAACCAAAGTTTCTGAAAATGTGAACAGGAAGGCAGAGTGGTTCAAAGTAGGTATATGTTTGCAGATGTACATTTAAGGACGACTACTAATGTAAACGACTAGTAAAGTCTTTATCTTCAAATACAATACAGATATGAAGTAACAGATACATGTATATGCATAAAATTCACTAACACGCTAAAAACATCCGTAAAGCTTAAATGTTCTTCATTTACGTATCTGTCTTGCTATTTTGACATTGTGGTCATGTCATCTGCACTTGTAACAACATTTTCAGTTAGAGTTGAAAGCGCATGAAAATGCAGAAGTATTCAACCGATGGTCAGAATTCTTTGTCATGTGTGGCATATTTCATTCTTCGTGAATCAAAAGTTTGTGTGGTTCAAAATCAAAAGAACACATTCTGGAGATATAACTAACTCACTAACTAGTGACACATAACTTGAGCATGCCTCTTAACTACAAAACAGGCTAGCCAGTTAACTTCCTGACATTTGTAAATGTGAAAATTTCAAACCAGCACTGCAAGTATAAAATTATAATCAACAGGTCTGTGGTAGTATTCACATCATTATAATCTTGATGTGCTCTTGAAATTGAACCAATAAAGTCACAAACACTTAATGACAGGATTACAATGCTATTTTACAGTCTGCATTTCGCCCTGACCAACATATTCATGGTATCAAATCTGACTAGATAGAAATGCTAAATTTTGAAATGCTTCAGATCACCGCTCTCAGTTCCGAGCAGGTAGCTCAGACCACAAATGTCTGTCCGTCAAACGACTGATTTTGATCTTTGATCAGAGAACGAATGATATCAATAGCTTTGGACAATCCTTCCGTCTGAAAGAGACAAAACATAATAATTCCATTGTTTATTAAAAAACACATCACGTCTGTCAGCATACTGAATACAGGGTCGCTTCCTTGGAGTTGGTATGGTGAGCTAGGCCTTGCTCCAACCTACCTACTTCATCTTCATCAGCCTGTATCGGGTACTCTGGCTAGTCCCAATGTGCAGTGGGAATGGGAATGCTCTCTCTGTCCTGCATACTCATACCTCCATCATGTAAAGCTCCATGCTTTTCCTGCGGCTGGCCTGGCAGTATGGAATGGCCTCCCTCTTGAGCTGCACCTATTCTCTAGGTCGCTCTCTGACGCATTCTATAAGCACTTAAAACCTGTTTTGCCATACTGCAGTTCAAGAAGCACTTCTTGGGAGCACCTCTGAGTACCAGGTAGTTTTCTTGAAGTGCTATATAAATACTTGAATGAATATCTTAATCTAAAACCATGGACATTGGTGCAGTACCGCTGAGCCGATCTCCAAGAAGGTCTCATGGTCAATAATAATATTAATGATGAGGACAAAATAAAGACAGATTTTCCGTCAGTATCATACAGAAGCTGCTTTAATGTGCATTATACGCAGAAAAATAACTGATTATTTCCTGTTTTCCCCGCATGACTGATTCAAGCAAAGATAATGGCATTTGCTGCTCATTTCTTTCATCCTAACAAGGTCCATTTTTAAAGTGCGAAGAGAGCATTATGTATATTTTTATCAGCAAGACTAGTTAAAAAGCAGGCGAGTAAAACAGACGTGAAAGCCCAGAAACAATGTTTGGTGTTCCCTCCCCCCCTGTGTCATGTGCACTTTTGAACTTTGGAGCGGGATTTTATCAAATATACTGGTATAAATAGTTGTATTGAACTTACGTTTGACAACACTGCATTGACCAGACGACCGTCACCACAACACGTCTTAACAGCCGACATGACCAAAGGAACATTTTCGTTGCTATGGCAATCGGAGAGTAAAAGATGTACGACTGTAAGAACTGCGTGTCGCTTGATCGAACCTCCAAGTTTTGCAGTGGCATCGTACGTAGACGCAGATATGTCGTCGGGCGTCCATGCGCAGTTGTGACAAATGATAACGCTGTTCAACAACAACTTACTCGAACGACTCAACTGTTCCAGTTCTTCGTTAGCACAGGTGACCAGAGATATGCTCTAAAACATAGAATGTAAACAAATGATGACCACAGATATGCCCTAAAACATAGAATGTAAACAAATGATGCCCTCTGTCAAGTCAGTAATTACTTCTTTTTTTATTAATCTGAGAAATTTCTGAAGCATTTACACATCACACAATGAATATACCTCACTTGCTTACTATGTAAATATATATTATTATTTCCCAATAATTGCCTATTTCAGGGAGTGCTTTCCAATGGAGGCCTTTCCCCCTCCAAAAGTATGAAATTGCAGTGAATAATCGGGACATTGTCTTCAACACAGTACAAGTGCAAACAAAACTATTTTAAATATATTTGAGTTTATCATAGATTCAAACAGACACACCGCAGTATAAGTGCAAGTCGTAGTATGAATAGGCAATTACACAAGTCAAATTTAATTGGTTGGCAGCCAAGCAAAGCAGCTATAATTTCCTACTACTTATTTTACCAAGGTAACAGCGAATGGAAAGCTAAGTGACCTTAGGAAGAGCATGGGGGGGGGGGGGGGGGGGAATAAATCAATGCTAATCTGCTTCTTGTACCAGAGTGTTACCATTCACCTACACCCCCCCCTCCCAGAACACATCAGTCATTATATGCAATGGTTTTAGGTTACAGGTTGGTTAAACTTGTAAGATATATGTGAAATTCGATACTGACATCCTCATGCTTACTAAGCAGAGATCTTTCTATATGTTTCTGAACGTCTGAATCTGGATTTCCTCTGAAGACAAGGCAGACACCCAAACCAGCTTCAAGAAACAGAAAAAAACCACAAGTAATTACACCTCACCACACCATTAATTACAGCTTAAATCAATATCAGAGAGCTGCTACGTGTGCCCAAGGCTGCTGAAGCTGGTAAATAGCAATGATGTACACTTTGCCATTAGAAACCATAGCTCCACATTTCCAACAGCAGGAAAGTAAAAGAATATGATCATTTCTCTCCCTCACTGTGTGTGAGACACACTCATTATGATCTTCCACTTGACAGTGTCAGATGGAATCTTTATCATTATAGCTGTTGTACTCATTAAATAGTGGAGTTCGCTATATGGCACAAATATATAAGCAAAGATTTTTACAAACAATGCCCTGGCAAGAATTTTAATCCATGTTTCGCAGTTGTAAGTCTAGCATGCCTACCACTCAACTACACACCCAGGGACTATCACACCTCCAGGAACAAATACATACAAACAATTAAATTATTATTTACTAACTATAATTCATACAAACAATTAAATTATTATTTACAATTCAATATTACTAATATTGACAAATAGCAATTACCTTTAACTATGCCCTCCACTGTGTATAAATCGCGTTTGTATGTAACCTGCAAACACAGAATTCCAGATCATACAATAGAAAAACTGCTTCAAAAGTGGGTTTGTTAAAGATCAACTAAATTTTCATGTTTGCTGATATTGCATCAGAAATACAAGATGCCAACAAGTGTCATTACTCAACAATATGCAAAGGAATTTATTTGCAATACAGTAACTATATATAACTGAATCTTGCAACTGTGATGATGAATAATTTGTCGGTAAAAGTTAATTTTAGTTTCAAACCTTCCATAGATGTTCTGATCCATCAACCAGCTGAACCTTGACCCCAGCATACCTTTGCGCCAAATGCAAACATTCAGTGCCATAGTCCAAGTCGTAGTCCGTGCTCTGTAGAAGGAATAACAGAAAACAAATCTAATTAATGTGATCCTCTAGCAAAACTGATTATTATGATTAAATCTTTTGAGCAAAACTAGAAATACTGTCTATTTAGGTCATCCTTACCAATCAGACTTCAACCTGGTTCTAAAAAACATTATGATTTTTGTGTAGAAATTTTATTTGAAGTAACCAAAAAATAAAGAAAACTGTACAAACCAGAACCCATACAAAATCCTCTCTCAACTTTTTATGGAATAATATATGGTAGAATAAAAACAAAATTAAATGTCCATATACGTCTTGAGCTTAGATGTAAAGTTTAATCAAAATGCACTTTAGTGACAGCTGGTAACGTTCAATTGTCATGTATGTCTAAAGAACAAAGATGGTGGACCTGTTCGTATGCTTTCTGGATGACATCAAGAGTAAATGCCTGTGGCATTTCACTTAATCGATATTTGGATCGGTCCAATGAATGATCAAGATATCCTTCAAGATCCGTTGCAACTACTGTTGACACAAGAGGTCTCACTACTCCTGCAGCCTGAAACGTTTCAAAAATACTTGTTCCTGACAAACTGCTGATGACAACAAGATTCTGACGCTACAAAAATATCTTGCAATAACACAAAAGTATTCAAACATCTGAACAATCATATGGTGTGCATGCATGTATATACAAGCATAACTTTTTATACAATGGTATGCATAAAAGCATTTATATAGCACCTATAGAACTCCTCAAAAGGGACGTATGAATATTCACATAAATAATCTAAACAGACATGATTTGAGAGGAACATGGACTGTGTGCTGAACTAAAAGACACAAAACAATATGTATAAATGTGTGAAAGATTGTTCAACACTTCCAAATGGCTGTGAAGAATAAAGGACCAGCAAATTGTCACAGGCACAGAAGTTGGGCCAGATGATTCAATACCGAAACATGCAGTTGTCTGATACACACTGGAGCAAGGATCATTTTAGCACATCAATATGTTATTACAGGAACACTCTATTTAACGTGAGACTCACCCCAGACTGAAGCGCTGCTTTAACGACGGCACGAACTGTTTCCTCGTCAATAAACGGTCTGACAGCATCGTGAATGACAACAACCTTCGCTTCACTACATACTAAAATGGAACAGCCATTCAAAATAATTCTATCTTTAGAATAAATAATCAATATCACCATTCAAAATAATTCTATCTTTAGAGTAAATAATCAATATCGCCATCCAAAATAATTCTATCTTTAGAGTAAATAATCAATATCGCCATCCAAAATAATTCTATCTTTAGAGTAAATAATCAATATCGCCATTCAAAATAATTCTATCTTTAGAGTAAATAATCAATATCGAAATCAGCAATGAAATGACTAGATTGATTGCACATTGCTGGTGGAAAATTTCAGATAGCTACAAGAGAACTGGTCTCAAGTCCTCACATGCATATATTTATGATCAGGGGTTAGGTCTAAGTTCTTCTCTTGAGCACTTTTTTGCCGCCTAAAAGACCGAACTATTGCTACACCATTCAAATTGCCGAACCTATGCCAGTTAACATTCAATTAATGTAACACTGTCATAAAGAATTGCTCTGCAATACTTAAATCATTCTCAGGCATTTGAATTCTAAATTGCAACTGAATATAATTAAACATGCTGCATAAACTTTGGCTCATGCATGCCTCTGACTTCTCATGCATAGTTCTAACCAGCAGACCACCTTTGTTAACAGCACGTACTCCACTGTAGATAGAGCGATGGCGTGTGGAAGAACCTTCGACTAGTGTCACTCTGTCATGTGAAAATTTTACGAGTATATCCTGCAGATAGCTGAAGTAATTGCTTGACACTGCGACGATTATGTTCTGTATCCATGGTATCCTTGGAAAAAATCATAAGAAAATGGCAATGTAAATTCAGGAGTCTAACAAAATGTATTGATATGACACTTGAATATATAACACAAAATTTAATTGTAATCGTAATCTCCAAACTTCCAAAGCGCCACTCGAAAGCCAGACGTGGGCACCAGCTTATTCACAAGTGTTACATTGAGACAAAGAGTTGTCCGTAAGAGTAGACCAAAGGAGGTCCAAGTCCGGTTGCCATAGGATCAGAGGGCTGAAACAGCCACTAAGGCGGACCCGTGTCATCTGGGTTGAGAATTGGAATTGATGTTTAATTCATGAATTTATAATCATAATGAAAACGTTATTTAGCAGGCATAGCTTAATAGCTAACATGCATTTCTTGAAAATTATAAAAATCTCTTTCAAACCAAAAATGCTAAACCCCATGATGATGTTTAGAATCTTCATCGGACCTCATACACCCTTCATTTTCTCTAGAAGAGTGCAATAAAAGTTCAGAATGAAGCTAGATTCATAAATCATCAGTATTACATCAACTCAGTTCTCTCGCATTGTGGCATTTGTGGGGCACGATGGTGTAGTGGGTATGTTCGTTGCCTTGCAGCCGGAAAGTTGCAGGTTCGAATCCACCTCAAGTCGCCGTGTAAGGACTTTGGGCAAGTCCTTCCCTCGCAATTGCTTAGCGCGTCGGCGTGAAACTCCGATGCAGTGTCCGCGCTGCGGGAGCCGGACATTTACCCCCCTGGACATATTCCCCCTCGGACATTTACCCCCCCGGACGTTTTCCCCCCCCCCGATTTTGACTAGGACATTTACCCCCCCGGACAATTTCCCCCCCACTCTGTACATATAGGTTAGGCATCGTGAGGGTCGTTTAGGGTCAGGTTAGGCATCGTGATGGTCGGTTAGGGTCAGGTTAGGTATCGTGAGGGTCGGTTAGGGTCAGGTTAGGTATCGTGAGGGTCGGTTAGGGTCAGGTTAGGCATCGTGAGGGTCGGTTAGGGTCAGGTTAGGCATCGTGAGGGTCGGTTAGGGTTAGTGATAGGGTTAGTGCAGTTATTCATTAACATAGGATAGGGACCCTTATGGGGGCGGGGGGAAATGTCCTAGGTCGGGGGGAAAACGTCCGGGGGGGTAAATGTCCGGGGGGGGAATATGTCCGGGGGGGAATATGTCCAGGGGGGAAATGTCCTACATCCCCGCGCTGCAGTCGGAGCGCTTCTGAGTGCGCCTCTGAGTAGGGAGCTTGAAGGGGCGCTATAACAAGTGCACATACAAACAAACAACTAACTTTTCGAACGATTCGATGGTGTAGCTGATCAACGGACGGCCCAGAACGTTGCAGAATTGTTTGGGACAAGCAAGGCTCATTCGCTCACCGACGCCGGCCGCCGGTAGAACGGCACACACCACTGGCATCTTCGGAATGTCTTGGTTCATCTCACTGTCAAACAACGACGCCATTCCAACCGTCAGCTACTGTACTGCGAATGATGAACGCGATGCTATTGCTGTTTCAGTATTAAAATTTGACAACTTGAATAATTGAGACTTCTTATATTGGTTGGATTACAAATAAAAACACATCTGCCATCTTCCTATCATTCTGACTTCTGAGTTTCTGTTCTTCGTCAATGTTGCAAAGGTTTGTGGGTAGTTTGTTGGACTTTTAATAACTTCAGGGCTGGGCCGTTGAATTTTTTGGTCTTGATGTAACAAAAAGGGGCGATCATGTACTATCAGGGGACGAAAATTACACAGGGTCTTATATTATATTGGGAGCAAGCTAGACGATGTCGTCTTGGACTATTGGCTTTCGGCTTGCCTTTCCATGATTTTTGACTGGCACAGCGATTTAGCATAGTGGCTACCGACTGATGCCTTAATTGGTCTCTGGTTCAGTCGATCAAGTTTAGGTAAGCTCAGCTTAGATGATGCGAAGAGGCTGTAGAGAATGTCTGGGATACAAAACTCCGCGGTTAAATATATGTAATAGTTAACGAAAGTCCAACAAAGATATCTGTTGCGTGGCTTGTGCCACTGAGCTGAGACCACCTCTTTCTAGTCTCTAGAGCTGCAGAATGAACTCCCCAGTTTATCCCTTTCACAGTTTCGCAAGCACCTTAAGTCTTGTCTTTTACAGTAATATGACTGGTTCAAGTCAGGAGCACCACTGATCATTGATAAGTCATTTTCTTGAAGTAAAGTAAGTAAGTAAGTGTAACCTTTTATTACTCCATTTGCGAACGCATAATGAGACATTGACAATAATGCAATACAACACATAGAATTAACAATAAAGTACAGTAATATAAATGCTAAGCGTTGTAAAACAAATGTAACACTTTATAAATGTCTGTAAAAGACTGTATCTCGATATACCGTATTTCAGGTGACAAAAAAACACAATTTACCGACACTGGAGGTTGAGAGAAATTGAGAAACAGACAACAGAAGATTTCCCCCACTGGGTATTTTCCTAACTTGCTCATAGATGTTTTACCTTGGCTAATAGGTCTACAATATCACTCTATGTCTACATGTATAATGCATTGATATTTGCTGTTGGAAGTGCAGGTAAGAAGGTAAACAAAGGAGTGCTAAATTAAACACTAACTCTATATTATTTTCTAGAGCATGCTAAAATTCTCAAAATTGTCTCTCCAATCTGTCATTTAAAACTCAGGAAATTAAAAAGTGTCAACTGGTTATCACATTTAATCAATATGTAATTGCGAATTTAAGTAATTCGGAAAACTCTAGTAGCCTTTAATATTCTGGGTGAAACAAACAATTCATCACATTGTACAAAAATATTGGCTTATTCAATAAGTAAAAAAACTACTTTAAAAACTACTTAAAAATTATTCTCAGCATACAGTATACAATGTGCAGCCTTGAAATAACGAGTAAATATCAACACGTAAAATTTTAACACAAAATCACAACTTTGAAACCCATAAAACAATCTTGCATAATGCAATAAAGAAGTTACGTAACTGACTGATTATTATTTTCTGCCTCTGTTTCTGTATTTGCTATAAATTAAACAACATCATCCTGCCAACCGAACTGCAAACTAAATCCAAAAGACATCCACAAATCAGCCTTCAATACCTACAATACCACAAACTGGTGAACACTTCTGCAGCCTCATAATTTATTGTCTTCGTGCCTAAGTTTCCCGTCAAGCTTGCTTGCATAGAGCGACTGATTTTCGGATCTCAAATGGAGAATCAACCCATTTCCTGCTGATGAGATGGATTTCCTTAACCAAAAATGTTATCGGCTGCCAATTCGAACGATATTTTTCCGCAAACTTCTCCAGTTCTCTTTGCTTGAACTGTCCAAGAGACAGATGTGGATTGAAAGTTCCAGAAATTTTCCTCAGGTCTTCACACTGAGGAAACAGTTCTTCCAGCTGATGTTGAAGCTGAACAACATCTGCATGCATCGCAGAATAATCGGATAAGTCGTGTTTTCTATCAGCTGTAATTAACATCAGATACTCTCCGTTACAACGATGTATGCATAAAGTTAGTAAGTAACAATGATTATGATGATGACAATGATAAGAAATAAAATAATTAATAATATTAATCAGACATGAGCCAGCCGCCCTAAGAAAACTAAAATTGATCCATAAAAACCAAATCAAAACCTAAAACCAATATTCCGGTTATAGTAATAATAATAATACTAAATAAAAAATACTACTACTACTACTATTACTACTACTAATAATAATAACTCTTTTTCAGACCTCTAGCCCTTGAAACATTAGGTCCAATAAATCCAATTTAAAAGCTTTTTAGCTTAGTCGAGGCCGAAGGATAGGTGTTGTGCTTGAGCTTTAAACCAAAGACTGTCTTCAAATCATGCGTGTATAATTGCCTTGTGGGGGTAACTCGGATGACAAGTATTCTTTTCACACGTCCAAACCAACAGAGTCTTTGCTGGATAACTCCTTGTTTGGACACTGTCTCAATCTATGGTTTGCCACAATTTATACAATCATGTCTACAATCAACATTTTGTGGTATAACTCTACGAAACAAAATCTATTGTTTAACGCACCAGATGTACCAGTCACTGCTTCTACTTGAGGCTTCAGCCACAACGTCCAGCTTTTTGCGTGACGAAAAGCTCGGAAAGAAGTCTTATCGAATGTGACCCTGAACTGTTTGACCGTGGTCAACCCTGTGGCCAGCTTCTCTGCTGCAGCCGTGAAGCACTGACCATCCTGGTCGTCCTCCAGAAAAGGATAGAGCATGTTAATGTGCGGCATCCATCGCTCGTACACCTGATCGTGAATCCTGCAATCAAAGAACAAAAGAATAAACATGAATTCAACAAAAGTATTGTAGATGGTAAACTCTGAGGTTGCCAGCCTTTGTGGATACAATCAAGCAGTCGCACACTAAAGTCAGTTAACTGGCCACACAGCCAGTCGATTAACCTTGCCACCAAATTAACCAGCCAATTAACCAGCCAGTTTACATGAAATAAAATATATGATTAATAAATACTAATTTAACATAATCAAAGTGTGGTCTGCAGCATTCCTAAATTACTCCTTTAATAATTATCTGGCATTAAAATTATGTGCTTAGACATCATTTTGTAGCAGATAATATCAAGATAGTCCCATTACTGCATGGATATCATCATAATTATTTAAAACCCCTGAAGGATTTTTGTCAAACACCTACCGGTATCTAACCACATTGTACCTGTCTGTTCATCGCAATACATGTACAGTATATTAGTCATCTATTTAGGGGGTATAGTATTTGTCCACATATAATTTTTTATATATATATATACATATATATACACACACACACACATATATATATATATATATATATACCACACACACGCACCCACACACACACAATATTCAATATGTATATTAGTGGCCATCCTAACATCCATTCAGCTTTTCATGCAAATTATGGCTGCCTCGCTGTCTGTCACTGTATATGTCTGTGTGTCTTTCTGTCCACTTGTCCATCTGTCTCGCTGAATATCATCATGATCAATCAGTTACTAAGCCAGTAGCCATATGCAATGTGCAAGATAACAACCTGTCTAAAATATTGCTAAACTTTTCATTGCTTAGCCATCTGCTTGACAAGAAATAATTCAACTTTGGAATTGGTTGTAACGTAGTATACAATGCAACTACATTTGATATTGTTCCCCTTCTAAAGTTCAGAGTGTACACAAGATTGCACAACAAAGTATCATTGGTGTTGAGCAATAATATTGTGAGTGAAGGGCTTGCTCAAGGTCCTTACAGATTGATGACCCCAGAGAAAGTTCAAACCCGTACTCTCCACGTTACAGGCCCACGCATTTGAAACAAGAGACTATCATGCCCCGCTTGCACATTCCTCATGCACTCAGCCACGACCAAAATTAGACAATCAGACTTTAAAACAGACACAGTCACGAAGCAATCGCTGACATAAAAAATGCAACATGCAAATTTTGAGCATGAACAGAAAAGCAGCAGTGCAGCAATCACTCTGTTTGCATTGCTAATTCTGTGGACCATAAATCCAGCATGAACCATGAGCCGAGTCATAAATTATATCTGGAAACAGTAAAATGCAACTTAGGAACGTACTTGCGAATGTCTTGTATCTGCTCCCATAAATCATCGGGAGGAATGATAACAACGGCACTCTTGTGCGACTTCTTGTACGAGTCCAAACTGCAATCGGTTCCTAAAGACTCTTCAGCCATCGTGTATGTCTACAACAAAATATCACATATACTGATATAATTATTGCATATGAATATATGAATATATTGTCCATGAATATACTGTAATATACAGTAAATATTTCTGCCAATGTGCTAAAGAGGGGAGGGTATCCCATATGGCAGGTTCAATGGTGGCAAATGATTTAGTCTGCCACTTAGTAGGGCAAAGACACGACATACCACTATGCCCAATTGCCCATGTGCAGATTTATCTTCCTAATGATAACTTGTTCCCCTTTCCTAATAATACTGCAGATAAAGATATAACAAACAGGCAAGAAGAAAGACAGAAATAAACAGTTTGGCGTAAGTAACTATAGCAACTAACCGACCCTTATGACGCCTGAATTGACCCTAACCGACTCGTCGGTCCCCGATACTAAAGTTATGCCAACAGTTTTTGTAGCCGTCAAATTCAAGTTAAATTTGTTGATCGCCTGAATCACTATACGCATTGAATTGGTGTTCACGACAGACGTTTAACAGACTGGATAACAGACTTATAATGATCGAAACTTACCTTAAATGCTGTTGGCGCGTATAACAGTATCTTTTGATCAACTAACTTCACAATGCGACACTGGATACAAAGTAGTTTCCTGAATGCTGGCGACTTTTATTTCTGCGCTTACACGTGTGATTTCTGGCTTTGAAGTGAAGTTGCGCAACGCAGCAGTCCTGCACGTGCGTTGTGCAATGTGAAACGTTCAGAGTTGCCATGGTGATTTCTAGATAAGGCAGCACTGCATGAATGAACATTATTTGCTCAACACTTACTATTTGACATGTGTCATCAGGGTTGCCAGATATCTGAAAAACTTAGTTGTCGCCAGGTCTCGTCAAAAATTCGCCCAAAATCGCGAGATGAACAGCTAACGAAATTTCTGACAAGTTGGCAACCCTTTTTAAGTCGTGATGATCTTCGTTTAATTAGAAAAGAGACAAATCCAGGTGACACACCGCACCCAGTTACACGTAAAAATCCAGCCAAAATCTTGTCAGAAAATGTCAACAATTTCCTGCCCAAGAAACTGATGACTTTTTTGGTCATTCGCTCCGAATTTCAGAAAAGAAGACACGGTACACTTAAATACCGTAATAGTAGTGTGCAGCGGTCAATTTTTGAGAATTTAGAATGTCACATCAATGGCGACTGCGATACAAGTCAAAAGGAGCCCAAATACCGCTAGGACGAAAATTTCAATCGCGAGCGCTTTGAAAAGGAGCCCAGCTCGCGCTTTTTGTGACGACCTGGCAACCCTGTGCTACGGTAATTTCTAGATAAGGTAGCATTGCATGAATGGCCATTGCTCAACCAAGATCAATCCAATTGTTGCTCAACAGCTATTAGAAATGACATTGTTATTATATCATGAGTAGTGCATGAATATTTAATAGGTTATTAATATTTTGTCGTGACATTGACCTGAAACTCAGACGGCCTTGACCCAATTACACTGGCGCTCGTTGTGCCAGCGTGGTCAAAAATGTCGGAAGCAGTTTTATCGCAGAAATCGAGACATGCTACTAAAGATTACAAGCTGAGCACCGAGGCAGAAGTTAACTCGTCACGGGTGTGTTTTATTTAAGCGGCAACCTGTATTTTATCGATCGATTGTCACTATTGTTATATAAAACCAGCGTCTTCGCTTTGCCCGCTTTTACATCCGCAACACACACTGCCTCTGGGTACTTGTTGACCCGTTTTGCCCGAAGGTCGAAGGTCATGTTATGACAGGACAGCACAGTTCCTGTAGTAGCGTCTGCTCTGAACGCTAGCGCTTTGGGTGATTGCTTTTAGACGATATTATGTGGGAGGGATTGAGATGACAATATTCCGTGATTGTCGAGGTTTAGATATTTGCGTTAACTGGATCCATCCATTTAATGTTTTATGATCAAGATTACGACAGCGCATAAAACCAAAGCCAATCCCATGTATTGCCTTAGCCTTGCCCATGTCACCATGTGCCATCATCACGGATTAAATTTCCATTGCACCATAAAGATATGTTGTAAAGTTTTTTTACAGCTGAACAGATGTAACGGCCTACCGCCCTGGTATTGTACATCTAAATCTGTTTTTAAAAAAGAATTTGTGTTTTTGTTGAATTACTCAAAAAGTTTAAGCAAATAATTGTATAATGATTATCCAGATAGTTTATTTTTCCCCCAAAGATGACCAGTATAATTGTGTGCCTTGTTGTAATCCGAATAGGTGTGGCTTTCAGGGAAAAGGAGGTGAACAAAATAGAAGTTGGAAATTATATGCAATGAAAGTGTGCTTGTTTCAATGCAAAATTTGGCTCTTTGTGACCAGAACTCTGGCTCATTTCTCATAAATTGTGATGTAACTATGATGCTTGTTGACAACGCAGTTTTTAAAAGTGACTACCTATTCTGATCTGCTGTATTTATTGTGTTTATTTCATGGCTGTTTTTACCATTTTTTAAAATCGTTTTTTACATCCATGGTTAAGAGATTTCTATCTTGAGTATACACGATCCATGCCTGAAGACCTTTTAAACGGCACGGTGTCCATTCATAAGGGTGGGCAGTAGTGGAGAATTTCTCCTGTCCGTTCATTTAAATATTTGCATGGTCAAGGTTGCATAAACTTGCGTATATTAGCATTGACGTGCAGCTTCCCATAGTATGGGTGGATCATCTTCATTGATATGAGGAATGTATGGCAGGCAGTTGGTGCATACATGCATACATGTTGTCCGGTTAATGCACACGACCTTGAAATTTTGCATTGTGATGAGATATCTCTGACAGCAACTGAATGAATAAATGCTTGTGGATTTCATGCTCACTGACCATGCCCCTGCTTAATGCAAATCATTTCTTGCCTGTTTTCATCCAAATTCATTGATGTCCGCTTTATGGAAATTGCTCAGCCCGGCTCTCATCTGAATGCAGCAACATTGCATATGTTGTGTGTCGATGAAGCGTGTTGAGTGAGTGAGCAGAGAGTGAGTGGAGTTGTCAAATTCCTTGGTTGGTCTTCATTTGGACGTTCGTCGCAGTAGTGAACTGTTCGCAGATCTTTGCGGTTGTTGCTAACGTATTGGTGTGTCCGTCCGTCGTACTTGACTGTGCAGTGGGAGTCGTTTCGGACAATGATGTCTTCTTCGGCTATGGAGAGAGTCGAGAAATGGCGAGCGAAGAGAAAGGGTTTATCGTTGTCGACGACCGATGGTGGATGCAGTCACAGCGATTCAAGCGGAGGATCTGACACGACGTCTCCGGTGGTGAACCACCGGCCACATAATTCTCGGGTGACGGTTCAGCTGATGGCTGGTGCTGAAAGGCCGCACAACGCGGTTGATTCGGTGCCGGAAGAACTGCGGGAGATGGAAGAGCATCCTCTTCCTCCTGCCAGCATCAGCATCCAGAGGAAGTGTCCGGTGTGCGAGAAGGTGCTCTGGTCGACCAGCTGGACAACGGGAATGAGCGCCGTCACTTGCGCGATGGAACATGGTGGTGGTAATGGACATGGTGGTGGAAGTGGACACGGTGGTGGGAATGGACATGGTGGTGGTGGAAGTGGACATGGTGATGGGAATGGACATGGTGGTGGAAGTGGGCATGGTGGTGGAGGAGGACATGGTGTTGGAAGTGTACATGGTAGTGGAAGTGGACATAGTGGTGGAAGTGGACACGGCGGTGGGAATGGACATGGTGGTTGGAATGGACATGGTGGTGGAAGTGGACATGGTGGTGGGAGTGGACATGGTGGTGGAAGTGGACATGGTGGTGGAAGTGGACATGGTGGTGGAGGTGGACATGGTGGTGGAGGTGGACATGATGGTGGAAGTGGACATGGTGGTGGAAGTGGTCACGGTGGTGGAAGTGGACATGGTGGTGGAAGTGGACATGGTGGTGGAGGTGGTGGTAGGAATGGACATGGTGGTGGAAGTAACCTCGTACTTGATTCTCCTGTGCATGTACTGGAAGTTGAGAAACGGACTGGACCATCCACGCAGGACATGGAGGAGGCCAAAGAACAGGATTCTTTAACGAGTTTGACAACAAAGGTTGATGAGGATAAGGAGCGGGTGCATAATGTCAAAGTTCCATTGAAATCCGCGACTGAAGAGGATGTGAACTCTAGACATCAGTATCAACTGCAGCTCCAGCAGTGTTTGTGTCAGCAGCACTCTACTAACAATGAAGTACCTAATGTTCATTCCAGACCTGAGGAGCAGTCTACTCGTGCTCCAGGAAAAGAGGTGGTATCACCTGGAAAGGAGGCGGTATCTCCGGGAAAGGAGGCGATATCACCGGGAAAGGAGGTGGTGTCACCAGGAAAGGAGGTGGTATCATCGGGAAAGGAGGCAGTATCACCGGGAAAGGAGGCGTTATCACCGGGAAAGGCGGTGCTATCATGGTTAAAGGAGGTGGTATCACCGGGAAAGGGGGTGGTGTCACCGAGAAAAGAGGTGGTGTCACCGGGAAAGGAGGTGGTGTCACCGCGGAAGGAGGTGGTATCACCAGGAAAGGTGGTGGTATCACTGGCGATGCCTTTGAAGGAAGTACGTCCAGGAAGTTCCACACCATCTCCAACTCCACTGGACGAACACTTTGACGTGTACAAGCGGAAGCCATTGTTTGCTTCCAAAGGGCAGACAATGCCGCTTGCTGTGACGAGGTACAACAAGAAACCAAAGGGAATGGTTACGTCCAGTTCCATGTCGTCTCTGACGCTCCCTGCACCCACGAAGTCAGCGCTGAGACAATCGTCCATTGAGGCGTTTCGAGCCAACGTGTGTACATGCATCACTTGTGCAAATTATTGGTGTTTGATATTGTTTTTTGAATTATTGGTTGTATCTTATGTCCTCGTAACAATTTAGTGTCTCGCCTGCTATGACGTTGCACAGTAATTTTTTTGTTTTTATTCTCTACTTTGACTGCAATGCTACGAGAGTAGTGTTTTGTGGAAATGCTATTATATTAGTAATATCAACTAATAATAAATGATTTCTTTTTCTTACACGTTTAATCATTTTGTGGGTTTTTTCAGGGTCAGCCAATCCCGTCGAGCAGTACAAAGTGTTTGGAAGAGACGCAGCAGAGACGAGTAAGTCTTCTCATTCTCTTTCATATTGACTACCTTCAATAATAATACTAATAATAATGTATATAATAATAATATACACTGTTCAGCAAGCACAGCCAGTTGGCGTTGCACAGTTTGTAACAGAAATAAATGATGGTTGTAAATAATAATAATAATAATAATAATATAAATAATTGTGACAATTTATATGGCGCAGTAACGTAGCTATGCCGTTATAAGGGCGCCTAGCAAGGCAGCTATTCAGCCTTCAGTCGTTTCTTTCTTTGTTGTTGCCTAAAGTTCTTAGAACTGCAATGTTTTGGTAATTTAATAATAATAATAATAATAATAATATTTCTTTAATGAAACGCTTGCAAACGCACAGCACTGTACATATACATTGTGCAAGTTATGCAGTAATCTTAATTAACATCAATCTTAAGTTCTACTAACAGAACAGACAGCCTCCAATACACGGCGCTAATAGCAGCCTACAAAGTATGCCCGCCATACGGGGCGCGATCTCGGTACCTCTCGCTCGCACTGCCCGCGTGTTATCCAATGCGCTACTGGGCCCCCCTAATCCCGGGCTAATGGAATTAGAAAGTTTTCTTCTGTCATTTGTAGTATAGGGAATAGCTGCGAATGTTAAATTGCATCTTACCTAGGATAGATCTCTCATGCTCCCATATGATTACCTTACCACTGGATGTAACATCCCTTCCAACTTTGACCAGGTTTAAGAGAGCTCTTAAGTTATATCTAACTGAAGAATGATCATTGAATTGTATTGACCTGATATCTGTTTTCAAGTATTCTGGTTTAATACCAGTGCATGATCTGACCCAAGTATCATACAATGTTTCCCTTCTTAATAACCATTTGCCACAGCTGTTCTGACTTTTAGCCTATTTTCCAATATGATCACTTCGGCTTAGAAATCTCAAGTTTCTCTTTCTTTCTTAACTGACTAGCAGTACCCATATGATTGCATTGAGATGGTTAGTTAAGCTACACATCATTACATGTATTTAATCTGTTTACATTGTCTGATCTGCCATTCCATCAGCGACTGATATTGGGGTACCCCTGATAGCGGGACTTGTCCCTTTGGAGTTCCCCCTTTAAGTGCTTGACCGCATAGGATCCTCTGCTTTATGATGTACTGCTTATTTTTTTATTGTATACTGTTTATTCTTTCTGTTATGTTAATCGTTAATGTTAATGTTGTTATTCTGTTTTTTATCAATGTGCTACGGTTGTTGCCTTAATAAATGGTATTTGATTGATTTGATTTGATTTGTGATGCATCTTGCAGACTGACAGTCAGATCATTTTGTTGTATCGTTCTGCCGGTGATATATGTCTGTCCTGGAAATCTTTTAGTCCCGAGGCTTACTGTTGTCAGGAGCACGCATTAGATGTGTAATTACCGGATCAATTTATGGCCGTGTAATTAGTTATTTGCATGTAACCAGACGATGTTCTTTCTCCCAGCTTTGAGCGTCTCACTGTAATGATGATTACCTCGTCAGTCCACTGTCGTACCAAGGAAGATGTCTGTCATGAGTCATGCCAACTGCAGTAAATTGTGCATATTTACTTGTAGTTAGTTAGTAGCATAGATTTTAAAATGACAAAAAATGAATTAAAAACGGAATAAAACATGGTTTTTCCCAAAAGTAAAAACCAGAGTAAAACGAGGAAAAAACTGGAAATTGAGAAATAATTGGATTTTGTTGCTTCTTGCACTACAGTTCAAGTTAAAAACATAAATAGCATTAAGGAAAATAATTGCATACAGTATCTGAAAATATGGTCACATGTATAAAGAAATAAAAGAAAGGAAAAACGAAAAGAAAAAATACAGGATTTTCTGAGAAGAATAAAAAGGGAAGAAACATTTTTACAACCATGGTTAGTAAGTAGTCAGTCAGTTAGTGAGTCAGTTGCTATGTAAACACTTAAAATAGTACCTTATATCATACCTAAAATAGTACTTTATATCATACCTGCCTACTGTGGCATTGCTGTAGTATGATTGCTGTAGATTTGCAAATTATGCAGCTTTGCCTGTTATCACTCTTTCAAGTATTCCACTACCATAAGTTTAGTGTCTTTTTATGTGAGAGTTGTTGACAGGCCTTGCAAGCTTTTGTAATAAGTGGAAAATATTATATAATAAAAAAACTAAAGGCTGCTTTTTATTACTTGTAATAACACGTTTACCATATGGCTGTATTTGTGTAGTGCTCCCAGCTTGGAACAGCAATTGGTAGAGGAAAATCAGAGGACAGACAGACAGACAGACAAACAGACAGACCATTGGGCAGAATTGATGGTACAATAGTTGGGAATTTGTGAGCATGCTGATTTCAGCAGATTAATAATGTGTATTGCATGGTATCTATATTCATAATTTTTGTTTGCTGAATGATTGTTTAATTGAATGAACTGATTGGTGAAATTATTGTGGATTGTCCAACTGATTAATGACAGGATTACAGTGTGAAAGTTGTTTCATGTCGTTGTACTTAGTGGATCAATAACTGAATCCTCTGCGCACAAACACGCATACATGCATGGACAGTTGGACCCATACATGCACATTCACACATACATACATACATACATACATACATACATACATACATACATACATACATTTGTAAGGCGCCCTTGTAACGGCACGGCTGTGTTACTGCGCCATATAAATCGTCGTAATTATTATTATTATTATTATTATTATTATTATTATTATTATACATACATTCACACACACACACACACACACACACACACTGTCACTGTGAAATGCAGCTCTGTGTATTCATTTGTGACGGCAGCAGATGTGGCATGCGTGGCATAAATTAAGAGTTGTGTTCTGCCGTAGGACAGACCAGCGAGAACTGGTCTGCAAGTTAATTAAAATAACATGTCCTATGGATCAGTGGAAGCTATCCATGAGTTGTGTTACAGAACTGTTGCCTTCGTGCCATCCCTTGTTGACCAAAGCACCTTGAGGCAACAAATTTGTGTTAACACATCCAATTCAGACTTGACAATGGCGCTGCTGAATTAACCTTTACATATCATCATCATCACCATCATAATCATTTCTTAATGCCAGCCATTTAGCGGCAATGGGTACACATAAATGATCTGCATTGTCCTTGGTCATTTTGTCTAGCCCATTGTTTTCCTCAGTGCTCGTCCAAGTGAAGTTATAAAATTAAATGTCTTCAATTAAATTATCTATTCAGTGTAACATGGTCTGCTCTTTCTGTTCTCTTTCATTTGAATCTTGCATGTAGTGGCATTTTGTGTTTGGGATTCCATCAACTGGCATTCGCTCTCCTCTACATGTCCAAACCATACGATTCTTTTGTGTATAGCCTTTGCAGTTAAGCAATTCTTTTGTGTTTTCAATTGGATGCAGGGCGACCTTTAGATCATGTGTGTGTGTGTGACATTCGGCTGTTAAGTGTGCCAAGTTCATTGATAAATTGGCTTTTAATTGGGGCTGTTGAGTCGACCTGCAGCAGTTTAAGTCTGAGGGCACAGTGTGTCCAAGTACTATATTCCTCCAGTGGATGTTTAGCGAGAGGTGCCTGAGGAGGAGGAGGAGGATTCTTTGAGTCAGAAGCAAGTAGAAACAAGTGTGGAAATAGGAAGGAAAAACTGAAATAAGAAGGATAATAAGAAAAAACTGAAATTAGAAGGAAGAAACTGAAATAAGAAGAACAATAGGGAAGAACTTAAATATGTAGGACAATAGGGAAGAACTGAAATAAGAATGATAGTAAGGAAAAACTGATGATAGTAAGGAAAAACTGAAATTATAAGAAGGACAATATTTAAGGAAAACTGGCTTCAGTTTTCGAGATTTCGATGACTCATCTAATAAGTAAGAAAAAAACAGCACCGTCAAACGGAATGCTCTCCTGGACAACTGAAATTTACTGAATCCTTCTAAACGTTTCTGGAATTGTTGTAGTCACTGCCACTAGTAGAGAGAGCTCTTCAGTGCTGTCTCTGACTTGTGGGGTCAGAAAACTAAACGTGAATTGGAGTCATGGCAGGGCGACCAGACACTTTTTGACCACCTGTAAAACACTGTGCAGGCCTGTCATGCCTTTTTGGCATGTTTAGACAACCATGTGGACAGTGTATGGACTGAGAAACCCTTAGGGTTGCCATGGGTGCTGTGCAGATAAGACTGCGACGCACACACGGTCAATCCACTTAAGCACTAGACAAACTAGGTCCATCAACAGCCAGTCACTTTAGCAAGGCTAAGGAAAAGTTGCATTAGAAACTGTCAGATTTCAAATTATTTTTACGATTAACACGTATGACGTGCACCATTTTCATGTACATCATATTATAGATTTGTGCGAAAGTCATGCGTATATGGGTGTGAATAATCGTTAAATATGAATTCGTGTAAATTAGATTACGGTGTAAATTCTGAGTCGGGGTCTGCAGCTAAATGTTTGAATAGTGAGTGATCAAGTGCTTTCTATCTGTGTTGATTGTATCCCCTGGTGAAACATGAGTTGGACTTTGCGAGAGAGAGAGAGCGTGCATCGGCGGCTCCCAATATATTGTGGCAATGCTAAAGATTGTGCCGGTGAACTTTGACGTGTAGAACTGACGAAGACGTTATTGCTGCTGTCAGATAAACAGTCCTAATGTTTATAATTGAAAGAAGAGTTGTCAGGATCTAAACACTATGAACCGAGTGACTTTTCAGGCTGTTGATAACGACGATGATGATGATGACAGTGGACATCGCGCCAAGGTATAAAACTAGTACTTGTGATTGTTACCTCTAACAGCGAAGGTCGTTTCTCTAAGGTCAGGTAAACAAGTTAGGTTCCGGTTTAAGGATCGTCATGTAGTCTGTTTCAAGCAGTTTCTTTTGCTTTTTTGCTTGGTCTGTTCAGTTATTAGAATGGATCTGTTTTCAATTCAATGTCTTTTCAACAGACGAGAGAAGACTTGACATAGGTGCACCACTACGCATAAGTATGCATAGTATATGTAGCAGCATGCAATGTGTTGGAGCCAGTAGGACTCATATATAGACTAGATTTCTCAAAGGCTAACTTGGAATACACTTGAAGAATTCTTGAAAGACTGTGTTATGTGTTTGTACATATTGTGTACTACTTTAATACATAATTGTCTGTGGTATAACGTTTCTATTGAGCTACAGGCAAGCGACAGTCTGGTGAGTGTCCGACCTACCACGGTAATGGGTCAAACAACCTTCCTTTTGCAACATTTATTGATAATTATAGTGCCTGTGCCGATGATATGGTATCTCTGATGTGGCCTTTTATGGCCACTCTATGATATGGCCATTTTACGGCACTGAGAAATTTTGGAGCTTGCTGTATACTCTGACATCTGTGGTAATAAATAAATAAAGCATTGTGCTGTAAGAAAGTTCGTTAACTGGAACAACAGTCAAGCATCATGTTCTACATGGAGTTTCTGTGTCTATGTGTGTCTGTGTGTGACTGTCCGTGTGTGTCTGTCTGTCAGTGTCTGTGTGTTTGTCTGTCTTTCTGTCTGTCAAGCACATGCTTTAACTAATTCACTGTTTGTCTGTGATAATTTATCTGATTTCCTAATTACATCATCTGTCTGCATTGCTACTTTATTTACGATTTTGGGAAGGGGTGATCATGCATTTTCCAAGATCCACGTGAATTTGGGGGATGGACTATCTCCCGTGAGTCCCACAATAGTCACTTTTTAAGGAATTAATTTTCAAAGACTGCTGCTCATTGCTCAATGTGTTGTTTTCTGTGATAGGAGGTCAGGTACAAGAACCTGACGCCACAGAAAAGTCGACTTCACAACCGTTCCATATCCGCCTCATCGGCCGAAAGTTACAGCTCAAGTCAGTAAAAAATTGTAATTTTAATCAGCAACTTCTCTTTGTGCTCCACGCTCTTCGGAGCGATGTCTGGAAACTGTTGTCTGGAGACTCTAGACACTAACTTACCCACAATTTTTGTGTGTGCCTGTTTCATGTTCTTTTGTGTCATTGCAAAGTTCTTAAATGTTCAGCAAGTGTACTAGTCTTTTAGTCAGACACTGTTGCTGCTATTTATAGTAAGTGACGAAACATGGAATGCTCTCTGATAATAGAGCAGGTGTGGGAAACCTACCCTCCCCCCACCCACAACAGGGCCGGATCTAGCCACCGGGGACCTTTGAACCGGCCCTTGATGTGCTTTGTATGAGTATTGTACCTGACAGTTGGGAGCCTTTTATACTACCCTTCACGAATGTCTGGATTTCTGTACAAAGGCCGACATTAAAAGGTGCTTCCAGCATCTAGTCTAGTCAACTACTTTACTACTCAATTATCAATGTTATTTTGGTATGCGTTCACTACTTTAGAATCAGACCTTTTCAAAACATCAGTTCGCTTCATCAAATTTTTGCAGGGGACTTTTGTACATTTCTCAGGATTCATACCCATCACTTAGGTTTCATATCCTGAAAACAGTGATGCGATTGTACGCTGCAATGAGGAAGAAGAGCTAAATGTCAGGCTGCTGTTATGTTGAGTCAGAGAGTAGAGTAGTAAGCGCTTTTCTAATCTCTGGCGTGATTTCAGGTATGCAGGTATGGCCTACGTCAGATCAAAACGATTTCTGTTGTGATCAAGTGATTGTATCATTGTATGTGAATGTCATCTCTGTGAGTCTTGGTATCTGGATATGTATCAGTATTGTTTCATAAAAGTGACTGGATATACACTGTTATACAGTAGTATGAATGTCTGGATACAGTAGTCTGAAGGTATGTATGTAATACTATGTATGACATTTTATGTATGTATGACTGTATGTATGTATGACTTGTGTGTATGTATATATGTATGTACGTACGTCATACGCTACGTATGTATAGTTTGTATACGTACGTAGTAAATTTCACTAAATCTAGGACCTCATAGGTGTTTCTAGAATCATGCAGCATACGGAACTGTGTGAAGTTTTAGTCAACAGCGACTGCATTATTTTTGCTGCCTTTTATGCATGTTACCTTTCCTGCGGGGCAGGGTGGGCCGAGTAAATAAAATTTCCCGGCCAACGCCAGTTTGTCAAACCTTTCAGCTAAATAGAGTGCCAAATGGGACCACCCCAACCCACCCCTTACCCTACGGCCGGTGGGCGAATTCTGGGTATGCCTTCCCCAGCTAGTGTAGTTTATATAAATGAGGACATGACGTCACGTGGACTAACACTAAGGAAGCAATGGACTCGAAACATGACCACGGACAATGAAAATCATTTATTCGTAACCATTGCCGTCAAAAGCGGGAGTCAGATGATGATGACGACGATGATGACGACGACGATGATGATGATGATGATGACGATGATGATGAAGATGATTGGAGTTTTCCAGTCACTGTTTATCATGTAGGTAAAACTCGGTCGTTTGGTTAATTCTTATCTCTGTTTATTTCCGTCATTGTTTCCGCGGACCGGGGCTGTGGGTGTGCCTGCATGGCTATGCTATGCAGCACAGCCCGTCTGTGATTGGCTGTTGGCGTAACACCAGCAGTATTGATATTGGCTTTGGCTGGTGTGCACTGCACCACTGAGGCAGCCGTCCGTCCTGTCAGCCTAACGTTGTCTCGTTCATTGTTCGTGGCGATTGTTGTGTGCTGCCCGACCCTCGTGTCTGTTTTGCCGGCTATTGAGCATAGATACCGGTCGGAGAGTGTCTACGAAAATGGTGGGCGGAAGCGAATACATTTGATTTGCGTCCCAACGGTGATAGCGTCGATTCTAGCCGCTCCGTGTGCGTGTGTGATCGGGAAAAGTTGAAGGGATATTACGCGTGTATCAGGTCAGTTGTTGGAATGTCGCATAGCAGCCCAAAGAACGGGTCTGGAAAAGATGGAGTTTTGGCTGCAGTTGTGGCTGGAGCAAAGGAGAACGGTCCCCCACAGTTGATGCAGGAGAATCTCCAGCGCAACGAGAGCGAACCGTTGCTCGACCACAAGAACACGCGTAGCGCGAAACACGTTGAGATCCAGCTTTCGTGCGCGGCGGACAAGCGCAATGTCCAGCCGCACCCGGCCGGAGGGCGCAAGGAGAAGTCGAAGGACCGACATCGAGACCGGCGAGTTGACGAGCTGAGGAACCGACCGGGGTCGCAGCACTCCGAGGCGGGGAGCACGGAGTACTCGTACTCAGAAACAGGTAAGAAAGAATGTGCCAGCGTCCTATTACTTCAGGCGTAAGGAACTCGTTTGTTTGGTGCTAATTAATGCGACATGGTGTCACATCACCCTCCTCCTTCGTCTAGGCTTTGGACTGGCACTGGCTGAGAATGAATGTCGGTGGCAGAATTATTCACAAGGGACTTGGTCCTACTTTTCTCAAATATTGATTGAGGTCTCGTAGTATTGTTTGCTATAGGACTGCAGGGATGACGGTCCATAGATGGAAAACATCCACAGTTTGATCCGGGAACTTTGAAACATTTGTGTTTGCCATTGTTCCTGATCAATAATAGTATTTTTAAAAATTTAATTATCCTGTTCTCAGACCACACACGAGTGCACCCCACAAGTAGACTACACAGTAAAGATGATGGAAAAATTGTGAGTTTTCTTCATTTGGACCTGGTCTGTTTAATACAAAGCGTGGAGAACTAATACATGTGCTTTTATAAAATCCTTGGGATGAAATTTGTTTTGTGCAGATCTAGTTGGTAAATCAGAGTCACGTGGTTGCGGTCAGAGTTTTGTTCAGTTTTGTACTGACGTCTGAACTCTAGCCTTAATAATAATAATAATAAAAATGACAATTTCTATGGTGCCGTAACACAGCCATGCCGTTACAATGGCGCCTCACATACTAAACAAAACAAAACAAAACTAAGCCTTATTAGGTAATATTCCACATAGTCCAGTTGGTAGAGTTATTTGACCGCCTACAGCAGACAATTCTCCGCCATCTCCACTCTCTCCTCCAGCTTTAGTGAAGCCATAGGTTGTTGCTAGGAGGAAGTTCCTTACGTTCAAAACATGCACAGTGTGGTGTGACAGCTGTCACGAGTCTGTGACAGCTTATGCTGTGACATCTGAATTAAAAATAGATGGTGCTTTCCGCCTCTGCTTTGTTCGACTTTTGCAGGAAAGTGGCACAAATTCAAGAAATCCTGCATGACTGCATATCTTGCATTTGCTTGGGTTATCATTCACAACTCATTTGCATAGTAACACGAGATGGTCTGCACTGCATTCTTTTAACATTGACATGCTGCAGATATTAGTAAGTAGGTAGAAGATGGTTTGCTGTTGATCGAATTTTCATGAATTAGTTTGACCAATTTTTTTATGTGAGTTTGACTTGGTTTGGTTTAGTTTACACAGTAATCCAACTGTTCTATTTTCATGTTCTTGACTAAGCATTTCCAGATTACATTTTCAGATTACATTTACATATTCCTTTCCAGATTACATTTACATATTACATTTATATATATATATATATATATATAAAATTACAATTCCATATTACATTGCCATGAGCTATTGAGGCACCAGCTAAGAAAATCAATCAGTTTGGCAATGAATTTTACTAATTAAAAGAACTGCACAATGCTGTTTAGCGATAATTCTGCTAAAGGATTAATTTTTATCCAACTGAATATTGTTATTAATTCCATGTTGTACAGCAGTGCAACAAGTACAATCCACCGGTAGCTGTATATTGTCTGTAATCCCGCTGTGAGGAGTTCAGAGGGCCGTAATTATAAATTATTAATAGCCAGCTTTCATGTCTGTTTATAGTCTTCTGGGTATAATAATATTATGGGAATTTATGGCGGTGTGGAGGGAGGAAGGTGGAATGACGTGGGAGGAGGCTAAACGTATTTGGACTACAGAGTGGTGTGCAGGAGATGTGTCCTCAGTGCACTGTCAGTCAGGACTAAGGTCTAAGGGAGACTGCTTTACCCATGTATTGTTGATTTTCCTAATGGCCAGACCTGCTGGTGAGCCATCCGCTCTGGCCTCTCTGCCCAATAAACAAATTCCTTTTGCTGGTGTTTACACGGTCTGTCTCTGTAGGTATCTGTCAGTCTGTCTATGTGGTCTATGTAGGTATCTGTCGGTCCAAGATCTTGCTGTCGGTCTGTCTCTGTAGGTATCTGTCTGTGGGTGTCTATCTCTTGCAGAGGTTTAATGGCTGTTTTGTCAGCCATGTAGGCTACTACATGTGACTACTGGCCGACCTCTAGCCTGCCTGCTGACCTCTCCACCCCAACCCCCACAAGTCCTCAGCAGTAGCTTGCCCTGTCTGGGTCGCCCATTAAGCCATCTCCCACTTTCCCTTCACCCAAATGCTCCCCCCCCCCAAATGCCCACCCGCTCCCATCAACCAGAAGCCGGTCATAGCTGGCTTCAATGTTTGATCTTTGAATTTACCTATCAGTACTATGTAGCTAAGAGATGCAGTTTGCATATGTTATTTAAGATCATAATATCTGCTACATAAAACAATAATTTATTCAGAGAAGTGATGGCGTCTTATTAAGCTGGATATAATATATTGGTTCACCTTCAGCTCATTGGGCCACTTACAACAACCGCTACTAGAGGGTAAAATGAGATATACAGAGGAGTTATGAGTAGTAGGCACATTGCCTCCATAATGCACTCTGAGCTACTTAGCCAGTTGAGCAGCATGTTACTCTAAGAGAATTTTATTTTAAGTAAGCTCAAAGATGTTTAGTGTCTGCTTCACTGGGCATAAAAAGTCACCACGTAAGTTAATGTTTTCATTACATTACTCTCTTCAAGTCTCTTGTAGCCCATTACTTATATAGCACACGAATATATGCTTGCTTTTCTGTTGTGACTATGACCTTGACCCAGCTCATTAAAAAATACTAATCCTCACTCATCCACTACAGCTCCCCCCGACCCATCTAACTACAGTTCAATCTGCAATCTTCTGTCCTTCCTAGCTAAGATTATTAAATGAACTGTCTTTGCTTGGCTAATCAACTATACCTGTATTCTCATGCACTCTGCAGCTCCCCCCCCAGCATCTTGGCTTCATTAAGCACCTCTCCTTTACTGGGTGTCACACCACTTAAAGGTCCCAGAGTAAGGACTGCATGGTGATGTAACTAAAGGTGCTAGATAAAGTAAACTGCTTTGCTGTTATGATAGTGAATCAATTGCATAGATTTATGTAACAAGATGTCTGCCAGAATTTCGCTATATACCCTTGCAATATTCAAACAAATAAACTGTCACTTTTAAACTTGTTATTATACTGCACAGATTTTCCGTTACCAGTGACAGGTAGTAATGAACAAATCCGGTGTAGCCTTAACGGGCTTAGTAAACACTGAAGCTTCTGTGTCTAATAGAGGAACAGTAGCCTGTGTGTTCACTCATTTCATGAAATCAGCAAATGAAATGGTTCCATGGGTGTTTTCGTGCAACCTTGGATATCTGTTTCTGATATTCTTTAAGGTTTGTTTATATTGCACTCTAAAAAAACATTTGAACTATCCAGGGTATAATAGACCAATCAGAGGAAGTCTCAGTGCAAAGGACCCTGAGAGAAAATGCAAAATATGTTGTGAACATTCACAACGGCCTTTCGTTTCCGTGTTAGTTTTTTGTCTGTACGTATTTCAACAGACTGCAGCGTGTGGATGCTGACGTTTGTAGGCTGAGAAGCCCCTTACGAATGAGTTGAGGGCTGTTTGCCATTAATGTTTGGTATGAAATGTACGCATTCCACCTGGTTATTCCAGAGGTAAACCTACACCAGGTACGATAGACTTCGACTATAGCCAGTCTATCCATGAGGAAGCCTTCATGCAGACTCGGCCTTAGCTTTGGCTCATCTACTTTGCCCTCAAGCTTAGGGAGCTGAGAGGGCTACCACTCACTGTTAGTGTGTAGTACTGTGTACGCAGTGCCTTGAAGACAGGTATTTCGTTTGCAGAATTCTTGGATTGTAGCGTAGAAAGCTTTCAAATGAAGCAGGATTTTCTGGTTCAACCGGGTAGGTTTTGTCTACAGATCAATGAAGAAATGATGATTTGATTGTGTAATGTTAGTCAGTAGCACATTCCATTTTCAGGGTATCTCTCTGTCTATGACTGAGGTAAATGTCATCTCTTGCAGTAAGATTTCTGGTGTGCTGTCTGGTGATTATATATATTGTAAAGTGCGCAATTGTTTTCGCTTATGAAGAGTTCACTTCCTGTTAGCATCTAGAATTTCGTGAAATATGATGCGTGGTTTTTCTGAATTGTGAGTGAAAGTTAGAATGATTATACGTCTGTGTTTCTGTATGGAAGGGCATTGGCATTGTGTAAACAAATGGACAGTTTACCATTTAACGTGCAGCATTACATGGGGCTTAAGGTTTCAATAGATGTTTTTGTCTGTGGTAAAATCTGTTAATAGTGATGTTTCAAGTTGTAATTCAAACGTGTAAGCACTCTCCCAGTTGACATCTCTATTCATCGTTAGCAATTTAGAACAATGTTTGGACTGGGAACAGCTGTGTGTAATTAAATGCTCTGAATGAATTAATGAATGAGTGAGTGAATGAGTGATTGAATAAATGAATGAACTCTTTCTTGTGTGTATCTGTCTTCTCATTTTTTTCCTTGAGCAGTCGATCGAAACAAGGATATATAAAATCTCACATAGGATAATTATTTCTGTTAAGGCTGATTCCCTGTTTCAACCTCCATCTGTGAGATCACAATTTAAATGCTTGAAAGTAGAAGCTACAATTTTTAGAGTGCTCAATGCTCATCATCATCAGTTCCTGAAGCCAGAAATTTGGCAGCAATGGGTACAAATAAATGATCGCATTCTCTATCTGGTATAATTTGGCTATGGTTCCCAGATATATAGTGGATGTTCAGATAATTGATGTTGGGTTTTGCTTTCATCGTTTAAGGGGTATCCGGACGTTTCATCCTCGGACGATTCATCCCCGGACGGTTCATCCCGGACGATTCATCCAGTGGACGTTTCATCCCCGGACGGTTCATCCCCGGACGGTTCATCCAGTGGACGGTTCATCCAGTGGACGTTTCATCCCAGGACGTTTCATCCAGGGGACGTTTCATCCCAGGCCGTTTCATCCCCGGACGTTTCATCCCAATGGACGTTTCATCCCAGGACGTTTCATCCCAATGGATGGAAATTTAAGCAATTTAATCCCATAAAATTTCCACTATAATAGATATAAAAAAGGTCAAAAATGCTGTTACTCCTTGTGCGTTTACTCTTTTTCTCCAATATTCGTAGTTCCCGTGTATTAGAGTCCGCTTTCCACGCTTGGACAGTCCAAAATTGGTCGCCATCGGTTAATTTATTTAAAACAATTTCCAAAACAATTTTCAAAACAAGTATACGACAGTCTACTGTTCGAACTTAGAAACGTGTCATGTCGATTTGTTACACGCGGCTGTTCTGAGCTGATTCCAATCTTCTTTGGCATTCGTACTGTGGTGTACAGAATTTTAAACAATGTCCAATCGAGCGTACAACACTAAGCCGTCGGGACTTGATTAGGTGATTATAGAACAATAGAATAGGCGACTCTTCACCGGGACGTTGTATTACCCTGCCGACATGGGTGGAGTTTGGTTTCCGTTTTTGGGGTGGGGGGGGGGGGGCTAGAGGGGCTTTCTAGGGGGGATAAGCCCGGGATAAAATACCATTTTCATGGTTAAAAAAAATTCGGGACCTACTTCAGGTTCGACTAACGTATCACATTATTCTCTCTATTTATTTTCCGGGATGAACCGTCCGGAGATGAACCGTCCGGGGATGAACCGTCCACTGGATGAACCGTCCTGGGATGAACCGTCCACTGGATGAACCGTCCACTGGATGAACCGTCCGGGGATGAACCGTCCGGGGATGAAACGTCCACTGGATGAATCGTCCGGGATGAATCGTCCGGGGATGAAACGTCCTGGGATGAAACGTCCTAGAATCCGTTTCAGGTATTCCACTTGCCAGTCACGTATCGTTAGCAAATAATTGTTAACTTGTAATAATTTATATTTGTCTGTTGCAGCTTCCTACACGGGTAGTTCGTCAGACGAAGATGATGTTAACCCAAGGGAAAAACAGCAGGCAAGTCTGAATAATTACAGCAATTTTTACATGGAGTCGTAACATGGCCATGTTATTATTATTATTGTTAAATTATTATTATTGTTATTAATCGCTCAACAGCTGCTCTGTTCCTCTAACCCACTGACAACCACACTCAGACCTTCTGAAGTCTACCCTTTAAATTGCCACTCTGACTCGATGCAGTACTCGTAAATAAGCTGGTGCCCTGCACTCAAATTTCAAGTGGTGCTTTAGAAGGACTCTGGAGATTACAATCTTATGATTTCTTTGACAGTGACAGCCATATGATAACTTTTAAAAGATATGATAACTTTAAAAGAATCTAGGTCTAGAGCTGTGATTTTAATATCTTCCTCCAAAGATGATTTGTTTCAATGAGACTAATTATTAGAATATTTAGAAGTGAGTTATTAACGAACTGAGACATATAATTAACTATTATGCTGGTAATCACTTAACCACTTTCACTCTTAATCAATTAGACCATTCAGTTCGAAATGAATGACACTTTTTGCCACGGGCGTTTTAAACAATTCACGCAAGTGAGGATCGGCTGCTGAAAAAAACTCTGATAAGATGGAATTAATTTTATGCGGTGTATACGGAGGAGTATGCGGCCTCAGGAAATTGTCCATTGATCAATCTTGTGTGGAAACCACTCAGGCAAGGATAACTGACAGTACCGCCTTGCAGTTGATGGTGCTGGACTTGATGGATTTGCCCGTGGAAAGGAAATATTCTTCTGATTTGATTGCTCTGAGAGTTTGCTTGCACCTGGAGTGGCACAAAGTGCACTGACAATGATGTTTACAGTGGCACTTGAACTGTGCTTTGCTGTGGCACTGATGTGTGTCCTGTGATGTAAACGTGTGGCTAGCAGTGATGTGTGTCCTGTGATGTAAGTGTGTGTGCCTTCTATGGCGTTTTCGCATGCATTTCTTCTGGCTCAACGTTAATGCGAAAGCGTGACTCGTGTGATTGGTTTAATAATTGATTAGAGCAATGTTCCTGTGTCAGGAAATTGGATTTATGATGCTCATATATTCAAGTTTACAGCGATCAGGGGTTTAATTGGAGCCTCAGATTTAATGACACTATACATAATTGATTTTCCAGTCACTTTTAATGCATGCTTAGTTTATTGCAGATCTATACGGCTGTTATTCAGCATAATATTATCATTAATGTTATCAGTGTCATCAACATTGTGAGCCGTGTAATCTGCATTGGCTTCCAGTTATTTTTAATGCACACCATTGAAAGTGTTAGAAATAATCTGTTTACTGCAGCTTCTGTTGTTGTTCAGCATATATCAATAATAATAATAACAATAATAATAACAATGACGATTTATATGGCACCGTAACACAGTTACAAAGACTTCTCGCATACTACTAACAAAAGTATTGGCCTTAAAGATCGCCCTATTTCCCCCCCCCCCTCTTCTGCCAAAGTGCAACAAGCGGCACTTCTCTCATGATGTCATCTGTGTCATCAACATTGTGAGCCGTGGAAAGGCTTGTTGGTCACTGGTCATGTTGACACATGCTGATGGCATTATTATTAATGTCTTTGATGTTGCAACATTTGCGTGTCTTTGAGAACCTGTTTTGATAGAGACCTATGATGAATAAGTGATTACCTGCCATTTGTTGTGTACCGAAAAGCCACGGTTCACAGCCACATCAATGCAGAAATACGTATTTGTGTTTGCGCTCCCCTTGCATCACTAGTGAATTCGTTGCAAATTGTATAGGTGACAGGCAGACAGACGAATGGACGGACGAATAGATAGATGGAAGGACGTACGGACGGACGGACAGAGTGAGACAGACAGACAGAGTGAGACAGACAGACAGAGTGAGACAGACAGACAGAGTGAGACAGACAGACAGAGTGAGACAGACAGACAGAGTGAGACAGACAGACAGAGTGAGACAGACAGACAGAGTGAGACAGACAGACAGAGTGAGACAGACAGACAGAGTGAGACAGACAGGCAGAGTGAGACAGACAGCCAGAGTGAGACAGACAGCCAGAGTGAGACAGACAGACAGAGTGAGACAGACAGACAGAGTGAGACAGACAGACAGACAGAGTGAGACAGACAGAGTGAGACAGAGAGAAGTGCAGTCATTCACCCTTATAGGCAGAGCGTGAGAATAATGCCAACATTCTGTACTCATGTTTGTGCCTGCTTAAAGCTCTTCCTTTTCTTCTTCTTTGTCTTCATGTTCTTTGCATGTTTTGCATTCTTCTGCATCAGGGATGGGCAACATACAGCACACGGGCCCTGGGGACCTTTGAAGTAACCCCGGGGACCTTTGATCTGTCCCTTGAGTTGTCTTTTACATTAGCATTGTACCTGGAAATTGGGAAACTTTTATCCAGCCATTTGTTAATGTCTGGATTTTTTTACTTGGGTCATTGTCACGAAATATAGTACCGCCCCCAATAATCATTTTCCTCCCAGATGATGAGAAGTTGAAAAAAGCCATTTTGTGTGTGTTTATTTTTACAAATTAACGTCCATTTTATGTATTTTGAACATTGCTACTAACAGTTGTTTGCTTTGAAAATTAATCATCCTTAGTGGCATGTGTGTATTGGTTGGCATTGATGAATGCTGATGTGATGTTTGGATTTCAGAAAAACTCAAAAGGTTTTGAAGACTTCTGTGTTCGCAACATTCAGCAGGCAGCCTTCGGAAGACGTGAGATGGAGATTGCGGAGCAAGGTCAGACTTTTCATTTGGTAGTCTTGTCTGCCATTCTCAATTCTGCTTCGTGAAACGTTAACCAATAGTCTACAGGTTAGGCCTAAAAAAATGTTGTGTTTCCGGTAACAGAGCCAAAAAAAATTGGGTAGGTAGGTCGGAAAATATTTTTATTTTGTAAAATATTTTTATGCAGTGACTATCCGAAAAAGTATACCCCACTAGTGTTTTTTGCACGCTGAAACAAAGTACGTGTTCTAAGCAAGTATAAACTGCCTATTTCCCGACTGTCTGCACCTAAAACTCCTCTAGAAACAGTCCTATTAATTTCATTTTGTTGACGTCTCTTATGTTATGTCAATACAAATGTTTAAAAAAATATTTTTTGAAAAAAATTTAATTTTTTAAAAATTTTTTTAATTTTTTTATATTTTTTTATAAATTTTTACAAAAATATTTGGGTCGCGGCCGTAAAAATGGGTCGGTCGGGTTACCGGAAACACAATTTTTTACGCCTTGTTGCTGATTAACAATACTATATGTCGTAGCAAAGATGACTAGGTTGCCCTACTGTTTTCCAGACTTGGAACTAGCATTGCTAGAATATGTCTATGGTCATTTATATAGCTCCTGTTGTGAGTATGTGGAAATTAAATTAATTGGTGCATCTTCTTGAATTGCTCTTCCCAGTAGTGTAGTTTGTTTTGCTGACAAGTATTGTAATTAGTTACAATTACATGGGTATCTTTTTATGATGTGGTATGCAATGGCTATTGGATAATTAATATACCTCTCTGGGTTTAATTAACAAGTAGTTGTAGTTTTGGTTAGATGTCAAAACTTCATAGCTAGCAGCACTAGTATCAACACACATTGATTTCATTGTATGTTGTTTCCACAGCATATTTATTTCTGTCAACATGTTTGTGTTTTTGTTTTGGACTGCCAATCGTAGTCTCAACCATTCTAAATTTTGTTTTGTTAAAAATTCGTTTCTGTTCGTATAGAAATGCCTGGACTGATGGCACTTCGCAAACGTGCGCAAGGGGATCGACCTCTGAAGGAAGCTAAAATCGTAGGATGCACTCACATCACAGCGCAAACTGCAGTAAGTGCTACGCACTATATTTTAACTGGTTGGCTGTATTTAAAAATGTTTAGACAAGGTTTACAGTAAATTATTCATGAAAATATAATTTTTATGTGCTTGTATGATCATTTTTTGGCAGGTTCATTAGTTTAAAATTCACTGCAAGTTTTTGCAAGTTGTTAGTCAAAGCATCTTACTGTTGTGTGGTGGTTTCTGAATCATTTGCGATAATTTTATTATTGGTTCATCATGTCACTTCGTTAATATTATAATTGTTTGAGAAGTTTAGCTGCCTGATGCTGTGTTTCTAGTATTTCTTCACAGAAATTGTGAATAGTTATAGTCGAGACTGTATTTCCTAGAAAATATTATGTTATGTACAGTCTTAACTGCAGTTTTTTTTTAAAATTGTTTTGTTTGATTGCTTCAGGTTTTGATTGAGACGCTGGTTGCTCTTGGCGCGCATGTGAGATGGGCTGCCTGTAATATTTACTCCACTCAGGTGAGCCAAGTGTTGCTAACGAAACATTTATTTTGCGTAATCTGGCTGTCAATAATTTTCAGATATACCATGTTCTTTTTCTGTGGTAGAGCTGTAATCAACAGTTAAAAAGTTGTGTATGATCTAAAGTGATTAGCAATAATAATTATTATGTATCTATTCATACCATGCAAGCACAGTATTGGTTGACCATACTTTTCCAGTGATCTGCTATTTTTTTCTGGTTTATTGACTACACTTGTGTTTTTTAGTGGTTTCAAACAAGTTTTTTTGTGTGTTTAACTATTTTTTTATAATTATGTTTTGGTCATTTATCTTATCAGTGCCTGTTAAATGAATGTCTGTATATCATCATCATCATTTTTATTGGCATTTGCATTATTTTTCTTTTATTTATTTACTTGTATGCAAGGTCATTAATCTGAATGTGAGATGCAGAAGTTTCGTGAATGATATGAACCCCCTACTCTCTGTTCTAACCAATCAGCTACTTTGCCCAAAAGATTGTAATTGTAAAGGTAATTCTGAATTTATATAGCTCCTCATCAAGACAACCTAATCAGAGACTTGTTGATTTTTTTCATTGTTTGTTGATGTGTCGTTTGTTGTGTTTTTAGAACGAAGTGGCTGCTGCATTGGCTGAAGCCGGTTACTCAGTGTTTGCGTGGAAGGGTGAGTCAGAAGATGACTTCTGGTGGTGTATTGACAAGTGCATCCATGCCGACAGCTGGCAACCAAATATGGTAATATATGACTTTTCTAGAACTTCATACACTGCACTGGCACTTCTTACTTTGCTCAATATTACTTGACTGTGTTGTTATAAGCACATGCATGTACATAACATTCACACGCATGCACAGTTGCACACATACACACACATGCTTGCTTATGTTGTATATATTAAAAATATACCGGTATGTGCATATGCATTGCTTAACATACTTATACATCACGACAATGTCACAAACTGTTGAAGACTGTTTTTTTCACTTGATCTCGGACGGGAGCGCCTCTGAGTAGGTACCTTGAAGGGGCACTATATAAATTTTGATTGATTGATTGATTGATTGATTGACAGTTTTGCAGATTATCAGACTTTGTCTCAAATTATCTGTGTGTATGTCTGTGTTTTATGGTTTGCTTGTTTACTCATTTAGATAATTATAGAACTAACGGAAAGAGAAATAAATTAAATTCATGCCAGATGCTGTTGACTGGATGACCTTTAACAACAACATTGCCTTGTTGTGCAAAATGCTGTGAACAGTTGATCTAGACACTTGATTTGATCGGCACCTTTTAAGTAGCTCACAAAAGCACTTTTTACGTTAACATATATGTGAGTGTAAATATGTTTTAGGAATAGAGCAGAAGTTAACTGTGCCTGATTTTGTCGCTCAGATTCTGGACGACGGAGGTGATGCGACGCATCTGATGCTGAAGAAGTACCCGGCCATCTTCAGTATGGTGAGAGGAATCGTTGAGGAGAGTGTCACCGGCGTCCACCGACTTTACCAGCTGTCAAAGTCAGGCAAACTGACCGTGCCAGCCATGAACGTCAACGACTCCGTCACGAAGGCAAGTCTTACTAATGTCATGCAGCAGATTTTAACAATAGGCTGTCAATGGTGTCCCACCTGGAATGGGAAACAGACCCCCACTCTGACCAACTTATATATAAGAGACTCAGAACTGTAAATTAATATTTAGGCATGACCCCCCTCTAATCCAATTCTGCCATTGGTGAACTCCACTGGATTTTAATACTGTGTGTGTGTTTGAATGTTTTTCATTTTGAGTATAGTGGTTATTGCTTATCAGATTAACTGTTTCACTATTTTTTAATTTATTTAATTATAATTAATTTAAGTAAGAGCAGCTAATTTATCTAAAGTGACATTTGGGTGTGATGTACCTCATACCCAGGATTTGCACGGCTTTTTGAAACATATATGCCTATTAACATAGAGTAAGGAGACAGTGAGACATAGAAAGAACTGGACTTTATAATTAGTATGTTTATTGTTTAGTATACAATGTATATCTCAATAGTTGTTGCTTGTCGAGGTTTTTGCACAGATTCTGATAAAAGTGTCATCGACTGTTTGGCCCAGTCACATACATACCAGTGAGGACTGATGATAATAAATATATTCATATGGTATTTGGTATTATATGGTAAATAATTGGTTTTGTGATCTGCTAAATAAATGCCAGATAAACAAATCGCTAAACATCGCATCCACACACATACACACACACACACGCACGCACCAAGTTGCATTTGACTATAAAAATGGCACTGGCAGTGGATGAGATGATGATGGTGGTGTTTGTATCGTTTCAGACGAAGTTTGATAATCTCTACAGCTGTCGTGAGTCAGTTCTTGATGCGTAAGTATGATAAGCATTGTTTTTATCCGTTAAACCTATCTTTGCTGTACATGGATTTGACAGAGTACTCGGTATTGAACTGGTGTCATACACTGACAATTGCAATCAGTGGAAGTGATAAAATTCCAGGACATGGAAATCTTTGCTCAAATGTCTTCCAGAATCTTGAGTGTTCAGAGCACTATTTTGTCCATAATATTGCGGTGTTTTTATCCGTTGAACCTATCTTTGTTATACATCGACTTGACAGAGTACTCGGTATTAAACTGGTGTCATATACTGACAATCAGTGGAAGTGATAAAGATTCCAGGCCATGGAAATCCTGGCTCAAATGTCTTCCAAAATCTCGAGTCTTCAAAGCACTATTTGGTCCATAATATTGTAGTGTTGTTATAGGAACTACATATACTTTATGTGTTTTCATGTTCTGAGGTCATGTTGTTAACAATCTCAATAAAAACATATTTGTATGTATAAGTATACGCATGTGTACATTCCCAGTTATATGTATGTATGTATGTATGTATGTATGTATGTATGTATGTATGTATGTATAAGTATACGCATGTGTACATTCCCAGTTATATGTATGTTGTGTTGATCAGAGTTCACCCTTCACGAGGCGGTGGTGGTTTTGTAAATTTGAGCGTGTACGTTTTAGGTTGAAAAGAACGACAGATGTGATGTTTGGTGGCCGACAGGTCGTTGTCTGTGGATATGGAGAGGTAAGAGAGCTCTTCTGCTCAAGCAACATAAAACGTTTGCGTAACTGGTTTGAATTCGAGGCAGCTTTTGTTAAGATTTATATATGACTAAAGACATTTTTATCTGGCTTGACTCAGGTTATCTCTTCTCTTATATTTTTTGTTTTCACTTAATTTACGTATGTGACTCTGCCTTCATACCACGTAGTCTGTTGGTGGCACGTGGTGTAATTGTTCACAGGGTTTAATTGTATTGTATTGTATTGTATCTATGAATCTATAAAATGATCTCACAGTGCACAAACTGCACACCAATCAGAGGTGCTCCCAGTCCTAAAGACCCAGAAAAAAGAAAGTGATTTTTAGACAGTGAAAAGGTGTGCTTCGAGTTAAACTGTTGTGTTTCCGAATACTGTGAAAGTGTTTGAGGTGTTTGCAATACAATGCAGAGATGGTAGATGTTATATTAATAGGCCTGCAGAGTTGTATTATTTAATTAACTGTTTTAGGTGGGAAAAGGATGCTGTGCTGCTCTGAAAGGAATGGGTGCAATTGTCATGGTTACCGAAATTGACCCAATCTGTGCACTCCAAGCATGGTCAGTAGCGAGTTTTGATTTTTACCTTATGCTTTTAAAAACTGTTTAACTATTTTTAGTGTTATATTGCAAAGGATCATGTGTAAATTATAATTGAGTGCAATACTTATTTTTTTTGTCAAGTAGCAGTGTTCTGAATTGGCTAATTCGTTTAAAAACCATCTTTCTCACCATTTTTCTGTTTGCTGTTCTTCTTCAACTAGCAAGCATGTCCTGATTCTGGCCTGATTTTGGAAAAAAGTCATGATTTTAAAATGATGCAAAATTTTGACACTATATTTAATTAAATTTGTGATAAACTTTAAAAAATTTGATGTTCTGTGGCTTTCTGTTGCATCTGATTGCTTTTGTGGAAGATGAAATTGTTTTGTGTAGATTTAAGTGAGACTATGTATGATGTGAGGCAATGGATGCATAGTTAATTCATAAATATTTTATAAGTTAATTCATAACAACTGCTTAAATTTGACAATGCTTTTGTTTGTTTGTGCAGCATGGATGGTTTTCGCATTGTCAAACTGAGTGAAGTCGTCCGTCACGTTGACATTGTCATCACCTGCACAGGTAAGACATTGTTTCGCCTGCACAGGTGAGATGGATTTATGTGCACCTGACTCAGATGAATAGGGCGCATGATGCTTTAGTGACTCTGCGCAGGTCAGCGGCCATGTGGTCGTTTATCGACCTCTCTGTCATTTCGATGGACTATTTCATCAAAACGCAGAATTTTCACAGTTGTTTCAGCCAGTTTGGAGTTTTCTGCTTCTAGACTCGCGTGCTGGTCTTTTCGTTGGATTTCTCAAGGATTTTGCGCTGGTTAGAGGGTTTTTGTTGTAAGTCGCGTTGGCCACGTTAGTGCATCAGCGACCATCCCTATGATGCACAGACAGCACAGCCGAGTCGTAGGCTACCATACGCCGTGCGTGTACGCCGCTGCAAGCCGGTATTTACATCGCCGGAGGACGACTCACGCGGGTCAGAGCATGGACTGACCTCGACTGCAGCTGTCAACGGCGGCGCTTCCAACTACCGACCGACAAGCGACGAATGCCTTCTACTACGCGCATCCTTGCTGGAGCTTCAACGATTAACCGGACGGGAGTCATCTACCACCTACCAGAGACTCTGATCAACCACGCCATCTACCAGCTCTACGGGAATCTGATGGTCAACTCTACGTGTTTGCGAGGGCTTGCCACCGGTGACTCTTTCAGCTAACTGTGTTTTGTTTTGCAACTTGTTGTTATTTTTTGCTCGCTATGACTGTTAACTTAACATCATTTCGGCTAGTTAGTGCAGAGAGCGCCTCTGAGTAGAGTCGTCACTGACTCTGTGAGCGGCGCTATAAAAATGTTCAATTACAATTACAATTACAATTAGCATGCTGGACTATCAGCTAAGAGGCAGAGGGTTCAATTCCCTGCCACGACAGAGATTTGTTTAGCTTTCTGCTCCACTTGTATATGTGTACCGGTATGTATGTATGTATATGGACATTGGACATTTATACAGCACCTTAACAATAACCTCATGAATCCGCTGAGAGGGGGTGAGGTAAATGCCTAGACGCCACCAGCGACTTTTATGGACCCATGCTGGGTCAGTGTAAAAATCAAAATCAGTACAAAATCAGTGTTCAGATCTGCACAGGAAAAAGTTTAGTTGTGTAAACACTAAACAAGTATTGATATTGTTGTGAATGGACATCATGGTCAATGTTAAATGCTTTTGACTGTAAATTGTAACAGGTAACAAGAACGTTGTAACACGTGAATTAATGGATCGAATGAAGAACTCCTGTATAGTCTGCAACATGGGCCATTCCAATACTGAAATCGACGTGGTACGCAAATCTCTAATTCTTTTTATTTTATTTTAATTTATCACTACGCTTAAATGCAGTTCGTGTGGTTACATTTACAGTGATTATGAAATTGGAAATTGGAAATTAATGTTTAACTTATGTGCATGTGTCAATTGTATTTGTGTGCCTGGATTTTTATTGTAATTTTTTTCTTAGATTTTGTAATAGGTAAAATTTTCTCTGCTTTATTGCTTTGGTAATTAGCTTATTTAAATAGAGTTACTGGAAGCTCTGCTTTTCTTCATCGTATTTATCTTATAATTTAAATATGCTGTTATGAATAAAAATACATGAGCATCTTAATATTTTTGGGTTTACCTTTAAAATAAATATTTATTTGTTAGGATTACTCAATTCAAATTCATTGGTTTTATTCTTAAATGAGTGCTAATATGTAAAAAATCTTATTGTGAAACTTCATAAGGTGTGGACAAAATTTGCTCTCAGGTTGTTCTTTTAATTAAAAATTGTAGAACAGTTTGAGAACATCTGACCTTACTTGGGAAAGAGTTCGTTCTCAGGTGGACCATGTTATCTGGCCGGATGGAAAGAGAATCATTCTAATTGCAGAGGTAAAAAATACTGAATTTTATATCGTGCTGAAGTTTTATTTTTAAAGGCTTTCATTATTTTATTCAAACCATTTATGTAGCACCTAAGGCAAAAATTTGGAACTCTTGTACCTATCACTTCTCAAAGAAAGGCATTTTAACCCTAAAGCATTACATACATCAAAACATCATTTGAAGAGCAGGTCCCTTACAAAATCTCTACTACCCCTGCATTAAGCCTCTTACAATAATGGACTTTGTGCAACCTAAATTCATCTACTGGTAATTGGTCTATGGTCATTAGATGCAAAACTGTGCCATTAGTTTATATACATGTCATGAACTCTCCGATGTTGCAACCTTATGGCTATCCTCTTCATGGTATCACTGCTCAGGAGGCCTGCTTAGTGGGGTTGTAATATCCATTCCAGATCCCTGTGTAACCGAATGTATAACTGTTACAATGATTACATGTGTACTGCCTTATTACATTTGTTAAATTTCGTATTTTCTTGATTGGTTGCAAATAAATTATTTTATTGTGAAAGTAGTCGATAACTAACTGAGAAAAGCAACTATTCATACAAGTTGCATCCAATCAGTCTATGCAAATCAGTGCATTATCTAAGCATGCCGTACCTAACCCTTTACCGACCAGAGTGTAGTAAATGGTATGGAGAATCTTATACCCTTGGTCAGTAAGGGGTTAAACGAAATGTTGATTGTAGGGTCGTCTGATCAACCTAAGCTGTTCCAGTATTCCGTCGTTTGTTGTGTCGATAACTGCTGCCACTCAGGCGCTCGCTCTGATAGAGCTGTTCAATGCCCCTCCGGGCAGATACAAGCAAGATGTCTACCTCCTGCCGAAGAAAATGGGTCAGTGTGGTGCAGCCTTGTACTGTTGCCTTTCGTACTGCTGTATAGTTTACTGTGTACGACGTATACCCTATTGTGCGTGGCAACTTTAGATTCTCATAAATCTGATAAACTGTTAGTCTGTTGTATCAATTTCTTACCATTGTTTTGCTATGTTTACAATTATGCAATTAGCACAAGCATTGCTATTTTTTTATTTTTTTGGGGGGGTGGGGGGCTTGGTAACAGATAAGGACTGAAGTCATTTTAACTTAGAAAGTCTTAAATTAAATTAAACTGAGGTAAGTTTAACTGTAAGAATTTGGTACCTGTGTTGTGAGGACTCCCTCACAAGTGCCAAGTTTCAGGCATGTTTTTTAAATTCTAGATGTGCAAGAGCTTGTGACATTTCATCATGAAAAGTGGTTTTAGAGGTATAAGTTAAAGGGATGTACAGTTTTTAAGTGCATATTTTGCAGATGAGTACGTTGCGAGCTTACATCTTCCAAGTTTTGATGCTCATCTGACTGAATTGTCTGAGGAACAGGCGAAATACCTCGGCCTCAGCAAAGCTGGACCATTTAAACCAAACTACTATAGGTAATGTTAGCCTTGGAACGTTATATGTTTAACAATGTGAATCCTAATTGTTCAATGTCTTTTTATTTCAACTCTAGACTATAGGTAATGTTAGTCCTGGAACGGTGTATGTTTAACAATGTGAATCCTAATTGTACATGTCTTTTTATTTCAACTCTAGACCTATATCTTTCACAGTCTGTCAGCTTTAGCATAGAGACTTTCTTGCTTGATTTTAAGTGCCATCTATCGTCGCCACACTTTGCCTTTTGCATTGGAAATTGACACCATAGAAGTCATTATATATTGTTGTTATTAATATTCCTGTATCGTGCACAAATTTTGATTCTGTGGCTTTTCACAGCTGTTACCAGTTCAGTTCTGATGTCAATTTCACTTAAATAAATGACTCTTTAAATTCAGTCCATGCTTTTATATATATATATATATATATATATAATAAGGTTTTGTATAATGAGATATGCACTGTATGTAGTAGGGGTGTCAGAGTATGTTGCACCTCTGAGTAGTTTCTTGAAGGAGCGCTCTGAATGAATGAATGAATGTTGGTAAAATTACTCTAGTAGTGCTAATGCAACTATATATCTATTGTAACTGCTAATAAAGTTGTTGATTTTTTGTTTTGTTTTAGATATTAATAATAGGAGTTAGGTCATCATCAGAATCTGTGTGTCCTGCATTTGAGATCTCTAACCGAACGAATCATCGCACAATGGACTCTGAATGAAAACTCAATCTCTAAAGTGTTCCCTGCGAACAGCAATCAGCAGACGATTGTAACGATTGTAATAAAATGGCTTCTGTCACTGTGTCGTAACTTACAGTGACTTCTATCAATTGTTCAAACAGTCTGTTATGTTCAGTGGCGTACACGATTCTTCTTTACCCTGAGTCATCTAATTTTTAAACATAGCTGAGGGTACTGGAGCTCATATAACAAGCAGAGGTCTAATGGGGCATCATAAACTTATCTAGCCTCAGAAGCCAAAACATTAATATTTAAGCATTTTTACGAGAAAAATTGAGCTGTATGCTCGTGGAATTTTCTGGCCACAGGTATAATACTTTGATGATGAAAATTTACAGGTGCGGAGACGGCAAGCACAAATGATGCAAACCCCCTAAAAAAGAATGGTCTCCGCTCTGTTATAAGTAGGCTCACCCAATTGTGTAGGGCAGATAGCTAGGAAAGCTAATGTACTTTGCATAAATAAGTCAGGTTAAGAATCGAATTCTGTGACCTTGCTGTACTATATAACAGCTGTACATACACATTGGCAGAGTAGTTGGGAGTTGCTGATACCTCAGGGGTGTACACTTAAAAATCTCGACAGATCTGCACAAATCTCATAGGTTACGGCTTTTGTATCAGGGGACTCCAGGGCTCCCGGCTAAGTGCACCACTGGATATTTGATGATATGCTTCTCAGTGAAAATTTCTTTCAATTTGCTCCGAGAATATTTTAGAGCTGCTTGAAATTTTTGCAGCAATGACAAAATATCGTTTTCATATTTGTTTCCTACTTTCTTTTAATTACCTTTTTTGCAGAATTCCATTCCCAAGGATTTGGCAGCTACATGTGTGAATTCATGTTCTGTAGGCTTGAATGTGGTATACATATTTCAATGGGTACGTGCCAGGCAAATATACGGAACTCTAAATATGTATTCACTAGATTCTATGTTGCTGTGCAGTGTGCACAGCATGGTGTTTTAGACTTTATATGATTCAATGATTAATATAAGATCAACATAATTGGCAACAAGGTTTCAATTAAAATTTCAATGCACAAGCATTTTGCAAAAATGGCCTGCTTGATGTAGCTGCACAAATGTACTTGGCAATTGTTAATTTTGTGGGTGTGCTCTTATATGCACTGGTTTCTTAATTGACCTATCAGCCGAGGTCATATTGTCGTAAATGAATAATTAAAATCACCATTTGCAGCTAGAAATTTTTTGTCAATGGCGTTGAGGTTAGATCTCCAAGTGCATTCGCTGTGTAAAATATTTTCCGTTTATTCTCCGTTTAGTTTTATCGAGTTAATCTGTATTCAGTTTTCATCGGTTTTATCAGTTCGTGGTTTTTAGTGCAGAGGTCTGTGATTTTTCGCTTTCTTAATCTTGTTAATGGATTACAACCATGTGAAACTCTCGTTAAGGGAATTTTTTGCATGCATTTTAAAAATCTTGTTGTTGGGTTGCAACCATGTGAAGCTTAGTTTATGGTCGTTATTAAGGGAATTTGCTGCTGGATTCTTGAAATTTACCAGCTGTCAAACGAGGATGAGTTCCAGTAGCAATTGCGGTGCCGTCAGTGTGTAATTTCATGATAGAAACGGGCAGTAATACCCGGTTTCACCTTGTTTGAACGTCTCCGGTAAAGAAACTGGACAGAATGGACGAGCCACTGAGATATCGTATCTAACAAATTTTTTTAGAGAGGAATTCTCGCAGCATAGAATATTCAGAGGCTCTTTCAGCACAGAAGCCCTGGGGGGAAAGAAACGTCTTGAGAGAGCAAGAGGAAGATTCGAGGAAGAACCCGGACATGAGCTACTAATCTTAACAGGCAATATGTTTGGGACATATCTGCTGAATACTAAACCAATCTATCTGTTACTATTATTTGTGCTGATAATTGAATTCTAAAGCCTCTAGCCAAAGCTAACTGCATTCCAGAAGTGCAGATATTACATAGGTTGTTGGGTTAAGGTGAAGGAGTGAACCAAAAACGGTTGCTGCTATTCAGTTTGTTTTTGGTTTATTGTTGGCTTCATAAATATCCAGTTTCCATTCGGTTGTTTTGCATTCAGGCTGTTCTTGTTTTTTTCTGTTACGGGGATTTTGAAATGTTAGATTCGTAGTGTGTTGTCGACAAACAGCTTGTTTAGCTGTAGAAAATTGTAGATTTTACGGCAATGTTTCGCGATTACATTTCAGTACTGAATTACCAATAAAAAAGTAAGCTTAGGTCCTGTCCTCTTATGTGAGTCAGAATCTATTATTCAGACAGAATTTATTATTCAGAATGCAGCATCTGCTAAATAAGCTTACATCTTAGTGCAAAGCTCACACGTCGCTGTTGGCATATTTTGATCAGAACTCAAAAGACTTGATTAGGAGCTCATATATTTTAGTAACAAGTACAGCCATGCTTTTTTAACATAGCAAAGCCACCAGCACACCAGAATAGCCTTTTTTATTGCTATAATATATTGCTGCAGTATAGCAATTATAGTGGAACTGAATCTATATAAAATTATGATTCAATGTCTCCAGCCACGAATGTTTGATTGAATAAAATATGTGATCATTATAATATGTGATGAAGTACTTAACTAGTATAGAAATATCTGATCACTGGAATCGGATATCTGATTAACAATAAATCTAGGTATATTTGAGGTTTTAAAAATTTATTTTATAGCTATTGAATATTGTGGTCTGCTCTGCTATCATACTAGTGATGAAGAATACTTGTGGATGATGGTTAGGTAATGCAGGGTAAAAATTAGGGTTAGTTTTTGTGTGAATCTTTTAGTGGCTTTTCATGAAAGTAGATATGAGGTACTGTACTTTTGGTGACCGCACCTGTGGACGAGAAATGACAAAACATGTTGTCCAGCCAAAAGTCATATTTAACTGGAAAATAGATAAGCTTATATCTTAAAGATAAAGGTCATTCCTAAGTATGTTAATTAACATGAAGGTCATTCCTAAGCTCATTTTTCAGTCATTTTAAGAGATGTGTTTTCATCTGATCAAAAAAAGCGTTGCTACGTAAAAGCCGAAAGTTTATTGTTTTATTTTATAAAAATATCTTGAGACTTAAATCATTTGAATTCATCATAACCTTTGAAATAATTATGTTCATAGCAATAGTATGCAAATAACTTCATAGCGGTGATGGTTGTAGTTCTATGTTTTGTCTTGGACTTTCCTATCAACTCGATACGCTGTTCTCAGAAGTGCTTCAGAAATATAGAACCAACCCAAATGTGAATATGTTTTCAGTGACATATCAGCAAATTTCGTGTTTGTTTCTCGCTAGATGCAAATGGATGTAATTTTTTGCAGCAGATTTCTGTTTGGTAACTGCGAACAAAATTTAGCGAGTCGTTCATTGGTTTTGTTTCTGCGTATTTTATAGTATTCCACGAAATTTTGGAATGGATTTAAAGTCGTTTGTGAATAAATTCATGATAAAAATTAGAAGTAATGTTGTTTTTCCTGACAAGAAAAGAGGATATAAAAATTTGTATTTAGACTTTAAACTACTATATCATAGTTAGTATGTATTTACTGGATGCCGCTATGTGATTGTGGTGAGCACTGAGCAATGCTCCCAGTGCTCGACTCTCAAACCTATCATGACTTGCTCTGTTACATACACTCATACAAAGAAAGAAATAGTAAATCAAGGATTTTCAGAATAAAACAGACACAAATGCTGCTGAAATACATAATCATGGACAAGGTTAAAAGCCAAATAATTATTAAGGACATTGGTCTTAAGTTATGATGATTAATAGGGATATTGGAATATTATTGCCATGGGGAGAAATACATTGGGGAATCATGTATGAGGAAATAAAATGGGGGGAATTCAAAATAAATATATAGGGGGGGGGATACTGGAAGGGGGAATGATAGTGATAAGAAAACAGGAGAAAGGGAACGGAGACAAAGGCAGGAAAATGGAATGATGAATAATGTAATATTATGAGGCAAGGAAACTAGGAGTAAGCTTACAAGATTAACCATGAAAGGTCATCCTAAGTAACAAGACACTGGAAAGACCTATATCTATAATAAAGTGATAATTAAACAAGCAAATGACTCAAGCCGCTGTTAGTGGTAATCGTAATCAACCGAATGGGTGAGCTGCAAACTTCCAATGTTCCATGTGAAAGCTAAGCATGGGGCACCAGCTTATTTACAAGCACTGAATGAGTCAGAGAGGCTGTATGAAAGGTGGTTAAAAGGAGGCCCAACCTAGTCCAGTTGCCAGAGAATCAGAGGGGCATGGTATACTCTATTGAGGCAGGCGTTGTCTGGGACTCTGGGTCAGGAATTGGAAGGTGGAAGATCAGATGCATTGAAGTATGAATTCTTGTAGAGGCGAGACTTCAGTTTTCAGTGGGAAAAAAAGTGGTTTTAGAAAAGCCTGAGGTGGGGGATTGACAATGCTGGTGGAGGAATCGAAATTTAGAGGAATTCAGGAGGAAATTAAGTAAATTACTTTGACTTATAGGGCCCCACTGGATTTCAAAGCCATCCACAGTGTCATCCAGTAATTTAACTCCTTGCCTAACTCATACTGAAGACAGACTTGCATACAGTGTCCTACACCCGGTGAGGCACACATTCAAATGTGCAGCAATGATGAAGAATTTCAAAACAAGGTTAAGGCTGTTGTAACCTACTATAGGGATACATATAGGCGTACATGATGGGGGAGCTTTTATTCAGTACGACACCATAGTGAGTAGGAATAGTATTTTACTGAAAGTCAATAATTATTTATTGGATCATAATTAAGCCAAGCGAATCAATCCTTTTAAAAGCGAATAGCCAATAGACACCGTTAATTTCTCTATGAGAGGCTAACTGTATTCTTTTTATATAGAATTTCTCAATGTAGGCTATTCGTGGTGAATCAACCTAATGTTCTACACTATATAGCCAAAATATAAAAGAGATTTTTAAAAAGTTGTACCGGAAAATCATCATCATCATCATCATCATCATCATCATCATCATCATCATCATCATCATCATCATCATCATCATCATCATCATCATCATCATCATCATCATCATCATCATCATCATCATCATCATCATCATCATCATCATCATCATCATCATCATCATCATCATCATCATCATCATCATCAATGTCCATGGGTTCAACGCCCGTAGGTGCTTGTTTCGTGCATCAAGTTTCATTCGTGTTTCTTTTTACTGCCAGAGTATCGACACACATCTGGCAAACCCTCCTCCTTTTTCCAGGCTTGGGACTGGCACTGGCAGAGTGCAAACCAGTGGCGGAGTTACCGGAAAATGCTCAATTTCATTCACAATAGGCCTATAGAGCCTTAAAGAACTGCTAACCATGCACTAAGCTATTGCGTTCGCTACGAGTTGAAGATCTCGAAGTAGGCATACTAGTGCCAGCATGGCATATAGACAATGGCCTACCACAGTATAGCTATTTATAATGTGGCCTATTCTCTTAACTAATGGGATGGGAGCTGACTTTGACCACAGTATGCTTTGACGTAAGAGCTATAGGGCCTGCATGCACTACGATAGGTTTGCGCATTCTGACCGTCTGGCCATCGGACTCGGATTTTGGTAGGCCTATAGCTTATAGCTATTTGGACAGCCTCTGTGACTGGAAGCAGCACTCGTGAATAAGCTGGTGTCCTGCGCTTGGCTTTAGTGTGGCGATTTAGAAGTGTAGGCCTATTATATACGACTTTCGAGTATTAGGCCTAAAATACATTGATCACTGATCCATGCAATTGCCGTGAAACTCTATGGTGATCACGTGACCCGGTAGGCGTGCGCCGATTCGATCGCTGGCAAGTCTGTCATGGCGGATGCGATGAATTTTGCGCTTGAAGTCGTTCGATATTAGTTACTTCCTACTGTCAGCGTGTAGCCGGCTATCTGATTATTCGGGGATCCGATTCAAACCACAGATTTATTTATGCTAACCTTGATTATATACTGGCTGAGTAAGTTGTTGACGACTTGTTGCTAGGCTGTTTGCCACCGCGCTGACACCGAACACGTAACACATTTATGCAGCGCAAACCTATCGTAAGATTTGTTGTATGACAAGGTTTTCTTTTAGAAGACCGTCAGTAAAACTTTATGTGATGGTGCAACATCTGAGGTTTACTCTATATAAACATCCTCTCTCCGTCGCCCTGCTTTTTTAAGTGACATGAATTCCCCAGACCGCGAGAGGAAGTGAGCGCTGTGTGCTACCGGAAGGGCTGTTGTAAGTAAAGAAGTAAATAATTACAGCAACAGTGAATTGAAGTGCATAGTCGAAAAAGTGGCACGGGTATAGAAGTATACATGTGCCCAGAACGTCAAATTTGTCTTACTTACCTATGCATATGAACGTAAGGATTCAAACGCGCCTATTCCCAATGTTCTAGAATGATCCTGTGATTTTTTAGCATTTTTCGAAAATGTACAGAAATACATGGGAATTTCGTATTTAACTTCGGTCTCGCCATATAAACATACACATTCCAATGACGTCACGAGCGATCACGATATTTAAGTTTTTGTAGCGCAGTCACTAATTATCTACCCAAATTAGAAAATTGTTGATTGCGCTCCAAACATTCTTAGAATAATATAGTGCTCGTGACGTCATTGGAATGTGTGTACACAGCATGTTTGAACGTTCAATGCAGTGAAATTTGAAGTTAAATACGAAATTCCCATGTATTTCTGTACATTTTCGAAAAATGCTAAAAATCACAGGATCATTCTAGAACATTGGGAATAGGCGCGTTTGAATCCTTACGTTCATATGCATAGGTAAGTAAGACAAATTTGACGTTCTGGGCACATGTATACTTCTATACCCGTGCCGAAAAAGTGTCACAAATATGCTAACTGGCGTCAGATTAAGAATTTTGACGACTTTCCTATATATGAATATTAAAGTGTTATGAGAAGTTCTCACGTAATGTATATCGCCTGACAAATGCCTGCAGATATGCAGGAACCAAATCTAACTTGTGCAAAATTGACCTTTCAATTTACATTTGGTATGCATGCACACGTTTTCTGCGTTCATGTAAACTTTGATGTTGATCAGGTCTATAAACTTTCAGCACAACTGTAGAATGCATGAAAATAGCGCATTCTGAGTTCTATGATTGAAATAATCATTGCATCCATCAAAGATGATATGAATGAAGGCTGTTGAAGCATTGCAATAAAAATTCCTACCACAAAACAGCTTATAAAAAAGACCAAATAACTATGATCAATGTGGGGATAAGTGTTAATTTCTTACTTGTGATAGCCCTTCGAGTAGCATGAAACTCTTTACCGACATTAACATGTAATCAAGCCATTAAACTACTGAGCACTAGTTATTGGTGTTTTCCAGTTACCTTTGAAACTGCTTACTTTTCAAATTAACTAGTAACTGAGTGCAGTTACTCATTCAAAGTATTCACTTGCTTATTCATTCCATGGACTTGTATTGCACCTGCCGCCCAGGGCTTCAAGAAATTTTAGGAGCACTCCAGCTGTTACCAAACTCATACATTCTCTCACTTTATTTTTCTAACAGACATGCTATTTTCTTCATTGGCAAACCATGTTTAGGACCTGTTATTTTGACTTGTAATAGGGTGCTGAAGCCAGCCAACCTAGTGGCCCACCAGTGACAACATATATAGGCCAAAATATAGCATGTACTGTGTCTCCCTCTGCACAACAACCATGACCTTCTGGCATTATCCCAAATATATACTTGGGCCTGGGCATGAATACTATACTCCACTCCCCTCCACTCCCGGGCTGACTCAAGCTCCTGGCTATGAGAAGGAATTTCCAGCCCCAGTTAACTCTGCCCCCTCCCCCAATGGTTTAATATTTACATATATGTTTACTTGCACTATACTGTTAAGCTGGATATGAAGACAAAATGGCTGACCTAGTTACATAATTGATTTATAAAGTCATCAAATTCCTTTTTTGTAGATCACTTGAACGTTGAAGATGCCTGCAGTAAAAGGAGATGGTATGCGAGGATTGGCTGTCTTCATATCAGACATACGCAACTGTAAGACATCCGTTTAGCATATTATGTTGCTCATCTCTGTGACATTTTTATTATGTTTTGGTTATTTGTTTTGACAGTACTGTTGTCACTTGTCAGACATGCATAACCCAGTCGAATGGTTAGGCGTTGACATCTGAATTTTTTCCACAAATTCACCTACTTTACTTTTCCTATTATTGGATTTAATTGTTTCTTAACGTTGCCAAGATGCTGGTTATATAAATTTTGTTAGTGGGTGAAGTAATGAATTAGTGAAGAAAAAAACTTAATTGATTTTAAGCAGTTCAAGTTGATTGTGGTCATAATATGCTACGATCTGTAATATACATTACCTGTTGTATGGCAGAGTTGAAAAATAATGTTGAGTTATTCTATGGATTTTTAGACGTTCTCATTATGCTGCACCACGTTAGAAAGCCTGATAACTTGAGTCCCACCACTTAAAGGATTCTTACCCTTTTTGATGGAATCCTTTGCCTTCCAAAGATTCATGATGTCATCGACGAAACCTGTCTTATGCACTGCATCTGCCTCTTCCTCCTCTCTCCAGGAACTTAACTTTGAACTAAGTTCCTTGACCATTTTTGACCTGATATTGGACCTGGTCAGTGCTTCAAGTGAATAACTGGCACTTAGCTTTGGAGTTGTACTTTTGAAATTTGGAGTTGATGATTTGGATTTCATCGAATTAATGAATTAGTGAGAACTTTCTTTGAAAAGGTTCTTCTGCTGATGATCATTTAATCATTTAGATTTATATAAATTACTTGCTTTGATTTTAGGTAAAAGTAAAGAGGCAGAGGTCAAGAGGATCAATAAAGAACTAGCAAACATAAGGTCAAAGTTCAAAGGTTAGTCTGCAGCATGCATGCTGTACTGCCTGCCACTTCCTGTAACTTGACTTTTGTTTGCCTTTTAACTGTGGTGAACGATGTGACTTCTATCTGTGGTATATCGATAGTGTGCTGAAGTATCCTGCTTAGAGGACAGCATCTCTGATGATTAATGCTGATAGAAACATTGTATTATTATGTGGTTAAATATTACTTGCGTATTTATTAAATAGAATCATATACTTGCTATTTACTTTACTTAGTACTTAGTCCTTCCCGTGCAGGTCTAAACATCGGGAAACGCACCCTTCACTGTGTGAATGTCCTCAGCAATTATTAAGTAAAGGAACTGCTGCAAACAGAGTGGAGTGGAGAAACTGCATTGCCCGATGTGCAGATCTGTATGGGAAGGTCTAAGGTAAGGAACTGTCGCATTGCTTTATACGGTGTTTGGTATTGCTGCTCAGTAAATAAGGCTAAATCTTTAATGTCTTTACAGGTGACAAGACTCTGGATGGCTATCAGAAGAAGAAATATGTTTGCAAACTTCTCTTCATATTCCTGCTTGGCCATGACATTGACTTCGGACATATGGAAGCCGTGAATCTGCTCAGCTCAAACAAATACACTGAGAAACAGATTGTAAGTGATCAGTTGTTAAAATACACTAATATTACACTTGCATACATAGCTGGCACTGCACATTTAATTGAATGCCATACTGCAATGCTCACACTGTAATGCGCATGTACTCTACTGCATCTCTGTCTTTTTTGTTGGTTATCAATGTATGTCTTATAAATATGAATGTTTAGTTAGAAAGAAATTAGCTACAAAAGAAGTATATGTAAAAGTGTACTGGTACTGGACTGAGAAATCTTGGTTTTTGGTCCATGTGATAATTGTAATGCAGTTGAGAGTACCTTATGTTCAGGCTATATATATGTCCGTCTATTTTGTATAAGTTGCGGTAACTTAAGTACAGCAAAAAAATAATTTCTGTGTTTTCCAGGGTTATCTGTTTATATCGGTGTTGGTGGGTGCGAGCAGCGACCTTATGAAGCTGGTGATCCAGTCGATCAAGAATGACCTTGCCAGTCGTAATCCAGTCCACATAAACCTTGCTCTCCAGTGCATTGCGAACATTGGCAGCCGTGAGATGGCGGAGGCTCTGGGCCAGGATATTCCGAAGCTTCTTGTATCTGGGTACGGTCTTTTATGTATACGGTCTCTAATGAGTTTTGCAGCAGAACAGTTAATTATTTTGCATGGTAATAATTAATTTGAGTTTGTATATATATATATATATATATATATATATGTGTGTTTGTGGTCTCTTATGAAATGTCGAAAGGCACTGAAGTTGCACCAGACCATTCTCTAATAGTGCCAGTCCCATGCCTGGAGTTAAGGAGGGGGCGACGCTAATCCTTGGTTGTCCAACATGTATGAGTGAATAACATAAACAAGAACATAAATGAGAATAAAAGACCAAAAGGTATAAAATGATATAAGGTGGAGAAATTCCTTATCGGAACTCAGCGAAGATGGGTTGAGGTCATTAATCACAGCCTCCTACATGTGCCAAGGAGCTGGACCACATACATAGGCCCTGGTGTAATCACCATAAAAAGTACATAGTAAAATATTAGTAGACATGACCTTCTGGATTGATATGTATTTTGTATTATGTATCTATTGTTTCAGTGACACAATAGATTCCGTGAAGCAAAGCTCGGCGCTTTGTCTTCTGCGCTTGATCCGAAACACGCCTGACCTCATCAACATGTCGGAATGGTCATCACGAATTATTCATCTGCTGAATGACCAACACATGGTCTGTATTCACACCTCTTTGCATTCACGCCTAAGGTTTATATGGTGATGTTTTATTTGTTATCATGTCCTACATGTTTAGTACATGTATTACTGCCAATGTTAGTCCTAAGATCAAGCTTGTTTTGAAGTGATTCTAGGTGTTTCATTGATCCATACTGGTGCTTATCGTATGGCTAATGCTTGCTCTTTCTGGGACATGTTGGGTCTGTCATACCCAGCTGGGTCTGTCCTGTATTTTCTTGGTCCGTCCTACCTATGCTGGTCTGTCCTACTGTGTGTGTGCTGTGTCTGCACTACTTTTGTCATGTTGTTCTTCCATTGATCAGTGTTTTAATAGTGCTACACAAATGTTGTATTACAGTCACAGTTTTGTATTTGTTTGTAGGGTGTTGTTACGGCAGCTGTTAGTCTGATGCACGTATTGGCCACAAAGAACACGGAGGAGTACAAAGGATGTGTTGCTTTGTCAATCTCCAGGCTCAGCCGAGTAAGAGAGGAGCGAGATTTAGTTGCATTTATTGGACAAGTGGCTTTTAAACCTTACTTAACCCTTTGAACCCGGCTGGCTGGTTTTCCGGCCCGTTATCCATAGAGTTACTGGAGCTCCGGGTTCAAAGGGTTAATATATTCTGTAGCACTAGCGTCTCCCACATTTGTCTTTAATAGATCAACCAGCCTCCAAGAAGACCAGAGAAAGAGGAGAAGTAAGAAAGAGAGGATCAGAGAAAGAGAGGGAAAGTCTATAGTCATTTCAAATGGTCTTTTTTAGGAGTTACAAAGAATTTGAAATAAGATCTTGAAAATGTATCTTGCTCTGTCATTTTTTGAAATAAATGTATAAATGTGTAAGTTTCTAGTTCCTAGTTATTATCAATCATCCATTTATATCGACAGCAGGAATCTAACTCAAAATGTCATTAATTGACAATAATGTGAATGAAGAGGGCTATTTAGTGTGGAATTATGCAGTAGTCGATAGTTCTGTGATATCTGCTATGGATGGGTTGTCATTGGTTATGCAGATTGTGACGTCGTCGTACACTGACCTTCAAGACTACACGTATTACTTTGTGCCTGCGCCGTGGCTTTCCATAAAGCTGCTACGTCTTCTGCAGAACTACCCTCCACCAGGTGAGGATGCTATGCCGGCTATGCTCGCTATTGTTATTATTGGTGCTATTGTTAAACTTTTTATTTGTTAAATTATTTCAATTAAATTATTTCAATTAAATTATTTTAATTATTTGTTAAATTATTATTTAATTGTTATTTGTACTTGTTTTTATTGTTAAACTTTTTATGGTGCGCTGTAAATGTGAGGGAGAGCTACAAATAAAACTAGCCTGGTCCACATCATTGTGATGGTTTGTTTGCTGACGACTGATGGAATAATTTGAATTGGGTTTCGGAGTTCATGCATTATGTTCATATAGAAAGATAAGAATATCCGCATTTTTGCGTACAGATATGGTAATAAATGTACATCAATGGTCAAATGTTTTAAAATAGCACACATAAACTTTGTATGTTCTTATAATGGCCAACTATTTATACTGCACTTTGGTTTACACGACAAAATATTTAAACGAGATAAAGCAACTTCGTTAAAATTGATTTATGTTTTTGTCAGGCGACATCTAAGGTAAGATAATTTTGCATTTTATATGGAATGGAACTGAAATTTCACCAGTATTCAAATGCTGATTGTCTTGTTCATTTTGGTTCTTTGTTTGCAGAGGATTCTGCCGTTAAGAATCGTCTCACCGAGTGCCTTGAAACGATTTTAAACAAAGCGCAGGAACCGCCAAAGTCGAAAAAAGTGCAGCACTCGAATGCCAAGAATGCCGTTCTCTTCGAGGCGATCAATCTTATCATCCACATGGATAGCGATCCAAGTCTACTTGTCCGCGCTTGCAATCAGCTCGGTCAATTTCTGCAACATCGTGAAACGAACCTACGGTTGGTCGATGATTTATGTTTCGTGAATTGATTAAATCAAAATAAATTAATTGAGAGAATATTAATAAAACGTGGCACTAATAATAAGTTAGCAGTTCATTTCACTTTGACTGTGACGAGTCTAGATTGTGGTAGCATCTGGCATTCTGGCTTCTATTTCAATTGAAGGAAATTTATGTAGTTCCCGGGACTGCATGTGCTCCATCAATGAGGTGAAGGAATGCAAGAGAGAAATGATGAATTTCAATTTAAGCTATAGCTTTGTTTTCCTGTTCACTATGACAGTTTTGTACATGATCTATAAGTGTTTTAAGAAATTTCCTAATATTATGTAATGAGTCTCTCTCAGTTGGATGATTTTAGTTTCCAGGTAGGAGGTCCAGCTGTATGCACCGTTAAGCATTGATGCGTGTTTCCACACCAGCAGAAAGAAGCTGACTAATTCTAACAGTGCTTAGTGTATTTTCGCAATTTTTTCCCCAACAATGGCAAGTTTGGGGGTTTCTTCGTAACAGGTACTTGGCGCTGGAGAGTATGTGCCTTCTTGCAACATCTGAATTTTCTCACGATGCTGTCAAAAAACATCAGGAAACTGTCATCACAGCATTGAAGGTAAACATGATTTTCCTGATCTTTTTTCTGTGTTTGTTTGTTCATGATGAAGCTGTTTTTTTAGTATTTGTCTAAAAATAATACGTGTTTGGATTGACGTTAGACAAGCCTATCAGTTTGTAGCCGTCTAGGTGTTAACATTTTTTTAGCATTTCACTTTATGTTGATGGCTTTGTGATTCCTTCTGTATTGATCGAAAAGTCTTATTTCTTATAGATCACCTTTATTGCATTGCTTGTCATTCTCTCTTGTTTCTTGAATTTTATTTAACATCTTCGACAACAAAGATAGTGTCGTGTGTTCTCAAAGCTGGATGGATCTCTACGTAGCAAGTTTTAGAATCTGTGAGAAGGACTGCGTACAGATGAAATTATTAGAATTGTTTTTAGTTTGATTTGGTGTTTTGTGTGTTTAAATTTATCTTCTGTTGAACGTAGATAGTTGAATGTTGCGAATTTTGTTGTTTACGTTAGACGGAGCGAGATGTCAGCGTACGTCAGCGTGCTGTTGACCTGCTCTATGCCATGTGTGATCGTGCCAATGTCGAAGAGATTGTTCATGAAATGTTGGCCTACCTTGAAACAGCCGACTATTCCATTCGTGAGGAAATGGTGCGCAGACTTTGTAATTCATTGCTTAGGTGGATTTATATCTATAGAGCTCATTCAAGGTTACTACTTAGGAATGCTCTTGACATGACCTCAGCTAAAAAGTAAATTGGATATTATGGTTTGCCATCATTTTAATTGCTGTTTCTAAACAAATTTCCGGAGAAAATAATTTTATAATGGCATGGGGAATATATTTGTTAAATGGTTGTTTCTTTTATAAATTGGTCATCCCTGGAGGCCCAGAAAGTGAGACGTACCTTTGCTAGACAAGATTGTATATATGACAGACCTGTGATTTATGAAAAGGTATTGTCTTTCTGGATCATCGTGGAAAACATTATGTTATCTCTGCTTGTTTCTGGTTTTGCACAGGTGCTGAAAGTGGCCATCTTGGCAGAGAAGTATGCTGTTGATTATACGTGGTATGTCGACACAATTCTTAACCTCATTCGGATCGCTGGTGATTATGTCAGCGAAGAGGTAATTATTGGCTGTCTTTACTACTTTTATTGTTGCTTGAAGTATTAGTGTACTTGTTAGAAAACCATTTATGACGTGTCCTCTTCTAGTGTTAGGTTTTCTATAATAAATTTTTGTGGCATGTTAAAATTGGCTGATTCATTCATTCTGAGAACTTTTATGATGCAAGAAGCCCTCTCAGCAGAAGAACTTTCTGGCATTATTCCAGGCATAAGTAGTGTCACTAATAGAAGCCCAACCTGCCCTGTAAGTCAATAAAAGTGTTTGGCTTTGCACTGTAATACTGATAAGAAGTCTTTTTTCGGTTGGCTTGGTTTGTGTGGATGTTTTGAACGATTTATGAACTGAATTATTTCATTGACATTTGGCCGTCAGTAAGGATCAATGGGTATTAATGTAGATTTTAAACTCAGAGGGTTCTCAGTAGTGTCATGGTTAGTGTGCTGAATCATGACTTCATAGGCTGGGGTTCAACCCCTGCCAGAGGAGAAATTTGGTTATAGATTTATGCTTACCTCTGCCTAACTCAGCTAGGATGAGTACACTGTCAGTGAGAAGATGTGCCGGCGAGGTGGAGGACTGGCCAATCGCCTTTATATGCTGAGGCTAAGAAATTGAAGTTGCCAACACTTTTTATTCATGGCCGCCTCAGGGCTGACTTAAAAGTACTGATCTTAGTTTGTGTGTAGATTAAAATCTACTCTATGCATATGCAATTTTTGCTTGAATTCGTCCGCAGTAGAGGACCAATTGTTTTTTCTGTTGTATATAGACTTTAGATTGCCCTTTATATTGGTATGTATTTGTATAATTTTTTTAAAATTGCACAGAATTTGTATATATTTGTATTTGTTTATTTGTATATTGGACTTATTTAGTTATAGATTTGTCTTGCAACTGTTAAGATGTTTTAATGTTCCAGGTTTGGTATCGTGTCATTCAAATAGTAATCAACCGTGATGACGTCCAGGGCTATGCGGCAAAAACTGTTTTTGAGGTAACACATGTGTTTTGTTTTTCATTGTTCGCCGTAAAGAATTTATTGTATAAAGATTATTTGCAGGCAAAAAAGTTTTTTTAGCATGTTTTCCATTCGTATTTGTGGGTTTAGACTAAATGTGTCAACGAACGTGTTTTTTCCATTTATTTTCAGGCTTTACAGGCACCTGCTTGCCATGAAAACATGGTGAAGGTTGGAGGATATATATTGGGAGAGTTTGGAAACCTGATTGCCGGTGATCCACGCTCCAGGTTAGTTAAGATGAATTCTTTTAGACGTTCTGTGATGAACCTTTGGTAATATTCTTAATTACCTGCTTCATTGTTCATCTGCCCTGTCTGATTACTTTCATTCATTTTATTATGACCCTTTATAGTTTATATTATATAGTTTGGACTTGTATGCAATTAACCTACTGGCCTTGTAGAATTTTAAAATCTTGTATGTGCCACAGCACTAGAGCTGTGTTTCTTTCTAAAGTAAGTTTAAATCAATTATAATTGTGGATGTCACATGTATGCTATCTTTCTATGTGTGACAGGGACGGTCCTGAACATTTGTGATTGGTAGTGTTTGAGTGTTTGTTGTATTGCTATAGTTCTAAGTTGTTTATTGTAATGGGATAATATTAGTGATATTTCTTCACAAAAATGCATTTAAAAAAAAATTACGACCAGATCTTGTGCCACGATTAACAGAGGTTCGGGGCTGCAGTTTGAGAGGGTTTCAATGTGAAATTGGACTATCTGCGTTTGAAGTGCACTGTAGAAGTAATTTCTAGAGATAAAACAGGGTTTAGTCAGAGTCTTGTATAATTAATGTGAACTGATCACTGATCAATATTTTGATTTGTGTTTTTTGTGTGTAATTCTGGTTTTAGTCCAATGGTTCAGTTCCAACTGCTTCATTCCAAGTTTCACCTATGCTGCGTTCCAACACGACAGTTGCTTTTGTCCACCTACGTTAAATTTATCAACCTATTTCCAGAAATCAAGCCACATATTCAACAGGTAAGAGACCAGATCAGGTTATACGTATGTGACATTTGCGACCATCACCGAATAATTAGCCATTCAGAACTGTTGTATTTGAAATGATCCAAAATTGAAATCGATTACCAACTTGCATTGTCATAGTAGTTGTTTGGGGTGCATTGTTAATTTTTGGATCATAGATCCAAATTTTGCCAACAATTGAGGTTCCTATTCTTTATAAAATGTTAGAGACTTTGCAAGTTATGATACAGTTGAATGAGTTCGTAACTGATTACCTTACTAAAAAGATCAGATAATTATCACACAGAATGGTTGATTTGATTATTTATATGTACTAAAAAGGATGTCTTTGAAAGTTGTTGTCTTCAGAGCTACCTGTCTGAATAATTTTATTATGATTCCAGTAGTATTGATGATTTGCATTGATTATTGTCACAGCCTTTCGCTTAACGTACTAATGAAACTTCTTTTTGTATGCACAGTGCTTTTCAAAGTACTGTTTTAATTGCTTCGATAACATTTTGACATTCGGGTACAAAGATAAAAAATAAAAACTGCAAAATAAGTAGTAAGTACTTCTGTTTTCATTCCTCGTGCTGAGTATCTCAATGGTTTTTTCTGTAGATTCTTCGCGCTGAACACCATCTACGTAGTTCGGACGTGGAGCTTCAGCAGAGAGCTGTTGAGTACATGCAGCTGACAACAGTCACAACTGCTGACGTTCTGGTTTGTCCGTTTGTAGTCTCGTTATTTCTTGACTGTTTGGCAACATTGAAACGTTCCAATATTTTGTGTGGATTTTGTGTGTGTTGGTAGTATGGTAGGCTGTGCTACTGATGAACATAAAAATGTTATTTTAAGACTGAATGCCTCTATGAATCAGAACAGTTCATGTCTTAATTTGTTCGACCGGTCTGATGAGATGCTTTAAACTATAAAACAAAAGTTTATATCTATAGGATTGGTGGAGAATTTTATCCAGAATTTAGTTCATCTGATTTTAGCTCAACCTCTTTTTAAGGCTTTTCTTGCAATAACTCCTAGCTATGATGTTTTAATGAGTGTTTAACGCATTATTACTAATTTACTACATTGCTTCTTGCAGGCAACCGTTTTGGAGGAGATGCCACCGTTTCCAGAGAGAGAATCAAGCATTTTGGCAAAGCTGAAGAAGAAGAGACCGGACAACAACGTGGAGCTTCGGCCAGCCAGGTCACCCGCTCAGTCGAACAACACCGAACATGCCACTCCCGCTCCTGTGTCAAAGGTCCAGGTGCCTGAGGTGAGTTAATCTAATCTAGTGCCTTCTATGGTACTTGGTGCTGCTTAATCATGCACAATCGATGGTCACCCCAAATTAAACTATTGTCAAAAAATGATAATCGCTCTGAGAAGCCTGTAAAAAATCTACTTGGTTCCTTTCTTTTGGGTCTTTGTGAACAGGGCTGTGCAATTTATGAGGCTGTTTAACTGTTTAATGATGTATTGAGCATGTCTTAAAATGCGTGAGGGTTAAGGTTTTTGGTTTCTAGTTGTTGGATCACCTGTGGTTAGTATCTATTAACACGTTGACCGCTAAATACGAGTTAACTCGTGCTTCAGCCAGTCATTTAACATGGCGTGTAGGCGGTCAATGTGTTAATAAAGAATAAAGTAAACACCTAGATTTCACAAGCAAGACTGATTATAATTCGTCCACTATAGTTTATCCTTTGATTGAATTTTAACCACATTGTTATCGAAACAGGTCCTAGGTTGTTACTATTTTGCTAGAAGTACTTCTTCTTCAAGGCACACAGTCAAGGGTTTTTTGCTTTTGACTGATGCACAGACATGTTCAACGACGTTGCTTAATCCGACAAAAATTACTTACTGAGTTTAGCCACGTTTGCCATTCGACCGCCTCACGCATACTTATTTCAGTTGATATCTGTGCTTCACTTGTTTTCAGGTGCAGTCACCTCCCAAACCAGCTGCCGTGACTTCTGACCTTTTGGGGTTGGCAGGTTCTCAGACCGCTGTTGCTGCCGCGCCTTCATCCAATTACTCTGGTGGCATCTTGTTCGACGTTCTTGGCGACATTCACGGCAGCAGTTCGTTGAACAGCGTCTCGTCAGGATTCGATTCCATCGTCGGCGGCCAAGAGGATTCACTTTACAAGTAAGTGTCACGATTTTGTTATGTCTATGATATTTTATTTACTCTGACGTGGTGAAGGTCATTTAAAATTGAACTCGATAAGGAGAATGTAGCTGGAAAAGGTGGAGGTTATAAAAAGTGATGGGAAACACTGAAACGTTGGATTTCAACTATTGAGTTAGTGGTAAACAGAAATTAATGTGACAGATGTCAATACATGTATCTGATGGCATGGATAACCTTGCACAGGTTGCAAGGTAGATAGGCCTTCTCTTAGTTGAGGACAAATCACACCTCATGCAGTAAGCATTATATTATTTTATCATGATGTGTTTTGGTTTTCCGTTGCAGATTTGTTTGCAAGAACAACGGTGTTCTGTTTGAGAACGACCTGTTGCAGATTGGCGTTAAATCTGAGTTTCGACAGAACCTTGGCCGTCTGAATCTTTTCTACGGCAATAAAACCTCTTTTCAGCTGAGCAACTTTGTCCCCGACGTTCGCTGTCCTGGGGCGCTAAATACTCGTATCCATTGTGATTTATCTGTTGCAGTTGGATAATTTTTATATATTTAATCAATCAATTATTATGTTATGACAAATAATTTGCAGCTATCTGCAATGGAAATGGGTTTATAATAACTTAACCTTTACCACTCCTGAGTCCGCTCTCACCAGTCGATTAATTATTAATTTGAGTGGTAAAGGTTAAGGTTCCTGTGTTAATTGTTTTTCTTCAAAGAAGTGTGATGCTGGAACATGTAAGGGATGCATGCTATTTTTTATGAGCATTTTCCTACAGACCACTTGACTTGAAGGTGCTTAGTAAATTATGTCCAATTGGCAGTCAACGTGCATTAAATGACCTTTTTTGAAGAAACTTTTTGTAAAACTTGCCAATACCAGGTTTGATCTGAGATAGGTCTTTGCATCTCCGTTGACTCTCCCTCTTGAAGTGGAGCTAAATAAATTTTCAATCACATTACCAGATTGCATGTTTTCTGAGGTGACTTTGGTTTGTGTGTGAAAAATGAGACTTTCCTTAAGCGACTTATAGAGCTGAACATCCAAGCAAAGCCGGTCGATTCAGTCATCGAAGGCGGTGCACAGAAACAGCAGCTCATCAACATCGAATGCGTCGGCGATTTCGTCGACGCACCATTTCTACATGTTCAGTTTCTGTACGTTATGCACATTTGACTGTCTTTTCTATGCATGTGTGTGTTCATGTATGTGCACTTGTTATAGCGCCCCTTCAAGCGCTCTCTACTCAGAGGCGCTCCCGAATGCAGAGCGGACACTGCATCGGAGTTTCATGCCGAAGCGCTGAGCAATTGTGATTGAAGGACTTGCCCAAGGTTCCTACGCGGCAAGGTGGATTCGAACCTCAAACCTTCCGGCTCCAAGGCAACGACGCCACCATGTATGTGTTCATGTATGTATCTGCGTGTTGCTATGTATTCGTGTGTGCATGTTTATGCTCATTTATGTGCATGTGTGTGCATTTATGTGTATTTACCTAGTTTCTCACTGTTGCAACCATGCTTGTGTGATGCATGTCACACAGAATATGCTAGTTCATCTCGTATGCTTTGTGTGTCGATTTTTGTAGGTATAACAGCGTCTTGCAGAAGATACAGGTTAAGCTTCCGGTGATGATGAACAAATTCCTGGAGGCAGCTCAAATGGACAGCGCCACTTTCTTCCAGAGATGGAAGATCCTTTCCCAGTAAGTTTAACTGTTAACTTTGTCATGTGCTTCTGTTTTCCCGAACCGCTGTTCTGTCTGGAAAATAAAAGCTTTTAGCAACCATGACATGTTACACTTGCATTTGAGAATAAACTCGGGCTTCGTGCTGTACGTGACTGCTTGAAAAATCTGGCAACGTGTTGCGATTATTTATCGAGTGATGATGTGTTTTGTTCGTTGTGAATTGCAGGCCAGGACAGGAGAGCCAGAAAGTGATTAAAGCGAAAGGCTCCATGGACCACGAGCAGCTAAAACTAAAGGTCAGTGCCGCAGTTGTTGTTTTGTTGTCTTTCGTGTGTGATTCCAGTTGAATAACAGAGTTCATTATGGTGATGGTCCGTTAAATGCAGGGAATTGATTTCAAGGGTGGAATTTGTTAATTGAATTCTGCAGATGTCTGGTGAAATGTCCTGAAGGAAATTCAAACAGTACAGCATCTCTTCTTGTAAAAACTTGTCACTAGAGAAAGATTGAGAGAAGACAGAAATGTCAGATTGGTAAGAAAGCAGCAAATATAGTACTTTGAATTTTTCTATAGTATTGTTTGTATGTGCATTTGTTATAGCGCCCCTTCAAGCTCAGTCTACTCAGAGGCGCTCCCGATGCAGAGCGGACACTGCATCGGAGTTTCACGCCGAAGCGCTGAGCAATTGTGAGTGAAGGACTTGCCCAAGGTCCTGACACGGCGAGGTGGATTCGAACCTCGGACCTTCCGGCTCCAAGGCAACGACGCCACCACTAGACCACCGCGCCCCACAGTATTCTGAATAGATGATGTGAGAATTCTTTCTTTAAGTTGCATTCCTCATCCAGGCCAGCCTCATCTTGATTTCCAAGGCACAAAGGGTCTTGCCATGAAATATCTACTCTGGCCTCTTTCGACCTCCTCGCATTGTCCACGTCCATATTCAAACATATTCGATCTTCTGGTTCTTCATACTAGAGCAGCCAAATTGAAAGCATTTGTTGTTGGTTCAGCAGTTGAGATTTGCTGTTGCCTTGTTTTCTCTGTAGGTTCTTGGAGCTAATCTGAGTGTTCTTGAAGGCATTGATCCGAATCCAGACAATTTCGTCAGTGCTGGCGTCATCTACTCCACAGCGGTGCAAGTTGGGTGTCTTGTGCGGCTGGAACCTAACAAACAGGCGCAGGTGAGTGCTGCAACTGTGAACGTAGCAGGATTTACTTTGCTGGATCAGTAAAATTTTCTTGGACTGAAGTTTTGCCCAAAGTTGGTTATTGATTGTAAGTAAAGGTAGATGATGTCCAATTTGCAGCACATGCCATAAAGCATGTTAATCTGGTTTGAATTCTGTTTTTTCTACACAGACCAGAAATGGCAAGTTTTTAAAACCAAACCGAAGTGTTTCATATTGATAAAACTTAACTTGGAACTCACATAAGATGAAATGATTTTTAAAGGAGTGAACTCTTTTCCAATTGATTGATTGAAACTGTCGTGTGTTTGTGATTGACAGATGTACCGGCTAACAATCCGTGCTAGCAGGGACGGTGTGGCTGCCCAACTTTGCAATCTCCTCGAGACGCAGCTCTAAATCGAGACTTACGACTGGGGAAACTCCCTCATCCCGCTTTTTGGCAGAAAGACGATGCACAGTTTGGACATGGAATATATCTATGAGCATTACTAGCTTTTCTGCAGAAGTTTGTAATATACTTGTTGATGTGTGGTGCGTGTGCCTTGCACAGTGAGCAGCGTCGGCAAATAAATGCCAGAATTTGAATGCATGTACAGTAGTCGGCTGCACTGAGTTGATCTGCTTGGGGTATTGCAGTTTCATCCCTGAATCTAAGGTTTCTGCAATGATTTGTGGCTCATTGTGTTTAGTGTATCTGCAACTTGTTGAAGTTCAGCATTGACAGGTTTAGAATTACAAAATATATTGGTCACAGATGCGAGCTAATGTGATTAGTTAGTTTTGGCACTCTCTTCACAGCTTATAATATCAATCTTTCATTTACATTTTACAAGTACGAGGGTAATCTTTGCAAGTGCCTGTAGTTCTTCAGGAACCAGAAAGTTAGATGTCGTGAAATAATCACGGGATAAATAATGAAGGAATTCGGATGAGGGGCCATCAATATATTACGTACGCAAAAATCGTAAATTTTCCGTGTTGCAAAGTCTTGTACATTTTTGCCGTTGCCGTATAAAAGTTAATTAGCTAAATTAAAGTCATCTATAAAACATTTATTTTCAGTAGTCTTCTGTTTAATTTTCTTAAACATCATATTTGCTAGCTAAAATTTTTTTAACTGTTATGGCTTACCATTTCGATCTGAACAGAATTTAATTATTGATAATGTAATTAAATGCGATCACACATCTATAGGATAATGCAGCATAGTTTTTATAAATAGGCCAATGTGGACGTCACAATTAGAAATTTATTTTGCGTATGTACATTTTTTCAATATCCCGCCCCTCACCATTCTTACTCGAATCGCCTAAATCCGGTGACCCTCCCTGCGTACGTAATATGGACAGCCCCCTAAATGTGAGTTCAGCCAATGCCAGTCGTTAAATGCCATCTTAGTTTGTTATCCTGGTGAGTTGATTGTGAAATCGATTTTGTCTTTGTCTCGAGCATGCTGGTCATGATGTAGTAGTAATGTTGTGATGGTAGGAATCTGGCATGTCTTGAAACCTAGCCAGTTGGCAACTTTGACCAGTTCAAGCTTGCTGTTGGCAGTATTTATCATGAGAATTAACAAATCTGTTTTGGCGTAGTATAGTCTGACAAATAAGCTTACGTTGAGAAAAAAAAGTCTTGATAATTAGTAAATTGCTTTTAGGCTATTATAGTTTTGTCACATGCTGATATTGAAAAATCTGTGTCTTAATGAGCCGTGAGTGGCTCTTGGTCTGGTGTAGTTGGTTGGTAATGAATTTGTATAATTTGCGTAACTTACACAATGCACATGTGCCTCGTTTAGTATTATTATAAGACTAGACTAACTAGCAGTACGCATGTACTCCAATTGCAAGTTTTGCGTTTTTTTCCTTGAGCAGGTCAAATATAGATTATGGGGCTTGGTTTGCTGATGCTTGATTTGACATTTGCATTAACTTATAGTGATTCGACAATCATCACACAGGCAGTTATTGTTGACTTCAGTAAACTGGAGAACAGATGTGCAACTTCCTTTTCACTGGTCACAAACTTTCAAGTATATTTTACAAGTTAATGCCACGTCAGTGCCTCTGAAGACTGGCCTTTGTAGGTGCTACAAAATTTATTATTACAATTGCATACACGTGCATTCTGATTGGTGAGTCGACATAGATTTATACAACAAATTGAATGCAGCTAAACTTATTTTTTGAGTAATCTATATAGTTTTGGGTTTTCTGCTGCAGCCAAACAAATTCACAGATAACAATGTTTTCATTTACCTCTTGTGACAATGTTAGGTATTATGGTTACAGCTGATGCACTGTAAAACCACGCGAGCCGTGCAACTTTCACTGAATTTGAAGACGACTGCATAAATGTCATATACATTACAATTTCTTAAAACTGTGCAGTTACATTGAGAAGTTTTGCTACACAACATTTTTGCCGCGTGGCTCAAGTGACTGAAATGTGCCTTCAAACGACGTGTTGTATGATTTATGCAAAGCACAATTTATCTACTGCCAAAGGAGTGAACCCCGAGAAGAGATTGAGAATTAATTTTGTATACAGTTTCTAATGCTGCCTTGTTGTAGCCTTTCGTCTTCCATGAATACGTCTGCCTGTAGCATTATACTCGGAAAACATATGTGTAACTACCGACTATTGGCTGTGTTATTTTTCGATGGTGCTCTTGCCTTGTCTGTGTGCGTGTTTGCGTGCACTTGTGTGTTTGCGATACCAAACTTACGCTGTTTGTTAAGAGGGAGATGTGATCCTTGAGCATGCAATGATTATTCAATTTTTGACCAATTGAATTAAATGCTATTCGATTCTTAAAAACCAATTTGCTTGTGGAGTTTCGTTGCTTCAAACCATGGTAAATATGGTTTGGGCGGCCTTCTAGATAAATGGATATGGTTGTTTCTCAATGGCAAGTATCATATACCCAGGAGAAAATTACCTTGACCCACGGCTTTTAAGCAGGCTGACAGGTGCTTTCAAAGTTGAATCAATTGAATAACGTTGCATTTTCTCTTTCGCTTTGTTCAGTGGAGGCAATGTGTGATGTTGGGAGGAAGTGATACAGGGATTACATGATTGCTGAAGTATGCGGCATACTCAATATGTTTTGACGTCTAGGAAGTACAAGGCATGAGCTTCATATAACATATGCTGATTATACTTTTACCATTAATGTTAAAATTGTATAACTTGTATTCAATGGAAAGCACAATTACTATAATTTTTTTTATAGTGCATATGTAATAATTTTTTTAAATGCTCGACCATCTCTGTTGAAACTCGTACGTGTAATTTTAATGTTATGAAGTTAAATTTCATTGATATTATTATGCCTTATCTTGATATAAGTAGTTGGTTAATTTCAATACAAAAACAATAGCTATTGTCTCATCTGTATACAGTTTACATGTACATGTAAAACTACACTGTGTCCGGAAAAAAAGGGACCCATTTTGTAAATATGAAAATAAATAGTAAACATTCACCGATTTTTACAATTCAAACAGCATTTTAATCCTGACATATTTGTCTAATATTGGTGAAAATATAAAAGTTCCAGTCACAATGATGACGTCACAATGACGTCATTTCCATAAAAGTTCATTTAGCCGGCCAGTCATGCGTGGTTTAGACTCTCAGTAAGACGGAAATTCATTTAATAGAACCAGGAGTGAAAATAACTGCAGCTCATAACAGGAACTGTCTGCTCTACAAAAAATTGGTGCCTGATATACGGGAATACTAGGATTAATGAACATTTCAACAAGATGACGCTCCAGCTAACTGAGCTCGTTAAACCGTTGAACTGTTGACTATAGGAGACTCCGAATTTCATTCCTCGTATGATCTTTGGCCGAGGAACGGCCCGAGCTTAAAACCAGTTGATTTATACAATTTGGAGACTATTGCAGGAGATGGTGTACAAGACTAGGAAAAGAGACATTGAAGAACGTGAGCGAATTGTTAATGCCTGGGAGGATTTTGATAAGCTGGTTATCGATGCTGCTGCTGTTGGCTATTAGCGCGACCGTTTTGAAGCTTGCGTTGGGTTCGAAGGTGAACACTTTGAGCACAAATTGCAGTCTGACATAATTCTGATATAAAAATAAAATTGAACTAACATTTATTATTGATAAATAACATCTTAAAACATCTTTAAAATATTGAAATTTGAGATAATTTTGTGCACTTATCGCTTAAATTTGAATGTTTTTGCAAATGACGTCACTATGACGTCATCATTGGAACTAGAACTTATATATTTTCACAATTGTTAGACAAATATGTTAGGATAAAAACGGTGTTTGAATTGTAAAAATCGATGAATATTTACTATTTATTTTGATATTTACAAAATGGGTCCCTTTTTTTCCGGACACAGTGTAGATTTATAGTGATTTTGCAAACTGATATTTCTCATAATATTGACACATATACACAATTACAATAATCGATACTCTTTCGTCAATTACTGTTGTGCTACTCTTCAAAACTGGCAAAACCTTCGTTCATACTTCATAGCTGCTATGTTTGAATGTCGTTCAGTGCCAGTATTTTCTCACTGAATTTTTACTCTGTTGTGAAACATTAATGACTTGTGGCAAGCAAATCAAGTAAAATTATGTTTTAAAATGTCCTTGAAAGTCTGTAATATTGCAGTCAGACGACCGTATTTGTTGACTGCTTTTAGTTGTAAATACCATTGTGCTAAAGCAAGCCATGTATATTCATCTTCTGCTGGACTGCATTAAGAAATGGTTCCATTTTAAATGTTGCTGCGGGAGAAATGTAGCGTAGCTGGAGTTTCGAACTATCCACCTATCTACCATAGTTGATATTGGTATGCACCCCCAATTATATATACTCCTTTGTTTTCAACAGTGTACAATTTATGAGAAACTAGGCACATGTAGCTTCTAGGTAGCATGTTTGTTTATTGGCTCATACTTTTCTAATGCTTTAAAACTGATTTTGTGGCATTGATAGCAATTGGACTTCGGCAATTATTTCATTTGTGTATGACAGTATATTATTTTACATTCAGAATAGATTCATTTGCAGGAGTGAATGCCAAAATCCTGTCAAGTTTTGTTGTACAAATGCCAAACTCTTGTTTAGAAATGTAGCATGGCCATTCTGTGTTAAATGATTTGTGAGTGGTAATGATAATATTACAGTCCTTTTCCAATACTTGCTTTGCTGAACATGTTATTTGTGAATGAATTTTTGAATTAAAATGTATCACAATGGATACTTGTGGTAGATGAGTCTAGGCCTGTTAACATTTTACTGACGAAAGTGCAGTTAAATGCTATGGGAAAATCCTATACCTTTCGTAAATCCTATACCCTCGGTCAGTAAAGGGTTAAGTTGTCGCTTGCAGTCTTCAACACCAAGTAACAACTCTTCCTTTCAACCTTTATTTATTTTTATGCCAATCGACAGTTTTCGTCTTCATTCCTTGACATTCTTGAAGTGGTGATTTGCAGCTGAAAACTTGCACACCAAGAACATAAACCAACTTCCTAACTACAGTCCGATGCTATGATTTGTGCGAACATGTCTGTGTGCCGTTGCCAAATCAGCCAATAACTGTCACAGGTGTAAGTGACAGTTTTACGTAGACTGTGCAGCTGTCCCCGCTGTGAAAAAATCCACCTAATTGTTCTTGCAATCTCCATTCGTGTGTCTGCAGACAGACAGAGACCTGCTTTAAACTGCGGTCACATTAGGAACCGTACCACTGCAAAGGCAGAAGATGTACAGCCCTAATCAGAATCACTTCACAAGAGCACCATCCGTACAAACAGATGCCATTTCCCAAAAGCTGAACTTGAGTCTTGAACCTTTCAGATTTGGCATCCATGCATTGTTACGTTTTGAAGGCAGATGCATTATGCACCAGATTCAACATTTCCTATGTTCCATTCATTTAATTGGTTGCTCTCTTCCACTGATGATCAACATTTGGATTGTATGGCAGCCCGGCAAAGCAGATCCGGCAATGGATGAAGAATTAGCGTCGAATGATGACAGTGGAACCAGTCTACAGTTCAGCTGCCATTTGTGTAACAGATGTTCAATATTTCTCTCGCTGCTACAAAACAAAGCATAGAAACGTTTCTAATACAAGATTTAAAATTTGTCAATTTTCTCAATGCTTAAAATTTCTATGATAGTTTGAATTCAATCAAAACCATAATTCCCTCAAAAATGTATATAGTTTTCTGCTCATATTCAAAAATAGTTGTGCTATATTTATAATGCCCTGTCCCATTAGGATGCTTATTTAATCTTGTAGTTTGATGTTGGTTATCTGAATCTTGTAATAGCAGCAAAACATACCATTATACTTACTTTTTCCTTCCCATACATTTATGAAAATCCAGCAATGCATCTTCTCCATATAGTGCATTGTCTATGGCTCTAGTTTTTTTTTACTGGCGTGGGTTGCAAGTTCACCACAAAAACCTTCTTCCTTTCCTTCTGATTTGGGACAGGCCCAGATTAGATATGATAATTAATATGGGGCAGAGTTTAATCTGAAATGGAGTAATTCTTGCTAAAAATGGAATTTAATAGCACAATTCTCTAACTCCAGCTGTTTAATCTTTGAAATACATAGAACAAGCATAGAACAATGGCAAGGATTTCTGTGACCAGATGGTCTTTAGCCAGCAAGATTTGCAATGATCTAAAAATTGAGTAAAGTTCAGAATTTACTAAGCTAGGTCTTAACACGACCTTGCTAAATATATAGATGTTTTCGCTTTTGACACTAACCTTCGAACTTGATAGGCTGTCCACATCTCAAGATTAGGGTTTTTACTCAGCAGGTAGACAATAGTTAGTAGAACTGGTTCAAAATCTGTTTAAAAAAAAAGTTAATTACATGATCTCAAGGACGTAATGTTAAAAAACGTATAATGACAAATCCCCGACCATTTTGTTAACTAACAAACTTTGGACATTTCTGTACATTCAACCAAATACTCATACACCACCAAAAAAGAAAATGTCGAGCCTTCCTCACTTGCATATATTAACTACCATGTAGTAAATAATAACTACATTTAACCCTCTTGTAAAACTTGGTTCATTATGTAAACTCAAATGTTGAGGTTTCAAACATGGATAGAAATCTTATTATTTCAGTTAATGTAATTCATTAAAACACTACCCTCATTCTAACACTGTACACATTGTATCAGTGTCTCAGAGCAAAAAGAGGAACTTCAGAAATTTATACAAGACTATGATATTAATATATTAAATGCCAATCAAACAACAGCAACATTTGATCAGCTACCTTTGCTGTCGTAAAAACAGTCGGCAGCAATAACGATGTCAACAGGTGGTAGATTTATAAGATTCTCGTCAAACTGTCCCCACGTGATTCCCTTTACCACAACATTCTCCAATCTGTTTACCGCACAGCTATGCCGACATCGATCTAGACACTCAGGTAAATCAGATTTATCTGAGAGGATCACATCGCCGCCAACTTTAGCGGCCACTATGCCAGGCAGCGCAGTGCCGGAACCAAGCTGAAAACAAGAGACACGTGTTCAAGAAAAATAAACACAATACAATTATACAACTGAGCCCATCATTTTTGAAGCTATTACCTAGCATTGATTGCAACAACTGGGCAAAGAGCTGGCAGGTGAGTGCAGTGTTAAGCAGATATGTTGACATGAGTTAGTCTTCATCAGGGGCTTTCCATATATTACGTTCGCAAGGGGTGATTGGGTTTAAATGATTCTGCATACGGTGCACAACTGCATATGGTGAAGGAAGGAGCTTGAAAAAATGCATGCGTTTAAACGTAAAACAAATGTCTTATTATGACCTGGGTATAAATAAAGTTCTGTGTATTATCATGTGCAGCCTATTGTAAAATAAATGTCTTATGGATGAATGGGCAATTCACTTTGTGAAAGAATGGGGTTAGAGAAGCTTAGTTGTACATACACATGAGCGAGTTCACAAAGGTGCAACAGAGAGCTGAGGGGTATGAAAATAAGATTTTTGCGTATGTAATATATCGATGGCCCCTTACGAGCTTAATTCATAAGGCCAAAAAAAAAATATGTTGTGTTTCCGGTAACAGAGCTAAAAAAAATTGGGTAGGTAGGTCGGAAAATATTTTTATTTTGTAAAATATTTTTATGCAGTGACTATCCGAAAAAGTATACCCCACTAGTCTTTTTTGCACGCTGAAACAAAGTACGTGTTCTAAGCAAGTATAAACTGCCTATTTCCCGACTGTCTGCACCTAAAACTGCTCTAGAAACAGTCCTATTAATTTCATTTAGTTGACGTCGCTTATGTTATGTCAATACAAATGTTAAAAAAAAATTTGAAAAAAAAATTAAATTTTTTTGAGGAAAAAATTTTGTTGAAATTTTTTTTTTTCAATAAACATTTTTTACAAAAATATTTGGGTCGCGGCCCTAAAAATGGGTTGGTCGCGTTACCGGAAACACAACAATTTTTTTTTACGCCTAACCCTACATGTTTTCAATGGTTAGAAAAACTATTTGCAGTCAATTTTATCTTGTGATATTCAGCTGAACTCTACTGATGTCTCATATTGTAAAAAGTCATTTAATATATACTGTTTTAGCAATAAAAGTTTGCCAATTAAACTTAGTGAGAGACAAGACTGGTATACTACCTCAAGAACACGTTTTCCAGTTAGATGTTCCCGATGATACCAGATGTACTGAGCAAGAACAACGGCACTAGGCCATACGTACATACCATAACTTGGATCCACAACCTAATAAACATCGTTGTAATAACAATAATTAAGATCATATTCATTTCATTTGATTAAACAGCAATCATTATTCAACACCATATATGCTTTGCAACACAGGCGACCTGAGAATTACAAGGCTGTATGTCCATTCTTAGTCATTCTGAGTTAAACTGAAAAACAAGTTTGCATGATGTCCCTTGCCAAACAAAATAATTTATTGTTGTGGTAATGAATTCCTTCAATTAAAATAGAAGTCTGGCTTCATTAATTATCTTTATAATGTTGTTGTGTTTATTGAATGTTGAAGAATTCAGCATTTTATAGGATGACGAAGACAATTTTTGGACATACAGCTTTGTCATTCTCAAATTTTATTAATTTATGTAGTAACAATAGAGTATTCTCATGGTAGAATTTTGAGTATTTAATTTCAATTTGCTCAATTTCTGTATTATAACAGATGTAAATTGATTTTTTTATGTCTAGCACAGTGTTTGTGACTATACCTAGATATATTTTCGACTTTGAGAAAACCCAATAATGCTGGTATTACGACTAGGACTACAGCACATCGTTAGAGCACGCGTTTTCAATGTTGTTGTTCGTACTGTTCTCAATGTACTTAAGTTTGTTACTTTTGTATTTTAGCTCGACGATTTCTAGCAAGTTTGGTATTCTCATTTGCAAGTTCAATAGTCTCTGTTGATGTTTCTCCAACTTCTTGATTTATATGGTCCACACTTGATTTCTTTGACATGACTTTCGATGCACTTTTTTACAAAGTAACTCCATGTATGCTTTGTCTTGCGGTGGCATAAATGCCAACATTGATGACAGGTCTTTCATTTTTTCTGGTTGCAGCTCTCCCCTCACAGTTACAAATGATTGACCTGATTGTCTGAGCTGCTTCCGTTTCTCCCCTTTCCATTCACTTGGATTACGGCTACGTTTCTGAGTTAACGGTTTTCCAGTTCGCTGGTGGGTCCTTGCACTTGGACGTGCATCATTAGTATTATCAGACTCTACTCCATGATGATGATCATCATCATCTTCTAATGATAGGCCTACCTTAGGACACTCACAATGCACTAACTTGCCACACAACTCACACAATTCATTTGCATTGTTATCATCAAGCGTTCTGGTTGCAACAAGATTCGATTCTTCTTCCTGAATTTCTTCTTCCACTGCTTCTTCAACACTGTTTACCGCTTCCAATATTTCTTCTTCTGGCAGTGTTTCTTCCAGAGTGAAGTCCTCATCACTGCTTTGATCATAACTAAAACAAAAAACGTAAATCAGTATTAATATGGAGATAATAGAGGGAAGAATGGAAGGGTCAAGGAAAAGAGGAAGACCGAGACAGAAATGATTGGTCTGCACTGGATGATGTGGGATGGATACGGTGCATAAAAGAGGAAGAGCAACACCGTGAAGAGTGCCACCATGATTGTATGCCCAAGCTACCGAAGAGAAGAGATCTTAAAGAAGAGAGACATTATAATTTACAGGAAGATTTATTGACAACTCAGTTTGCCCAACGCGCTCTCAACTAAGCTACCCGCCCTCCCATAGATCTGATGTCATAATATTGACCAACGTCCATAACTCCAGACCTGCTATGCTATGTTATGTTATGTTATAACAAGCCTGGTGTAGAGAGGAGATAGTCACTGTGATTCCTGTGTATTTCTTGGCTAGTCTACGCACGTATGCAGCAACACTACATTGTACAAGATATTAGTCTAAAATACTCACAGAAGAATAATTATAGGTAACGAACCTTTCTTCGCCTTCCAGAAGTAATTTCATTTCACTTTCATCATCATGGAGTAGAGTCTGATAATACTTTTAATACGCCGACAAGCACGTTTTGGTCGATCCGCCATTGAACAGTTTTGAGAATTACAAGGCCGTATGTACATATCACGTGCTCCAGTGCTGCTGCTTGATTGGATATCGGACATACAGCTGTGTAATACTCGGTAGAGCTTGAATATAGGACATACGGCTATGTAATTTTAACTCTAGCTGTGAATCTATTGTATGTGCATTATCTATTTTTACAGGACATACGGCTTATTATTAATTCTTTAGAGGCGATAACTAAGATCAAAATATAGTATTTTTGGACATACGGCCTTGTAATTCTCAGGTCGCGATATAATAATATTGTTAACCATGGAATCAACTTCTGAAAGGTAATGCAAATCTCTGATTTTTCAGCCCTACACAGAAGTCGTGTCAGAGAGAGCAGCTCATTCTGGAGGCTAAAATGTAACTTTTACAGAAACGTTACTGCCTTTACGGCGAAAAACTTGCGAAGATGACTCCAACAAAACCAGCAGCAATTGACAAAAATGAATGGTCATCATGCATATAGAAATTCGTTGCGCCTGTCCAACACCAAATATAATTTATTCAATTTCTAAGTACAAACGGGGTCAGAGGACCGGGCCCCGGAACGAACTAGACAGTTTAGGTTTTACGGACTCAGTTACAATGATATAGCGCCATCAGCCAGCTGGCCTCTCTAAGCGCTGAGAAATTCTGGAAGATTTATATAAAAAAGGAAATAAAAGGTTCACGTCAGTTTGTCAACATCTGGCGATGAACAGCATTCTTACCTCGGGTATTGTAACAATTAAAGCGTCGTTTGCCGATGCATCTTGTTTAACACTGTTAACACTACTTGTCTGAAATTTAAACAATTTTGTACTTATTTTCTTGTCGGCTGCCATTTAAATTCAGCTGGTTTCATTGGCAGTCGTTTCCATCGGGACTGATACAAATATTATTATAGAAGTGTAGGATAATCATACATCTCTATGGTCTAAATATAGAATTCTTAGGGCAAAGGCAATGACTTCCGGGTCAGAGGATAAGAATCTAGGGCTAAAAACACGGACTGGTTGATGAGGTCAGTGAAGAACAGTGATAATAAGTTTTCATTATACTGTTAAGTGAAGCTAATAAGTAATGCTGTACATTGGTTAGAGTTGGTTGTCATCTCCAGGTATAGCGGAATCGAAATGTCGTTTGAAATACAAGCTAAAGTATGCAGTAGCTTATTAAAACAACTTGTTGAAATTAGGCTGAGTAGGCCTAGTTGTAAACATTGTGTGGAATACGAGCATTTGCACTGCGTAGTCTCCTTGAAGAGGTGCTATGCAAATTCATCTAATGAATGAACTACTTTTAACCAAGCTTCAACTTTAAAAGACGTTATCGAATTTGAAATTAATCTGTGCATTGTTTTCGTAGCATAATCAAGATGGGCAGTACACAGCTGACCAGCATCTTGCTCAAAAACTCGACTGATCGATTCTATATAGAATATGGCGGATACCTATTCAACCACATGTCGCATGGCATAATAGCTCTGGCACGATTGGGTGCAAACACTGAAAAGCTCGAGAGGTTTGTCAACTGGTATAAGCCTCGGCTGGAAGAGGGAGACCGTTTCAAAGATGGTGCCAAGATTGTTGACAGTGCTGGGCTGTTGGGAGCAGGGAAATCCTACTATGCACTATTGGACAATTACAAATGGCAACTGAATGGAAAGTTTGGTGGATCAATGGAAAACTTTATAGCAGATCAATTTCCAAAGCTGTTTCCTGGCCTTATGGGTGGTGCACTCCACGGTATGATTCATCTCGGATATGGATATGCTGCCAAAAGTCCACAGTGAGTTTTGAGTTGTCTTTTAAAGAACAGACTGTAACACTTTGACTGGCTAGTGTTTGGATCTGTATGTCTCCAGTGGCTTGTTGCTGGTGGTGACAACTCTTCTAGTTGTTTGAGCTCTGTTCACTTGCTGATTAACTCTGTATTCATGTTGACTAGTAACATTATTGAGATGAGTTACTACGGAGCCATTGTTTCAATATGGTTGTATCAAAGCCAACATTACCAATAAAGTTCTGAATTACAGAATCTTCATAAATATGTAAATTTATAAATAAAACATGTTCTTCAGGCAATACTGCAACAGACCTAGAGACAATCGTAACTGTGGTTCATTTTCTTCATAATAATATGCATATTGTTTGAATGTGAGTCTCCTCTTCTGACAGTGTGTGGGCTCACCAAAAGTGATATAACTTCTGTTTCAAATGTTTCGATGATATTTGGCAACTATTACGGAGGTATGAATTACCTTTAAGCCAGTGGTGTAGTGGGGGGGAACGCGGGGGAACGCCGTTCCCCCACTTTTTTCCGTGGGGGAACGCCGTTCCCCCACTTTTTTCCAGGGAGGAAACAAAAAATTCAAGATTCACAGTTTCAGCTGCTTACTTACTGGAGCCTTTCGCAGTTTCGCAGATATATTTATATATGTGTTCAATGGCTTGTAAATAAAAGCTAATGACAAATGAAAATAGTACAGTAGTACAGTAGTAGGCCTACTGTAATAACAATAAATTAATAATTGAGAAAAAATTTGTAAGCCTAATATGAAGCGTTCCCCCACTTCATTTTTTGCGTTCCCCCACTTCATTTTTTAGGACTACACCCTGTAGGACTACACCACTGCTTTAAGCCCGTAAAACTTGATTTGAAGAATTCTTATTTTTGGCCAAGATATTGGCAAAAAACGCAGGATTACTTTTTTTGGCCTACCCTGTATATAAGTGTATAATGTACATACATATTTAAGTTCTATTTGTATGACAGGTTGGTTTGTGAAGGACTTGCATACATGCACTACTCCTACATGCCTCTGAAGATAGCCTCAGTTCCACTGTCTGCAGAAAAGATTGGCAAGGGTCATAGCGACATCACCGAGGTCATAGAACGCGTGAGAAAGGACACGGAACTTTCTGATTTCATGAAGACCAAGTCAAGTTCAGACGAATATGCCGACCTGTATGAGGGCGAGTTTTCGCGACGAGTTGGAAGTCTGTTGGATTATCGTGCGGACGATCTCCTCCGTTACGCGTATGACATCCGGATACCATGCATTCAGCAGACGGATGATCTAGACACGGAGATGCTGTGCAACACATTGCTTCGGTGGCTGCTCAACAGCGCAATTGCTGTCTACACGCTTGCAGACAAGCACGACTTCTTCTTGCTTCATGGTGTCACGGCTGCTTGGGGTGTCTTACAAGTTGCGCCTTTAGCAGTTGGTAAATCAAGACAGCTTACTCTCGAGCTGGTTACCACGTACATCTGTGCACTTCTTGCAACGTACGTGTCGCAAGGCGTACCAAAGCTCTGTCCAGAACTGCTGAGCGATGATGATGCAAACAATGACGGATCTACGACAACGTGGAAGTCAATTATAGACAGCGCACTTGAAGAAGACCGAGATGAACACCGATATAAAGTGATACAAGTTTGTCACGAGTTGTCTCAGCAAACGGACGACCAGCACCTGCAGAAGATTTACGTCAAGGCAGCTTTGCGTGCCCTTAATGAACCAATGGAATTTTAATCGGGTGTCTTGGTGTCATGGGCTGTACAACAACCAGGCCAACTATAAAAGATGGCGGATTAATAGTTGCATAACATAGCAGGCAACTTTATAAAACTTAACATCTATGTATTTTATATTTGAGTAATGCACTTTTTTAATTGCTTTGCATGTAAAGGCTTATTCAGTATTTTATTGTTTATAAAGTTAAAGAACCTGCAGGCGATATTAAATGTATTCTGCTTCAAGCATAAACATCTTGTGGATATTGGACTTTGTTACTGGTGCATGCCCACCAATTCTTCAGAATTAAAGTGGTCAAAATCATATTGACAACACAACAAATACTTCCTATCTGACTTTTGCCTGATAATAAAACTAGCTAACCCCGACCAGCTATCGTCCTGTACACTAGGAATACAATATACTGGTCTTGGACAACAAGTATCTGCTGGAAACTGTCACACAAATACTCCTATTTGAATTACAATTTCTATCACCTTGCCACAGTACCATTTATAACTTAAAGAGTGGTCACTGTGAATAAAATCTTGGCAGTAAGTGCCAGTAACTGAGATGACATTCGGTTTTTTCAAGTACTTAAACAATGTCGTAAATATGAACAGAAACAAAATCAGAATATCGCTACAATGGTTTGCAACATAATGTGCATAAACATTTATGTTGCAGTTTTATATAAGGAGAGCAGCAGCATAAACCCATTATCAAATCATATGGCTTTCAGCTTTTAATGGAATGAATACAGGAAAGCGATAACAAAGCGCAAGCACACCACCCAAGAGAAGTTTAACTATAGATGATAAACAAGGTAGGTGAACCCATACTTTGTTACTCCATTGGATGAGGTGGGTAATGTCAAATGCACACAAGAGTTGGTCAGCAGCTTTACGTATTGTTTGTTCAGCAACTGCTAAGTCAACTATTGCTGGAATTGAATCTACCTAATACTGTTAAAATGAATTATTCTATTAGTTATTGAAAAAAACTTTCACAACTTGTGATTCCTGTTCCGCAAAACTTTTTAAGGAAGCAGATACTAGTTTTGAAAACCCTGGCTAACAGCAACACCTTGGCTAATCAACATGACAACCAAATCTACAAGACTGACCACAGGGCAGCCAAGTAAAATTCACTGTCAGATTTCTCTCAGTAACTAGTTGCCAAGATTAAACAATTGAGCCAAAATCTGATCAAACTCACACACAAGACAGATTTTTACAGATGACTGTTTTAAAACTGGTAGAAAATGACTCAAAGTAATATAGTTTCTGAATGTGCCCGAGATAATGGAATAAGTTCAGCGTCTATTTCTTCAATAGAAGTCGTCACCTCATCACATGGTCAGCTCCTAAAATTCACAAAGAAAAACATTGGTCACCGTACAAATCAAATTCAAAATTATTTATTGATCCCACAATAAACGTAATTATACAGAACATCGTATAACACAAGTTATAATTAAAGTATTCACTCATTCGACAAAGAAATTAGGAGACAGATTAGGGAGCAATAGGCACTCAAGATGGGAGAAGTCCCACTTAGTAGGGGCCTATATACCAGGAAAATGATCATTGTAAAGTACAACCAGAAGTTACTTTGACAGCTGGCTTACAGTAAAAGGCATGACACAGAAGCTTATGCTCGTGCCAACTAGCTTTTTCTTTTTCATCCAATTTTCACACATTAAGTACATTTTCACACATTAAGTAGCACAAGTTTTGTACAATCTCTGTCCACAACCTTCGACAAACCAGGGGCCAAATCAATGGCAAAAGGAGAGCACAAATGGATCAGTCCTCTTGAAGAGCACTTGGTTTCAGAGATGCAAATATTGCAAATCCATTCATAAAGCATGAACTGAACTACAAAAAAATGCACAGATACGATACTGTTGTACAACTAAAATAGTAATTGCTCTCAATTTCACTGCAAATGAAGAAACTATCGCTCACCATGATGGCGTTGACAATATCATTCTGGTTGTTCTTCAGTGCTCGAACGGCCTTGCTTCGCGTGACGCCGGCCTGTGACATGACGAGCTCGATGTCCTTCGCTTCAACGCCCGTCTCCTCGATCGCCTAAACAATTTACCACGTTCAATGTCAACGCATTTATTAATTTTCAAGCAATAAAATAAAACCACGTTCAATCAATGACAAAATTCACTTTAAAATCAACACTAACATTTATTAATTTTTCAAGCAATAAAACAAAACCACATTAAACCAATGACAAAATTCGCTTGAAAATCAACACTAACATTTATTAATTTGAAGCAATAATTAAAACTGATTTATTCAAGCATTAAATAAGTGCTAGTCCTACCAATCAAACATGTATATAATCTACATAAATATATATCCCTGATTTATTTCATATTGCACGTAACCAAGATACTTACTTCCATGCAAGACACCTTGCAGTACTGGGTAACGTAGACAATACTAGACATCAAAAGCTGGCAGCAGCAAGATGTTATTAAACACTGGATGCTGACTGCTACCACAACAGCACTTAGGCCTAAAAAAATGTTGTGTTTCCGGTAACAGAGCTAAAAAAAATTGGGTAGGTAAGTCGGAATTTTTTTTTATTTTGGTAAAATATTTTTATGCAGTGACTATCCCAAAAAGTATACCCCACTAGTCTTTTTTGCACAAAGGTACACACTGCAACAAAGTACGTGTTCTAAGCAAGTATAAACTGCCTATTTCCCGACTGTCTGCACCTAAAACTGCTCTAAAAAACAGTCCTTTTAATTTCATTTTGTTGACGTCTTTTCTGTTATGTCAATACAAATGGATTTTTTTTTAAATTTCTAAAAATAAAAAAATTTATTTAAAAAATTTTCCCATAATTTTTTTACAAAATTATTTGAGTTGCGGCAATAAAAGAGGGTTGGTCGGGTTACCAGAAACACAACATTTCTTAGGCCTTAATTTTCTTCAATTTACTGCTATATAGCTATACAGACAAGGTAACGAGGACCACATCAACAACGAGTATAAAAGATTTTTAACAAAATAAGTTCCATGAAATTTGCTGCATTACCTCTTCGTCGGATTCTTCTGGGATTGGCTGCGGGACCGTCGTTGGAACCGCTCCACTGACCGTCGACACATCGGGTGCCTTGAATTTCTCAGCTGCTGCCATCTGTGCCTGCTGGCTGAGGTCTTCAATCTGCAAACGAGTTGAAGTGTTTACGTGAAAGACGTCTTAAAGAACCGAAAACTTTAGTCTAAATGCAGCAGAATAAGCCCCAACTAGGACAGGCCAGACTTATAATAAGGCATCAAAGAAATTTCCTAAACAATGCATGTTTCCCATCAGCCACATTTAAGAAGTTGGCAATTTAATATTTACAGCACGAAATCTCTATCACACTTGACATAATTTTGAAGAGTGTACGATGGTGCTCTCTGTGCCTCAAGAAGTTATCATACTACACGCTAAAAGTTATGTAAGGCAGTCTGTCACCTTTGTAAAGCAATAAAAACTATCAAGTAGTTTTTAGACCAGCCCCTTTAAAGTAATACACTTGGAAGTGCTCCCAGTATAACCCCAGCTAAAGAACAAAGTCACAAAGTCCTGAAGTTACTGAAGAATGTAGTGTTGTCTAGGCACTAGATAAAGCACAGCAGGGAGGTCATTCAAGGTCCAACGGTCAACAACCATAAAATCGCCACTGCCTAACAGCAGTCTGTCTTGTGGATGAAGATCATTGCATCGACTAGTATTCATCTTCTCTAAAAGCAAGATGAAAAGTATTTGGTTATATATAAAAAAACAAGATGGCACTAACCTTAGCCTCACCAAACATGATATATGTGTCGGAAACAGGGCTCTTGAAGACTTCTGGTCGGTTGATGACGAACAGAATGCTCTTCGATTTTCGAACCGTGACTCGTGAAACTCCCTGAATCTGTTTCAAGCCTGAACAGCAAAACAAAACAAAATGTCATAACACACAGACTAATTCTGACTAATTTTGTAGCAAAATTTTCTAAGCTGTTTTAAACTGCTTTTAATCTAAATTCCACAAATAAGCACTAATAGGTTGTAATTGTAATCGTCGTCGGTGCCCTATTCGTGAGTTCGAACTTTGGCGGCACAAAGGACGATTTGTCTCCATGAAGATCTTTGCTGCGCTGCTCGAATCACCTGCTTTATTGTAATCAAGACAATTATATAGCATCGTTGGTAACAAGCCACTTCTAGGTTACCCAGTTTGGACACGGCTTTTCGAGCTTTCTTTTCACTACGGCTTTGCTTGGCTTTGCTCACCAGCTCCTCTGCTAATCCAGCTGCCTCAGCAACCTGAAACAATAATCAATATTGTCAAAAACAATACTGTAGCAAGCAATCAAGATTGCAATTTAAGCATCTAAAATTCTAAATGATTACATAGGTTCCAGGTTTTAAACACACATACTCTGTGTGAACCAGTAATGCCCACAATATAGCAAACAAAACCTTCTGCAATACATCCAAACAGTGTTTGTGTGACATGTATTTTTATATAATGAAATGTCAGTAGAACATTAGAGTTTGACCAACACACAGCTGATCATGTACAAACAATACAGTTGACTCCTGGATGAGAGAATACAGTGCAACAAACAATGCACAGCAATTCTCCTTCATCATTAGATAAGTTTCATGTAGGTCAAGTTTTTCCAGTGGTATAAACTTGTCATTCATCAAATATTATACCATTTCCTGAAAGGAAGTCATACTTCGCCGCCGTTTGCTCTCTGACAGCGCCAGTCCCAAGCCTGGATGAAGGGGGAGGACGACGCTAATAATCTTTGTTATCACAAAGTGTTGTTAAACTAAAACTACTACTAACAATGTTAATAAATTATCGACCACAAGATGATAACACATAAATGTTAGCACAAGGCTAGAAAAATATACATTTGAATGACATCTGAATGAAGTATTCAAGTCACTTTAATACCGTCGTCGTCGTCAGTGCCTTATTCGTCACTCCGAACATCGGCGGCATCATGGACAATTGTTCTCCAGAGATACTTCAATACCATACTATTTAAATTCAAATGCCATACCTGACCAAATAAAACTGTACTGTACCTGTCGCTGAGCCTGCTGAGCTGCTGGATCAGTCTCCTCGAGTTCTGGAACGGAGTCCTCTGCATCGGAATCGGTGGCCGAATCATTGCCAGGAGAAGCCGCAACAGCCTCCTTCGGCGTCGGCTGCTTTGTCTCTTCCTGGACGTCGAGGACTTCTTCAGTCTTCGTCTGTGTCGGCTGCTCAACTGTTTCAGTCGTCATCCTCTACAATCAAATAATTACAATCTCAAACATGTATTGTATTTGTCTATAGATTTGTAAAGCACCTCTCAAAGTGCACCTATTCAGAGGCGCTCCCAGTGCGAAAGACCCACAGAAAGTCTCAAGCCTTATGCACGAACACTTACCTGCAATAACCATGTAGCTTTTCTAATATGCGTACACGTACATAAATGAGAAGAAGTTCGTTCTCAATTAACTTGCATAAAAAGTGGCAAATACACAATAGCAAAAGCAATACAATTATTGAGAAATAACCAAATAATCAATTATTTATTAAATTTTGGCAGGTAATACTTTCGCCAGTTAGCTACTCGTAAACAATGTAGCCATTACAGTTTGAAACAACTCTATAGAACGGTTATAATTTCGCTAGTGCAAACTGGCAAAAACTTGTGCTACACATGTCAAACAAAGCAACTCTTAAATCTTTCTCACTTTCAACGGTACGGGGTCAATGTACAACGTCACTTTTGACCTCTTTCAGCAATCAGCAATTTGGGGGTGAATGTAACATCGAAATCTCACCATATAATTTCATCGTACCGGTCATTTCACTTTGCATCAACAGCCTTTAATAGCACAATTTTAGGAACTGTAATTCCAAAAAACGCTGCAGTTTTAATACTAGATAATCAATCTTACATGAAGTTAGCTACTATGTCAGGCGATACTGGGATTTTTATCGGCCGCGTGCAGTGCAAGCACATCGGGTTCGGAGAACACTTTTAAAAGACTTCTAAGACAATTATCAATATTTAAAAACACAAACGGGCATCAGACATGGTTAGTAACGGCAACAATTAAGATTCTCGTGATGAAATAACTTTTGGATTTGTAGCCATACCGTTTGATTATCGGCGATGGAATTCAGATTTCCACAAACAACATTCGCCGACGATCAAGAAAAGGTCAACTTCCGGCGTTTAGGTGCCGCTGTTTAGTTCAACTTCCGCTGTAGCAGCCGAATAATGCTCGATTTGTGGAAGAAGTTAGTAAGAAGAAAATCGATTCCGCTAAGTAGGCCCTAAATTCTATTCATTACAAAATGCCAGTTGCAATATCTAAATTTTTGCGTGCAACTTGAAAGCTACGCACATTTAACCACTTCACTCATCATCGCTGCGTAAATTCAGAGAGAAGGCAGCAGATAGAAGAGCTGCAAAAATAATCGAGATTTTCTTTAGGTCTTGTCCGCAGTTTTAGATTAAGAGGATCAGATCAGATGTCTGGTTTAGAATTCGTAGCGAAGCGAGACTTTGTAATCTCCACTTTTCTAAAGTGCTACTTTGAAGGATTATGGTCATGTAGAGCAGGGTGGAGGAGTTCTTGAAGGCACTGTTATTGTATAGAATTGTAATTTAGTGATAATATGATTTTAAAGTTTCATCTCATCAAGCTTTTCTGCCATCCGGACTTTCCTCTCAAAACTCAAGTCTCATTTTCCCATATACATACTGAATACAGATTTATATGGACTTGTCTGACCCTCTGCCTTCCAATACTTCTCTGCCTAAACCACACTAGTATATTAGTCTGGACTCTCTGCAGAATTCTGGAACATAGATCCAATTACACTACCCTTTGGTAATCCTGATCAACCAACTTGACGCAGTGCTCGTGAACAAACTTGCGCCCTACGTCAAGCTTTCAAATAACGCTCTAGAAATTCGCAGCTTACGAATATTTAGAGGGAGTTTTACGCCTTTGGCATGATTGAGCAAACTGAATCAGAGGCATTATACTGGTAGTATATTATGTTCTACAGGCAGAGGAACCAAGAAATTAGCAGAATCCAGAAGAGTTGCCAGAAAAGTGAGAAAACAAAATTGGTGGGGGGGATGGTGCTTCCGTTGGATATGGTAAAAAAGTTAGGCTTTTTATTTCACATATATTTTTTATCAGTAGTTTTTGGGGGTGGGGTGGTTGAACCCACCCACCCTGCAACTACACACATGGCTTCAGAGCTGACAATCAGTGTAGCAAAATCTCAACTCCTTTCCTGAAGTTTTATTCTTCCGAATAAAACAGGAAACGCTACAAACAGAATTGAGAAACACCATATTGTCATACTAACAGATGTTAAAATACCGTACTATTAAAGCAGTGTCACCATAATCATACGACCATTTACCTGGTTAGTTTTCCCGCAACAGCAACATACATACGAAAGATATATTGCAAAACGAGCGAAAAAGTTCTCACGAGGTTTGGCCAGTTTGAACTTTGAAGTGCACAGAAATTACCATGCCCATTAACATTTGGCAGGACCCTTGACAACCACAAACTAATATAAAAAAATCTTTGTCAGCAAATCAATAAAATTTATCTCGATTTCAAAAAATGTATGAATATTGAATATGCTGGTGGAAACGCCATTTTATATAAAATTATCTTATTCACTCACATCCAAATAAAGTAGACTGATAAACGCTTGAAAAGAATAAAGCTAAAAGTCATTTTAAGGCTAACTTTTGCAAGGCCACTACGGTTAAGCATCGGCAGGAATAGTCTTTTAAATTACTGACTGTGTATGCATGCAGGCATTTTTTTATAGCTCCATTAGGCAATCTCTCAAAAGCAGAGTAAACCAATCTAAGCATGAACATCTTACGTACACGACAAGAATGCAACATGAACCAAGTCGATCAACAGAACAGACATGTACCGGTATAAAGAAATAAGATCGTATTTTAAACTTCGCTCTCATATAATATTTCTATTCTATGGATTCACTCATTATGATAATTTATATCACCTCTTCAAGGGGACAACTCAGAGGCTCTCCCAACCCAAGGACGGACAAATGAAAATGATGTCAAAGCATCAACATCATTTTTCACCCAACCAACCACATAATGACCACCCTGTTCAGGACAAACTGCAGTTTTATGGTAGATCCACATCAGCTCTCCGCTTTAAAGTAGCACTTTATAAATGTGGAGATTACAAAGTCGCTTCGTTACGAATTTTAAACCTGACCAATCTGATATTCTTTCGAATCAGAGGCTCTCCCAACAAATGAAAATGATGTCAATGCATTATCACGTTCACCGCCCACTACGAGTTAACTCGAACTGAATCCAGTCATTTCACATGGCGTGTAGGCGGTGAACGTGTTAAAAATTCAATGTCAATCTCCTAAGCATGTAACCGAAATAACATAATGTTAAATAAATGGTGCAACACTGCAAAATCTGCAGATCCGAAACAAGCAGCAGGACAGTTTTTCTTTGCATAATCTCGTCTAAAAGACCAACATTTACAACACAAAAGAGCAGCAAAATAAGAAGAAAAAATGCCAATTCTCAACACTTCATGAGAAAGTTCTGCAAACAACAATAATACCAAAAAAACCGGCTAAACTTTCATCATCAATTAAGACTCCTTGGGTCCACATTTGCACGTATGTTGCTTAATCGTCTCCGTTAACGTCCTAATGGCATCAAGCTTTTCGATTTCCATTCTCTTCAGTTCTTCCCACCGCTGATCCTCCACAACCCTCCGCTCCTCAACGTATTTTTTAAACCAGTCGGGCGCTTCCTCGGGACTCTCAACTTCCTTCTTCCTAAACCTTCCAAAACCGCGCGTAGTCGACGTGGAAGCGTCCATGGATTCCGTGTTGTTCAACGCTTCTAACATCAGCGAATAGAATTTCCAGTTTATGCTGTTCAGCCCGCTGCGCTGCCTGCGGTTTCGAATCGTTTTAAACGTCTGAACGAGATTTCTCCATTTCCGATCGCAATCGGCGCCCGTGAACGCAGGCAGTCCGTCGCTCCGTAAGCTGTTAATCTTCATCGCAATACCTCGCCACAGTTTCGATTTGCCGCATTTCGGTATGTCGAAATGTTTCGACATGCCCGAGCGCGTTTCGATCAGCATTCTAATAAGCGTCGGTGTCCAGACGGTATGTTTCACCCCAACCCGATCGACGATTTCACCCTCGCTGCCAGGACCGTCCTTCACAGCGTCGGACATCATCGAATAGAACTTCCAGGTGGCGCCACCTTGCGCGGAACCCTCCCGAACCTCGATTGCGTTAAACGTCTGAAGGAGGTTCCGCCACTTGCGATCGCAGTCCGGTCCGGTTATCATCGGCAGTTGCCCGCCTCGCATCCGATTCATCTTGAGGGCTAACCTCCTCCACAGTTTACACGGCGAATATCTACGCTCGACGAAATGCTTCGCCATCGTCGACCGCATCTCGATAAGCAACTTGATGAGGTCGTCCGTCCAGACGAGCTCGCTGTCGATAGTTTCCGCTTCGTCGCACGTATCCATCAATCCGTTCGTCCATTCCAGCTGCAGAATTGCGCTGTCCCCCATCCCGTCCACGTCGTTCGTCTGCCCCATCATCGCCTCCGCCATCAGCGAGTAGAACTTCCACGTGACGGAGTTGCGTCCGGTCCGTTCCAGCCGCTCGCGGATGGTCTTGAACGTCTGCACGAGGTTGCGCCACTTGCGGTCGCAGTCGGGACCGATGAGGCTCGTCTCGCCCCCGCGAAGGCCGTTCATTTTCGACGCGACCCGCTTCCACAGCTTGCACTTCGAGCACTTCGGTTCGCTGAACTCCTTTGCCATGCCGAGTCGCGTCTGGATGAGCAACATCGTGAGATCGTCGTTCCACTCGAGTTGCTCGAGGTCGTCGCAGAGGATTTCACTCTCCTCGAAAGCCGTCACGTTTATGAATTGATTGGCGTCGAGAACGTGATTGTTGCCTGGATTGCCGGACGATACTTCCTGTTGGTCTGGTTGCCAGAAGACGTATGGCTCTTCGATCGTGCCCCCCGTGACCTCTTTGACCAACTCTTTCGGGAAAGCAATGTACGTTGTGTCTGACAGAAATATGAAACATCCACGATCAGTTGAGCAAGAATATAATTGTTTTAATTAATCTGTTGCTCGTGAAAATCATTAATAGACAATATTACATGAGCTTGCACTCTGAACCGACTCAAAGTTTTGTAGTTGTACAGCCCTAGATGCTACACTAAGTTGATTACACTTTCAGATCTGATAGAGGCCCAGAATTGAACATGGTTCACAGCTGCTTTTTCATATCATAACCAGCAGTATAATAGATAACAGCTGGCATATATAATACATATGTGTACATATATACATTTGCATACCTTGTTCTGGACAGTCTTAATGTTGTGAAGCAAGGTGCTAATGCACAAGCTGCTAAGAAAGGATAACCTGCTACATAAATACTGTATCACATTACATTTCTGGCTAGTGTAATTTAGACCTAATGTCAAAACAGATAAAGCAATGTTTGCCGCAAACGTTTACCTTAAACTGTTTTGCACTGACGTGATAAAACAATGTCAGCATTATGAAAACTTTTGCTGGATACATCCAGAGAAACATTTTGTGCCTAACCTGAGCCATTTGTTGCATCTCCTTGACCAGTGCCATCTCCACTCTGAACCCACCAAATCTTTGAGTCTTGAACAGGACCGGGTGCAACAACCACGGCTGAAAGCAAAATATGTCACAGTCAAGAATACAAATAAACACATTTAATATGAAAAAAAATTAGTATAGTTATGGAACTTCTTTCAAATCTTTCAACCATTGTGCTGAATCACATCTCTGTAATAACATTTCAGAATTTTCAGTACATTTAGCAAATTTAGGTTGGTTACGTGCATAGCTTCAAGGCAGTCATAAGGTTGTGTACTCAAGCAGCGTCGCCTGTTTTAACACCAAAGCCAGAGCAGAGTGGAGGATGCAAGAGAACAGAAAAGAGTTCATTATAAAGTGAAGAGGTGACATATAATTGCTGGTGCCTTCTCAGGAATATAAACTGCAAGCTAGAGAATATGGGCAGCAATAGGAGACTTTACCCAACAGTGGCACTTTGTCCAACTAGCACACAGCTGTGCTAGGTAGGTTAGCTGCAAACAGACCACAGTTCTGGAAAAAAGCAAATTCTAACAACATCCATTCAGATTTTCTCTCAGCTATGGACCGTATTTGAAGTCTTAGCACTTCAACTGCTTGTTATATAACTATTCAATTAAATACCATACGGGGTTGAATCAGATACAGCATAGACTGACTATAAAAGGCATCATTTTATACCTATGTTAGACATGACCTTCTGTGCTGCTTTCTTTCCTCTTACCCACACATCAAGTCTGTTGATTCAGTCATCTGAAAAATTAAGCAAAGATGAGGCAATGTAATGCAAATGCTCAATAACTATAGGTAGCAATTACAATACATAGTTGTCTTGAAAGAAATTGTCAATGGCATGCCATACAGATTCTTAGGTCAAATGCAATCATGATCCTTGCAACAAATAGCACAACATTACACAAATCTCATTAGCAGATGCAAAATCACAATTTATACTTGATGAGGCTTTTATTGTGCACACCCAATAGAAGCATTTAATTAGGATTCCATGTTTCAGCAATGAACATGTTTATTAAAATGCTAACATATTTAAGCCATGCCCACTTCTTCCGACTCCTGTGGTAGAGGTTTATATCAGGCTGATGGTGACTGACCATAATAAGCACCATGGTCACCTCAGACAGACACAGATTGCTCCATAGTTCAGTAACATGCTTGTGCCCTCATGAAAATTGTCTTCCTTATCACCGATAATTGGAAGCATCATGTTTCGAAAGCATCAAAACCTAACAAACGAAGGCCTAACTACACTGATTGAACCAAAAACCAAGAGCGAGGCGGATACAAATTTCATTCGATAATAATACAAGTGTCTCTCCCAATCCATTTGCGGCACGGGTATAGAAGTATACATGTGCTCAGAACGTCAAATTTGTCTTACTTACCTATGCATACGAACGTAAGGATTCAAACGCGCCTATTCCCAATGTTCTAGAATGATCCTGTGATTTTTTTAAAATAATTTTTCGAAAATGTACAGAAATACATGGGAATTTCGTATTTAAATTCAAATTTCACTGCAATGAACGTTCAATCATGCTGTGTACACACATTCCAATGACGTCACGAGCACTATATTATTCTAAGAATGTTTGGAGCGCAATCAACAATTTTATAATTTGGGTAGATAATTAGTGACTGCGCTACAAAAACTTAAATATCGTGATCGCTCGTGACGTCATTGGAATGTGTATGTTTATATGGCGAGACCGAAGTTAAATACGAAATTCCCATGTATTTCTGTACATTTTCGAAAAATTATAAAAATTCACAGGATCATTCTAGAACATTGGGAATAGTCGCGTTTGAATCCTTACGTTCGTATGCATAGGTAAGTAAGACAAATTTGACGTTCTGAGCACATGTATACTTCTATACCCGTGCCCCATTTGCATGTTCCTTAGTACTCCCCTCTCTTTAGCTTGTGTAATCTAATAAGTAATTACGATTGATAACATCGGAACCGCCCAGTTTTTATCGAGAACGTTCGAGTACCATCGCTCGTAGTCGCGGTGTTGTCACATTCAGAAAGTAACTTTGAACTCGAATGAAGGCTTCAGTTGATTAAATACATGAAATGAAAAATAATCGCAAATCTGAACTAAACGCCAGTTATCAATACCCAGAGAAGTTGCGCTTTAGAAGAAGAGTATATACCATTCATAAACTGTTTTCCAATCCTTCACCATGATAAACTTCCGTTGACTTTTAATCAACTTCCGTTATGTGGAGTAAATAGGAGTCAAAGTTTTTGTAGGAGTGTGTCCATAGACATTTAAAATAATGTAAATCGGAGTTTTTATAGCGGCCGTACAGGCCTCTACTATGTTCATTAATTTGATTGGGTGAGATCCTTCACCACCGCTCGCCCGTTTGAATGAACATTTAGGTTCTCGTGCACGGACATTGCGGGCCCGAGATTTTTAATCTCTGAAATAGCCACATTCGGGAAGCGAACCGCAACCCGCACTCTCTCTTTCACAGAGTTGCGTACAGACAGAGCTCGATCTTACCGATGTAGCTAACTAGGCCAGTTACATTTACTAATACTATAATGGTCTATGTGCATGGGCGGAGTTTATCAGGGGCTAGGGGGAGCTAAGCCCCCCCAAGAAGGCCCAGATTCAGCTTTTTTACCATGTAAATTATATCTTTTTCCGGGCTTAGCCCCCCTAAGCAGGCATTAGCCCCTCCAAGAACGGAAACCAAACTCCGCCCATGTCTATGTGTGAGTCTAAAATCTCGATTTATTAAGTTTGGCCACTTGCAAAGCGTTGTTAAGGAATTACTATAGGCCTACATCGATTCGTAAAGCATGGGTTACCATACTTTTAGCCTAGACAAGGAACCCTCAGGCCTACTTTTTAGAGGCATGGTCACTGATCCAAGTATGTAAGAAGTAATATTTATTACCTAGTATATTGAGGAAAAATGTCAGAACGCTCTCGCATTCTGCATCGTATCTTTTGCGTAGGCCCTATCTCTGGTAATAATGCAAGTTTGGATTATCTCCAATTTAGGTTATCTGTCAATTGTTGTAAATCGAAATAAACTACAAAGAATTAAAGCACATATCGAATCAACCAGATGGATATGTAATGTAAGCAGGATGATAGTCTCGAGTTCGATATCTGTCTCAAAGAAAATAATTCTAAACTATTAGAAACAGTACTGTAGGCTAAATTTTTTAGTTTCATACCAAGACGTTGTCAAATCCGGTCAAATTAGTCTATAATGAGTACCAAACTTTGAATACCTATAGTCATCTACTCAACCAAAATTAATAGCATTACCAGCGAAAAATTCTTATATACTTGTAAAACCAAGAGCACTTTTGAGTTAAAATTCTGCTGGAGCTTGGTAATGAAATTGGCACACAGCAGCAATGTAAGCTAATATACATGTACATGCATGCACCACAAAATTTACAAAACCTGAGTGCATGGTGCAATTTCTGGTTGGAAACAGTGGGGAGTCCACTGTAGTAAGGGACCAGTATAAGAGGTTTGTCCAACTTCCATCCTACGGTTGTACTCTGCTCATCTAAGACCACTAGTTCAGACTGTTCCATGGTCAAGCAAAGTTTTGCTATGGTCTGTAAAAGCTTACTTCGAGCCGGTGTGACAGGAGCCTCTCAGCCTCGTAGTGTCTTTTCCACAAATGCTTGAAAATCATTTTGTTTGATCGTGGTGGTCTTATTGCAATAGGTCGAGATCGAGTGGCTCTGTCGAGTATCTCTTGAAGTGGTGCTATATAAATTTGCAATTACCAACAGCGATTGCACTAGGCTGTTAATTATGCAGTTTCAAGTGCTAACTGATAGACGCTGTGTGCATATAATTTTATACAATCGTGTTGTCGTTATACACCCTCACTGACATTATCATTACATTGTACCTGCCTCTTTTGGTCTTAAATCTTTAATTTACCTTACTAGCTCTCATTCAGATGTTATTCTTTTGAAATGATCATTATGGAAAATATCCTTAAAATACGTTAATACGTAAAATACGTACAGGTCATTATTTTATTTTAAAAACTGTGCAAATAAATTCATAATTAATTTCTGTTAAAAAGTGTTATACAGTTTTCAGTTGATTCTCCGCAACAATGGCATGCTTTTAAAATATTCAAGCAAGCATCACAACAGCCATGACCGCAAAGGAAAACAATGTTGCGAACATTTTGATTGCAATGTGTGCAGAGAACAGTCGAATCTACAAACAGAACGCAATGGATTTGTACCAATTAAACACAACAGACATTTTAAAAATAAGGATCACCATTGATAATAATACCCTGTCAAGGCCTCGTTCAAACCAATTAGCTCATGTGCTCCACAATACCAAATTGATATCCATCAATTTTTGCTTACGATACAAAAGGTCACCACATCAGATACTAAAGTTCAAAGATTTTTGGTCCAAGGCACAAACATTATCACAGAAAATCAACAACAACTTTTTAATAATTCAACGGCACTTGATATTAGTATACCATAGCCAAAACACCTTACCTGCAAGCAGCATTGGTTTCCAAGTCACTTTTAGTACATGCCTAGGTTTAAAGTGTTAAACTACAGTGATTGTGATTAGACTGGTAACCTGTGCATAGTTTTAGAACAAATTTTGTAGCGCTTTCAAAAGTAGAAGTTTACAATTATGAATATAATTTCCACAAAAATAATTGGAACCTTGTCGGATGTAAGCCACTGTTTCCTGTTCGATGGTATTGTTGGAGATGATAGGACTCGGAAGGCTGGAAAAACAAACAATGACCTTGAATAACACACAATCATTCTATATCAAGTTAAAGTTGGATGTCACAATCTTTGGTTTGGGTCCGCCATTCCGAGGGTCCACTATTCAGAGAATTGTACTGTTATACGCCTACTATGATAAACTCATTAATTCATTCGAGTATTTATATAGCACCTCTTCAAGAGAAAACTACTCAGAGGTGCTCCCGACTACAGCACGGCCAAAATAACAGTTTTCAAGTGCTCCTTCACTGTCATCCAGCGAACTAAAGTGAGGCAGATAAGCTGTGTATTAACTCACAAGCATCACATTGTGTAGGAACTTTGAATGATAAATGTAGGATTGTTGAATGACAAATCTAGGTACTTTGAATTACAAACCTAGGCGCCTGACTCTGTAGAAGATCAACTACCGGCCTAAAATCAGCCACAACGTCGAGAGGGGACTTTCTGTTTCGGTTTGGTTTCTGCAGGTCAGCACCATGATGCACAAGGAATAAGGCAACAGGAAGCCAGTGTAGATTCTGCAGATCTGGCGCTAGATTAGCTTTCACCTGCAAAAACAGTAAATGTACCGTCAGATCTCAAATAAAATCCACCAGTGACGGATTTACTATTACGCTAAAATATGCAACAGCTTAGGACTTCACACTTTAAATGTCTGCCCATTAATTAATTAAAAGGTACCGTATCTATATTGTACAATGTACATATGAGATGTTAGCGAGAATATTTCTTCTTACGCCTGCTATAAGAGGAGCGTCCGTGAGTTGTGGAATTTTTCGTTCTCTCGTTCTCTTCAGTGCCTCCTCTGTGTTCTCGTTCTTCATCCATGAGAGAACAGTATGCAATGGAGTATTACCTTCTTTGTCAACAACATTCACGTTGGCGCCTAGAAACAAACACAAGCGCAAATAAGTCTGCTACTACCTTACCTATTTTTTAAAGTGCCAGCCCCAAGCCTGAAGAAGGGAGGAGGGTAATGCTAATCATCTCTGCTACGACACAGTGTCATCACTAGCAGCTAATCTTAAACTAACCATAACCATGCCAAAGCATTAAGTTTCAAATATGCATGTCCACTCCACATGTTTGAGTGTTTATGTATATATAATATATGCCATTTATATAGCACTTGTCTTACAAAAAACACTTAAGCGCAAAACTATACCTAAATGAAAAAAACTTGTAAGCACAAAACTCATAATTATGGCATTAGCAATCATCATGATCATCTTCGTCATCATCAATGAACTGATGGCTATTATAAGCGGGTTATTATAACTACCTTTGCATCCAATGTAGGTATGATTCTTTATGTTCCTAAACAATTATGTTTATCGGGGCATAACAATAAAACCCACATGGAACAGCTACATACCGCAACTTCTGGCTCAGCAAATGCACTCTATGGACGAAAAAAGGACTGAAATGCAAACTTCCAATTGTGATTACCATATTACTGTTGTTATTAAATGAATATTTTTACTATCATTATCCAAGAACAGCGCAGAGCTAAACCTCTCATCTTCTGACTGACCTTTCGTGACAATCGCTTCAACAACCTGTATTTGATTCTGCAGAACGGCAACTTGAAGCGCAGTGTGGCTAACAACATTCACAACTTCCATGTCGGCTGCTCCCTGAATAGCAAGAAAGACCAGCTACACATTTAACAATAGTTAATATTATACTTATAGTGCTGGTGGGACTGGGTGATGTGATTGCCCTCCAACGCTCACCCCGAAAACCCCATGGGTCCACCGTGCAAATATTTATAACTGTGACCCTTCAGAACTTAAGGCCCAGGTGCACCCTAAACACCCGCCTTAATGTGGGCCTGCTCAAAAATTGCATTTAATGAACATCAGATCTTTGGCCTTGATAAAATATCAATTGCTCATCATGTCAATGTATTTCCATTGCGGTTTGCTCCAAATGGAATGCAATTCCATATATAATATATGTGTAATTGTAAATTGTAATTTAGCACATAGCTTTTCCCAGACCTCCTTCTCAAGCATTCCTCTCTCATCTCAAGACAGTTCTATTTGGCTGCACTGGATTTGGAAGTGCCTCTGAATAGTTCCATTGAAGAGGTGCTATACAAATTCATTTAATGAATAAACGCTGCTGAGTATTTAGAACTGAAACATACATCTGCAATGAGCATTTCGGCGACTTTTCTGTGGCCGTTAATTGCGGCAACGTGTAAAGGTGTCATTCCATCTTCTTTCTTCACGTTCACTAGATACGGAACCTTTCTCAGTATCAGCTCCACAGCTCTAAAAAAAAACAATAAATTGAAAACAAAGTTCACCAAACGCACCCCAGTTTAAAGCTTCATAAGTTACATAATTATATAAATTAAAACTCAGCCACAGGTAAAAATAATGACAATTGTACATCATCAGCTACAGCGTTTTGCCTGATGAATTAAAGAAATGAACGAATATACGATTACACATGAAACTCTGTTAATTGTGGAAGCGGTGTTGTGTTCTCACCTCTACGGGGTAAAGTAATGAGTGTATTGCTCTACTTTAAAACACATCATTTACTATCAACAAAATGTTCTTAAGTGAAATGTGCTTGTATTTCTATCATGGTTCATGTCCAAGTGCTTGTATCGAAACTGGTCGATCAATAGGCCAGAAAAGATTTGACGTCACAACATAGATCATACATCAGTATATAGATCCTGCTAATCTATACATACCCCATGATGCATGGTAAGGTCAACACAACGGCCTTGCTAGCACCAAGATGACGCTAAACAACCTCATCTTTTTTATATATGGGTATTAGGGGCTGCATCTTGCTACATCTTATGCAAAATGGTCTCTATTTTTACACATAAAAATTTTGAGATGACCTTTCTCACTTGCCGAGAAACGTCACGCTGCGAAGCGACCAGGTACCTTACACGCTATTTTCTGAGAGTCTGCTTTACCTGCTATTTCCTGAGAGAGTACTTTACCCGATATTTCCTGAGAGTCTGCTTTACCTGCTATTTCCTGAGAGAGTACTTTACCCGATATTTCCTGAGAGTGTCGCCTGATGTAAGATGTTAAATCCTCGTTCGTTTGTCGCTTGAAATTGAAAGTCTGGAGCAGCAATGAGCAACTCAACTAGATCGTTGTTGTTGCAGCTGCTGATGGCATCGTGAAGTGCAGTGTCGCCCATGACATCCTATTATATACATATTACATATTATATATAATATATGTTCTGCATAGGATGTGACAGTGTATTATATATATATATATATATATATGTCATAAGGCATATCAAAAGTAAAACAATCAGCATGTCAAATGACCTGCCACAACCTACAGTAGCGCCACCACTACAGAAGGATCTAACCAATAACTACGGTTTAAGTCTGTTCTCCTAGAAGACTTCTCTTCTTTCTATGCATTTTATAAATGCCTCTGTAAATGGCATTTTGTAAATCTGTAAATAGACTAAATGCCTCTGTAAATGGCACTTTGTAAATCTGTAAATAGACTAAATGCCTCTGTAAATGGCATTTTGTAAATCTGTAAATAGACTAAATGCCTCTGTAAATGGCATTTTGTAAATCTGTAAATAGACTAAATGCCTCTGTAAATGGCATTTTGTAAATCTGTAAATAGACTAAATGCCTCTGTAAATGGCATTTTGTAAATCTGTAAATAGACTAAATGCCTCTGTAAATGGCATTTTGTAAATCTGTAAATAGAAGAAAGACTTATAGATGTGGCAGTTTAAATGAAGACCATATTCATACCTTTAGATTTGTTGAGCAGTTGTTTCTCAGCAAAACTTCAACGCACCCACGATGACCTTTACGAACTGCGACGTGTAACGGTGACAAAAGGTTCAAATTCACTAAGTTGACATCAGCGCCATACGCTATCAACGTTTCCAGGCATTCTGCTTGACCTCTACGCAAAAAAAGTAGCAAGTAATTTTTAACTACACATAAATCTTTAAATAAATGGCAAACAGGCAAAACAAGCAACTGTGATTCTGTGATTGACTATCATTAAAGATATCGTGTTTAAATTATGCCTAAATAGTAGAACACAATTATTTGCTAAAATTGGGCAATCATTAATAAAGTACACTTATTGAAATGGAAGTGAAACATGGCTGGGAGTATCAGGCATAATTATATTTAAAAATTTGAAGCAGTGTGCTAAGCACGACTATATGGTAAAATATACAAGATTTCATTCACTGTCAATGAGAATATCATTTCCTGCATTCTTTCTTCTAATTTTGATAAAGCAGCCAAATAAAACTTAACATTCTTTGGCAACTATTGACCATAACATTTGAAGGTGAAAACTTGTTTTAATCGTCCATGACCGTTTACTGCAAGTAAAACAAATCAATTTATGTATCTTCATTTAAAAGCGTTATTTAAATTTTTAAACTTACTCAATGACTGCAAAATGAACCGGCATATCGCCCTCATCATCTCTCGCTGTTACATCGGCCCCTGCGCTAATGAGGATTTCAACAACTTCCGAGTGACCTCTAAGGCACGCCATCTGCAGAGCAGTTTTTCCACAATTCCTTACATCTACCTGGAAAGATATCAATATAATAACAGCTCTACTGAAGTAACACAAGCAAAAAAGTTATGATTTATAAGGAAGTCTGTCAAGCCAAACTGACAAAATGCTCATTTTGTGCCGTCAGCAGATTAGTTTTTTCACACTCCTAACATAAATTTTTAATGGACCTACAAAAATATGAAATCCTAGACTATTGATCCTTGTCTTTTGGTTCAGTTTTCAGTGTGGTGATTGTCACTGCAGAGTCTTTGAAAATAGGGTCTACTGTAACAGTTCTGTACAAAATAGTTTTCAAAATTTGTAAGTTGCTTGGCAAAGATCTCTGCATTTCCTCAGTATCTGACATAGCTACAAGTACCATAACTGATCCAATGTGACAATGTTTTACGGGCCCCTCCCAAAAGAGGCAGATTCTGTCTGGCACTTGCTTACTTGATCTGGATACATTGAGACAATTTCTCTGACGCGTGACGCAGCTCCATTAGCAGCATCAGCCACAAGTTGCTGCGGGTCGATCACGGCAGCTGGCATCAGTAATGCCTGTTCCATTAAGGAAACAGCATCTAAAAAGATTAAGTAGAGGATTGCTCAAAGAACATAGACAGACAAACACACAGACACACAGAGAGACGCAGACACAGAGACTCATGCTTACAAAAGAAGAAGAGCAAACCTAAAACAGACACGCGTATGCCGTGCTAGCAACTTCATTTATCTAAATCTTGACATACAGACTATTTATTGCACCATATACCATCTGATAGATGACATTAGAAATGCAGAGAAACAACAATACCCGAGTACAGCATTGACGAGCTCCAATTTCTTATTTTATATCAACTGTCTCTCTTTAATATCCTAGTTTTTGCTTTTGCTTTACAGCATTTCCTATAATTAAAATCGTTGCTTTGCATTTTCATTATTATTTGTTGCTGGTTTAGCTGACTCTACTGCTGTTTTGGTTGCTGATGTTGTTCTGTTGGTTGCTATAGTTACCGCCACTTGGAGCAGTTGTAAAGAGTTGATGCGAATCACCGACAGCGCCCTGCAACATCAGCATCCGTTCCAATAGAGGAAGCACTGCTGAAAAGATAAACTACAGAAATAATTCTCAAATTAAAACAATACAGATATAGAGACAAATGAAATGGAGACCAAAGACAGATATGCATGTAGGAAAACAGGAGGCTGATACACATGCAGACAGATGGACATCCAGACAGACGAGGACAAACTAACATACAAACAGAGAGACAGACAAATATACACACAGACACAGAGAGACAGATGTATTGACAGAAAAACAAACATAGAGGCAAGCAGACATATAGACACACACACACACACACACACACACACACACACACATAAACACAGGGCAGACAGATACACGGATAGACAAGCGAATGGAGTCAGACAGATAGACATATAGGAAGGCAGTAGACAGATAGACACAAGGAAAGGATATGCAGGTTTGCTGTTAAGTCATCAAGTTTCTTTAGTGAGCTACATGGAGATAATATGTATACAACAATACACTGATAGTGCTCATCGGTATACATAGATGTAAGATAATCCTGCACTCTCCGTGTCTGTTTGGCATCACACAGACAGACAGACAGACAGACAGACAGACAGACACACACACACACATCACACACACATCACACACACATATAGAACAGTCTTCCTGCGAACACAAGCACTGGTCCATTCTAGCCCATCTACAGTCTCTGGTAATAAGTAAGTGAGTACTCTCACTGCCCAAACTCACAGTGAACGCAATGTAAAGTAATCTGCTGCTGTATTTACCGATTACTCCACCATCATCATCACTGCTGCTGCAATCACTGCCTGTTGTCTCCTTCGCACTTTCAATCAACGTGCAACATTTTGGATTGAAGCTCCAACGATGACCATCCACATTCAACTTCACGTCACCATCGCTGTCGATTCGAACAATTCTCCACACTTTTCCAAGTGCCTTAAAACAGAAATTAAATAAACGAACAAGAATGTATGGACTGAACTAGCACAGTAATTTAAATTTATTTTCAAAAAGCCAAAGACAAAACGTAAGTAAATTTCATGAAAAGATTTTCCCATAAAAAAACTGACAATTCTGCTAAAAATGCCTAAATTAATACCTGTTTCTATCCATACACTTTGCAGTTATAAGCAGTAAAACTACTTGGCGAAATACTCCTGCTTTTTAGAATAAAAGAGACCAGTAATTTATTCTAAGGTAAGATATTCTTCCTCGGATGATGTAAATTCCAGTATGTAAACACCAAAGTGCCATCAGCTAAAGAAGATTAGTATGAGAAGCAGCCATACAACTTAAACTTAAACATTGAACTGAATGCCACTGTAATTAGAAAGTCTTTAGCAGGCAATACACAGACAGACAGACAGACAGACAGACAGACAGACAGAAAGACAGAAAGACAGAAAGACAGAAAGAAAGACAGACAGACAGACAGACAGACAGACAGACAGACAGACAGACAGACAGACAGACAGATAGAACACTCTTCCTGCGATTGCCTGCTAAAGACTTGCTCATTACGGTGGCAGCCATACAACTTAAACTTAAACATTGAACTGAATGCTTCACTTCTTACCAGTTTCATCGCAGGAATCCAACCTCCGTGACCAAACTGAAGAGCCGAGACATGTGCTTCGTCGTCAGCAATCGTCACCAAGTCACCTCTCTTGAAACTAGAAACTTCGACCTGAAGCAGAACAAAAGGTCAATTTGTAAACTCCAAGGTGCTATCAGCTAAAGAAGATTAATATAAGAAGCAGCCATACTACTTAATTTATCATTTCTTCATTTGCATTTTTCATGCGTTGGCGACTTCATTGTCTTGGCCTCATCATATGAACGCAGATGGCCAGCCAGCCTTCTCCCTTGCTGTCTTATCTTCTCATCAACATTTTACATTCACTTTACTCATTATAGCGGAATTGGCGGCAATGTAGCGTAGGTGGAGCAGAAATCTCAAAACAAATTTCTACCCTGGGTTTGAACCTTTGCCTGTCAGCTAATGGTCAATCATGCTAACCACGAGACCATTGCGTACCACATCAGCTACATATAAGGTAAGGCAATTTATCACTTCTTCAGTGACTAAAAAATTACCATAAAATTAAAATTTTGCACAATATATTTATATATACCGGTATATCTATATAAATAAAAATGAAACTTTCCAATAGTGCGGTCACAATCACGCCCAAAGTTACGCACCGATTGTTTTGAAAATTTACTAAAACCTTCCATTCCAATAGCACAGTGTCAGAACATTTTTCTTTCCGAAAAAAAACCCAATCGTTTCCACAAAAAGTGAACTTTGCAATCCGTTCGACCGCCATTTGCAAATTGAACAAAACAGCAGGGCTGCCAGATTTCAGACACAGCAGACGAAACATGAATGAGGTCGCGTGCTGTGACGTCATAAGCGAGTCGCAAATTAATTTTTGAAAGCGGCCTTTCATCCGATGTCAGGAATCGACGGTGTGACGGAGGAAAGGAGCGGAGGAAGCGGGACGAAGAGGGTGGGGAGGGGTGAGGGGGGAAGGAGGGAGGTCTTTTCTGCCACAGCAACGCGTGGCTGGGTACAGCTAGTATTATATATATACAAAACAAACTATTGAATGATAAAGACTTTTCTCAATTACGATGGTGCTGATGATCAACTTTTAATTAGCCAGATTTTCCTACCAGACACCAATTCTAACCTGTTTCGAAAGTGCAATGGGATTAATGCGCCACAGTTTCCTGAACTCTTCAAAGTGAACCTCAAAGTCACCGCAGTCCATTATGGAGATGACTCGACCCTCTTTACCAACACACTATTTAATAGAAACAAATCAATCAATCAATCAATCAAACAGACAAAGATTTCTCTAAAATGTGGCAGCAGAAGAAACAGAAGTGCTCGAATTGCTGCGGTCATACACCAAACGACTTTAATGCAAATATTTCTTCTTTAAAGCATTTGCAGTGAGTTGATAGTAAACCAGTGAGGTATCTGAAAACATGGTTGATGTGCACTTTGCCTGATGATCTAACGATCAATTGTGCACTAATATTTAATTATACAAATGTAATCTTGAGATCTGTTACAGCGTAGGAATTGCTTTGGTAATGTCAATGCTGCGAAATCCCTGTACTGCGTCTGTGAACGATAAACTTTTTGCAACCAGACAATAAGCTAAGCAGATGAATTGCAAAACCAAGAATTAGTGGAACTCCTGGAGTGTCCACGCACTCACCCTGGCCATCATTTCATTCCATTCACCATGTCCTTCCTGAAGCGCCTGGAAAAGATCCGGTTCGAGTGCAACTGTCACCACATCACCAACGTGGATTTCTTCAGAACCTGACAACCTCTCACTTGACTCGTCTTTGACAGCCAACAAAAGTTCATTATACTTTAAAAAGATAGAACCATTCGTAAAAAAATGCAATTAGCTACACCACCACTTGAGCTTTACCACCAATGAATTACCAAATTACTTGAGATAAATTTTGCCCAACCAATCTCATCAGTCAATAGCCAATAATAAATAATTGTACTATAATTATGCGGCTGTATTATATCACATTTTATGTCTGTTTTTTATTGGAAATAATCGGTCATTGTAATACGACACAGATAACAAGTACCAAGAGACCATTGCATACCACATACTGGAACTAACATACAGAATACATTTGCATACTTCATAGACTCTTGGTAGCCGCTTCATCAAAATCTTAGCCATGCCAAGATAGCTCTCAAGTGGCAGTACACAAAGGCCAAAGCAATAGTATATAATGAAAATTTAACCCTGTGTGTGCATTAACACCTTGAGATAAAAAAAACGATAGAAATTCAACGCAATGGATTCTTATCATACGAGTGATAAATATGATTATCATAATTATACAGAAGAATAACCTCATTTTTCATGCTCACTATTTAACCAAACGGTTCATGCCAGAGTATTCATTCATTATATAAGGTACTAGAATTAACATACAGAATACATTTGCATACCTTGTACACACTTGACAGCCTCTACATCGAAATCTTTGCCAAGCCACGCAAGGTGAGTTGGGTAATAGAAGCCACCCGATGACGGCAGAACACAAGTGACATCAAGGGCGCCTTCGTGACCTCGCCTGTATTCGTTTGACCCCGCCTTTTCCCAGGTCACTTTGCACCAGCTCTGGTACAATGGAGAATCATGCTTATCCGTGATGTCACAAACAAGGCCAGGGTTTTCTTCACCACCTTAAAGATCACACAACTGCATGTTCAGATCAACCGGAATGAACAACATAGATTAAATTCATATAAATTTTAATCATGCTTTAGAGATCTAATTCTTTAGCTCAATTTAAATGGTTTTGACAGAAAAATGGAAATTAGTTTGAAGCTCTGATCTAGTGCCATAAATTCGAAAAAGCAACATGTTAAAACAAATGAATTCACAACTGGACTACTAAAGAGTAGAGAGAGATTTATGATTTATTTATTTATCTATTTATCTATAAGGGAAATTTATATAGCACCTTTCCTGGAAATACAATAAAATTAAATGCCACAAAGCACACACACTTATCAGTTAGCAAACACTGCACAGATAATTATATAATCAAAAGAGTGACCAGTTGGTGGTGGCTCTCTCTCTCTTATTCTGTCTGCCTGTCTCTCTCTCACACACACCAACACACACACACACACACACATGCCCAGTGCCCACACACACTCATATATACACACAGAACCTAGTCGCAACATTAAAAAATAGTAAAAATATTTCACAAGCATGAGCATGTGCTCACATTTATATAATTATATGCAATCAGAGAAGAATTCACAGAATACAGACAGAGTCTAAATGGTATGGAGGACATGGTGAGCCATGTTAGGCCTTGGAAACGAGTTAAGCTCTTGAAAAATAAATCTCAATTTGGAGGGCATGGTGAGATTCGCCCATAGGTCTGCAAGGCCACCTGGGTATGTCAGATTCAGTGATGCTCAAATTTAATCGAAGGTGATGAGTGATGATCTTGAGATGATTATGCATTCATCAATATAGCAATCCTTTTTAATTTTACATGAGCGACCTAGGATTCAAAAATAAGCTGTAGTGGTGAGAAAATAATATCTTAACTGCTCGGCCACCAAAGCCAATTTCCAAAGACTGAAAAATGTAAAGCAATTGAGAAATTATATAGCACTACTTTAAGAAACTTTCACATCTTTTCTACCATAGCTTACCATCTTGGTCGCCCCACCTCCAGTCAGGGCCTCTTATAACAGTGGCTCCGACGTAAAGACCCATGGCTTCCACCTTACGAGACACATTTCGCGGTGGCACAGGACACCTGGAAGAAAAAGCACATGATAGTCGGCCCAGATCAAAGTGTGGAATAGAATCATCATGGAATAGAAGCAGCAATTATAGACCATATTGTCCATGTCTGGGAGGCACAGCATATTTGGTCAGACTATAATCTGACAAATCAAGTACTGTTCTGTATTTATGAAGAGGAGTATAATTTTACATAACTTTATCATATTAATTAGGGAAACTGTTCATTAGCTATAAAGTTGTTTTATGCCCTTTTCAACAATAATATGACTACTGGTATTCAACTTTGTGTCTCATTTACAATCTAGGCTAGCAGAACTACAAACCAAAATAAGCCAAATGCTAGAAATAAATTAATTCATATTAAAATAAATCAAGGCATAAATTCTATCATTAACACCTTTAGTAGACAGGCCCATAAGAGTTTGAATTTTCATACACAGCACAGCACACTCCAATGCAACATTTTATATTTCAAACTACACGTTTGCATAAACTTTGGACAAAAAGTTCTGCAATTTTGTTCGGACTTCCTTAATGTATTGATCAGGATAGTTCATGGAACATGCTACTAGGTAAAAAATTCGTGACTTAAGTTCCAATTTTACACCATGTTCACATATAATTATGTGAATCAGTAAAATGTTTGATGCTTGCCCTGTTGAGGTCGGAAGGTCATAGCGAATGAAGTCATGACTCAGAGCATGTTTGTCTGATGTGTAGCAGCCATTGCACAAGTTGTAATTCTCACAGTCTATGCATTTCCACCGCAGTCCAATTAGGTCACACTTTCCACACTCACTGCACCTAACCCCAACATGTTTAGAGCCTGCAAAACAGAAACAGAGTACTGTCAAACAATCCTACAAATCATATCAATCAATATGCATTTTATGATAATAAAACCATCAATCTGTCCATATATTCGTTTCACTTTTAATGTTCGCAGGGTCAGTAGATCATTTGCACAACCATAATGATTATGTCCAGGATCCTTAAAAAGAGTAAATAAGTAAGTAAGAGAAGATTATAAATTCTGAGAATACCCATTGACAAAGGAGATGCACGCACTTATTGTGCTTCTGCTGGGACAGTTGTTCTGCCTTATGTTTTCAACTGTGATAGGTTGTTTATGAACCACGAATGTCAATATATGCATGCAGTATGCATATTGCCTTAGTTAATGAGCTCTACACATAATATGATGCATCTGATAGTTCAGAGCTACTGAGAAGCACAAATGAGGAGGAAAAAAAATTCGCATATACACTTTATACAGAAATTCCTGAAACAAAATTGAACATTCACAAACCGCTACTTCAAGAAAAATATATATCAGCCGTGCTTCTGATCAAGAAGTGAGGCTCCCCAATCAAATAAAACACAGACTTCAACCAGTTGCAGAACATGGAAAGTGTGAGACTGATTAGCTCATTTGCTCGTACATAAGCACAAGATCCCAGGCCACTGATCTAGACTCAGCACATATTAAATTGAAGAGCGTCGGGGCAAAATCCAGATGGTCCCATAATCACCTTTTTCAGATTTATCAGCAATAGCAACAATGCTTCCTATTCTCTAATCTTCTATAAATATTTAACAAATTGAAAACTATGGGTTGCGACTGAACAACAATAAAACGCCACCTATCTGCGACGTGTCAAAGACGGAAAGGTCGTATGATCTCTCATATCCAATGCGATAGTTGGCTACATGGCCACAATCCCAGAGAACGAAAACGCAGCCGTTGAATACAACAGTCTTCTGAGAGCTGTTCGGTTTGATAATTGTACCCACGTAACCCTCTGCTCCATCCTGTCCTCCCCACGCCCAATCAGGCCCTCGAACAACACGAAGACCAGCTTCCAGTTTGACAGCTCTGGAAATAAAAGAAACAAACAGTAATCCTGAAATTTCCTTAGCAACAAATGCAGGCTATTTCACATTCAGGTCTTTGTTTACCTCTATTCAGTTGAAAACCATTCGATTTTGCCCTATTGTTTACATTAACCATGACACACATCATATACATCATGTGTTTGGAAACAGCAAGGGCACCAAGAAATTAACCTAACAACTAAGGAAACGGTCTCCCTGTGGAGATAGTCTGAACCACGGAAAGGAAAAATCCATTTCCCTAACTCCCTAAGCCTAAACGCACGATGACTACCTTGAAAATTCAATGTATAGGCTTACCTAGTTACAAAGTCGCTGTACGTAGATAACTACGTAACATCACTCTTCCTAAATTAACTGATTACTTAGATCATGTAAAATTCAAACTGCATTAAAATATAGGTTGTGAAGTGACGTTATAACGAGGAAACAATGTTTTCAAAATCCAGCCATGGGTTTACAAAACATAAAACGCTTTTATTTCGCTATTTACAGCGCAGGCGTGAACTCCGTTCTCAAAAATATTACTCGGGGGCTTTCCAGCTAAGAATAGATATTCCCGTCCGCCTTCAAGGACCTATTCTGCGCAGGATTGGAAACTTTATATTTAAACGTAGTTGGACAAGTTGTGGACGAATACAGGAATACTCAGCCACTGGTTGTTTAACTGCCAGTGCCAGTCCAAAGCCTGCAGAAAGTAGGAGGGCGACACCATTCATCTTTGATATGGCAGTGTCGTCAAACATGTAACAAGCAGTTTTTGACGATAAATCGGGGATAAGGAATTTCACAACTTGAGTAGGCCTAACAACCGCGTTCAATAATTATTTATGATGGCCATATTTGTTTTCAAAATAAAAATTGCGTAAAACATCGTAATTTAACATCATAAACAACATTATAGCAGCATACGTGGTGGGAATCTGAATATATCAGGCGCTTAGGCAAAGAACAATGGATTCAAAATCTATTCCAAATGATGTCGAGTAGCCTAGGCTAGGCCTAAAAGAAATCAGATTTTTTATTCAACTTTCTGAAATCTGAAGACAATTTGTAATAAGCATGAGAAAAATGTTTATGTAAAATCAGCGGTACTTTGAAAGACATTAAATGTTGTAATTATATGGTCTTGTGATGTTGACGTGGACTTCGATTTGCTGAAAATAGGCCATGATGCATTTTAGACCGCTAATGTTTTCCTTGAAACAGTAGGCTACGGCGAGATGCAACACTTCCCCGAATTAACGATCGATTACTAAACTTAAAGCAAAGACCTGCTTAAATCGATGCTTAAAGCCAGTAAATTAAGCCATATCTATATATCAAATAATCGTAAAATATTGTCACAGCAGGTACTTTATGACGTTAGACGGCTGTAGCGACATCTGTTATTGGTACGAAATGACTGTTGTTTACATCTGGGTGGGCTATTGTTTAGATTAATAAAATCTTCACATTAACACTAATATACTATGAATCTAGTTAACTGTTGGCATTCATTTGTTGATGTGATCATGCGAAGTTTGTTCTTACATTCAAATGCGGTAAATGGATATATTGGATATTATTGTTTACTGTACTCCATTACGATTCGATCGGCTAATCCTTGTAGGCCTACTTGTAACGCAAGTTCTGCAAAATTCAATTGGCGTCATACGAAACTGTCAACTGCCGTAATAATATAGTTTGCAAGTTCTAGATAGTCCTTACGATTTCTGAAGGCAGAGGAAGAATTGGCACAACTTCAGTTTAAGTATGGCACTGGTAAATTACGGCAACGAACATTACATTACAAAGCTCCTGTTCTCAAATCACTTCACTACCGTGTAATTCGTTTACATCGTTAATTTAACTACATGTTTGATTGCGATTCCTATGTCAGTGGCTCACCTTAACAGATGTTACTGATGGCATTGCTTGCAAGTGTAGTTTAAGCTTTTCAGTTCACTGTTGCTGCTCTGGTTAACAACTTCAATTCCATATCAGTTATACAGATGAACTCAAAATTGAGAATGAGGGGTAAATTACTTAGTCTTCTTTGTTTTCTGTTGCAGCATATATTTCGTGTGACTGGTTGCTGAAGCGCGGAAGCATTTGTTTCTGAGATATTTCATATGGAGGAACACTCCAAGAAATTTCTGCCGCAGTACATTCCGAATGGATTCATTATGGGCGGTGATGGTGTTCCTGCCACCACTGCTGCCCAGGAACGGCCAAGCGGCGAAGCAAATGGCGAACCACATAAAGAGAGCCATCTGCTGCTTTATGGAAATGACGTAACAGTTTTACCGAAGTCTTACAGCACGCAAGCGCTCTTGTCCTCTGGATCACAGACAGCGCAAGCGGTCAACAGCCAATCTCCACCAGGCTCGCTCCGACTTGCTCTGAGCACAGACTGTCTGACGTCTCCATCGTTTGGTTGCCTTTCACCGTTGACTCCAACGAGCCGATTTCACAAGCGCGTGCTCAGCAACGAACCGAGCAGTCTCGTTATTGCGTCCGTTCTGTGCAACTGGAACAACATCTTTGGTCCGAAAGTTCGCTGCCTGTGGGTCGCGGAGCACGAAAAGCACGCTTGTCTGACCCTTGACCTCCTGAGCTACGTGGCCAATCAGACGTTGAGTGGCGAAGTTATGCACGATCCACTGTTGCCTGCGTCCGAGTTGAAGCTGTACATACTTGCAGATAAGGGAGTCATTCTGGCGACGCTGGTGTTTGGTGCGGAGGGAAGGAAGGACTTGGTTGTTCACTCGCTGTCCGTCGTTGTCCCTCACGACAGGCTGCAGCAGTTCTTTGTCTGGAAAGACGTCTGTTTGGAGTGGATGCAGCGAGCCGTTCAACACCTTCGAATTGAACTCACAAAGGTTTCTTCTCCTTCTTCAGTGTTGCGCTATCGTCGGCTTGTCATCACTTTTGCATTGTTTTGTCATCATTTTTCGTTGTTTTGTCATCACTTTACGTTGTTTCGTCATCGCTTTACGTTGTTTCGTCATCGCTTTTGCGTTGTTTCGTCATAATTTTTGTTGTTTTCTCATCGCTTTACGTTGTTTCGTCATCGCTTTACGTTGTTTCGTCATCATTTTGTTGTTTTGTCATCACTTTACGTTGTTTCGTCATCACTTTACGTTGTTTCGTCATAATTTTTGTTGTTTTCTCATCGCTTTACGTTGTTTCGTCATCGCTTTTGCATTGTTTTGTCATCACTTTTTGCGTTGTTTTGTCATCGCTTTTGCGTTGTTTCGTCATCACTTTACATTGTTTCATCATCACTTTGAGTTGTTTCGTCATCCTTTGTATAGCTCTGTCTAAGATTTCTGAACCTGTGCATCATCCACATTCTGTGGAGCAGAATCTATTATGGACTTCTTCAGTTTAGGAGTTAATAATTTTACAAAATTTTACTCTATTATTATTATTATTATTATTATTATTATTATTATTATTATTATTATCATCATCGCCACCACCATCATCACCTATAGCATATTTTGCCCATACTATCTTCATCACCATCAGAGTCAAATGTCACTGTTGTTATCTTTGTCTTTGTAGTATTTACAGTCATCATTATCAATGTCATCATTATTGTATTTAACTGAGATTTCGTTTACTCTGCTTAGGTCATAAAATTTTAGTGTTTGTAGGTTTTTTGGACCCTGAATTTTGAGGTGTCCTAAAGATACTGATTTGGCTTGTGCATCCTTGAAAGTGTAGAGAGCGAGTCAATTCATGGTTAGGGTTTTAATGAAATTTATGTTGTAAATTCTTAGAATTTGATTTCCTATAATACAAATTATTTTTTCAGAGAAATTTATTCGTCATTTTGTTTTCTTTTTGCAGGATGTCGACAAAGCTTACGATTCCTTCCAGAAAAGCTTTTTGGCTTTCATCCACACAACAGAGTCAGCCATTAAAGACGGATTTCCAAGAAAGATTGAGGTACACAACATATGATTTAGATGGGTGACATGATGTGGATAGGCAGTTATTTCATTGATATTGTAAGTGATGCATTGTCCTTGTGAGTGGAAGACTTGCCCAAGGTCCATGCATGTAATTCATTTCAACGGGAAGCTTGAACTCATACTTTCCATATTACCAAGCGAACACAATCTAACCAGGTGGTTAACCACATTAACCCTCTGCACAAAAGTGCTAACAAGCTGTCATTTTCATGCATCTATGGCCACTTAAAGAGCGCATTAACAATAATCTCACGAAGGCGCTTAACTTAGCTACCCAACTGATCTAAACAGATGCGATGTCATTTATTCACTGCATGCATTTTTGCAAATTTTTATTTTTAGTTAATTGAAACGATGTTGCATCCACATCACGTCTTCGACGCAGAATTTCTGCGAAAAGCAATTGCAGCGCATCTCATTCAGTGCCAACAAAGCATTGTCATCGGACATTCCGCTAACCACATTAACCTGGTAAGATTATCAATTCATCACAAGTTAACGTATTGCTATGCTAATATCTTGTTTTGTCTCTAAATCAAGAATTTCTAGAGGCATAACTTCTGTTGTATCTGACATCTATCTACCAGTGGTGCATCAAAGACATGCCATAATTAAGTCGACAACCAGAAGAACTGTTCATTCAGACAGAGAGATGGACATGCAAATGAAATTGCAAGTGTTTTTGCGAGGAAGTGTATAGTTGCTTGAAAGTCCAATCAGCGATCCTGAAATTCAGGGAAGCTACAAGTTAGTTTACATTGAAAATTAATAAGCATATTTAAGTTAATCAGTAATAATAATAATGATGATAATGATAAGATTAACGATGATTTCTATGGTATCGTAATGCAGCCATGGATGCAACTATAAAGACACCTTCACAAAATTGTAATGCAATGTAATGTAAACTTTCGAGAATTTCTCAGCGCCCACAAAAGCCACGTCAGGGAGACCAGCTTAATCACCAGTGCTATATAAATTCAAGTCCTCAATAGCGAAGGCTGCCTTTTTTGTTCCGGTGTCAGGTAAAAATCCGGGGAGGTCAAGCCGAGGAGACAGCAATTCTAATATCGCATGTGTAATTCTACGTGAACAGAGAGCTCTACATGATGCTTATGATTTGTTATTTCTATTTCTGTTTTTAACTGTTGTCAGATGATCAACACGTTGTCGTTGTTTATGGGACAACACAGAAGACATCGTTGTCGAATGTTGCGAGAGGATGATTCCAACAGTCTTTACTCTCCAGAATTCTGTATTCAGGGACTGTTTGCAGTGAGTTCAAAAGCACAAGTTCACCACATGCTGCCCGTTTGCAATCCGGTGTCTTTAGCTATTTCCAACAGCTGTCTATTTGTCTAACCATCTGCTTATTGCTGCAGGTTTTTCTCTAATTCTGATATTTATTACGAAAGTATTATATTGTATTGTATTGTATCTATAAATTGAAAAAGTGCCTCTCACAGTGCACACCAATCAGAGGTGCTCCCCGTGCGATAGACCCAGAGCAATTGCTCTAGTAGCAGCTTGGCTTAGTCAGATAGCGTGAAGAAGTAAATCTTTAATTTTGTTATGTTCTTTACATTGCAGTTACGCTGTGTGTATTGTATTGTATTGTATTAAAACATTTATAAAGCACCTCTACTAAGGTGAACCGTTCAGAGGTGCTCCCAGTGCGCAAGTTCACGAGAGAAGAAAGAGGTTTTGAGGAAAGATGTGTGCATAGGAGATCACGAACAGAATTTGCAACATTGCTGTTTTCTCATTTTTGAACCTTCTTTGGATCTTTGGAAGAATCTTGTTCTTTTTTACAGTCAGCAATCCGTGATGTTGAGTTCCTGTTTTGCTTTGCGATGTTTAGGACAGCGAATCACTGAAGAGTGCCGTGGAACTAATACACTACAGTCGCTATCCAACCGCTCTGATCGACGTGACAAACGTCAAAGTCTCGATGCTCTGCGCTCCAAACGAGTATGCGAGTCGCAGACGCAAGTCCATCTTACAGGATCTAAGTTCTCTGCTGTCGGGTGCAGCCGCAGAAACGCTTCACACGCTCGAGTAAGAGAATTTCGCAAAAACTTAACCCTTTAATGCCGGAGGGTATAGGATTTCCCATACCATTTACTACCATCTCTGCATTAAAGGGTTAACCCCTTTAGCATGGGGCCTCGAGTTAATTTGGTCTATGGAATCCATCCTCATAGGATAGGCCTGAGTTAGCTTAGGCATGGATAGTAATAATTATTATCATCAAGTAGGTGTAGAGCTTGTATAAACTCAGGATAATGTCAGAAGGCTATGGCTGTTGTACAGAGGGAGTCGTAGCATGTGCTGTATCTCCTTGGGTCTTGTTTCGTCATCACTGGCGGCTGTTAGTCAACTGACTTCGGCACCCTGTTGTAAGTCAAAATGGCAGGTCGCAAACGTGGTTTTCTATGTAGGAAATAGCATGTCCGTCAGAAGAAAGTTATAGCATGTCTGAGCCCTTTTCTGCATGTGTGCGTAATAAATTTAGTGGCTCGTCTGGACATAAGGCAGACGTGATTGGTGTGTAGGATCCATTGGAATAGGTCTACTTCATTTTATTTCTTACAAGAGGCATGTCTTATGTCGTTGTCAAGTGAAGAAAAATCCGTATTGAAACCCACCCCAAATTAAGGACAAATGGTGTTGAAAGTTGTGACAGTGCTAGTGATAAAGATGACTGTAATGAGTTGATGATGATCATAACTGAGGAAGGATTATAAGAAAACAATGAAGATTAATATTAAAAAATGACTTTGCTAACAATAGTTTTGTATTTTGCTGTAGGTCGTTATTTGAGCCAATGACTTACAGTGATACAATCGTGAATGGATTTCTTAAAGAAGTAAGTGTTCATACATATTTAATCTTATATCTATACAATTTCAACTTTTTAAAAAGTTTTAGGGGTTTTCTTGCATCCTATCATTCATAGAGTTTACATTTTTGGATATCTTTTTTGAGTTTATTGCGAGAGTTGGTCTTGGGACCGCATCAGAGTAGGTAGGAGGGTCGCTATTAAATATTGCAATATAACTATATATTTGAAGGGCACTATAAAAGTGCAATGGATGAATGAAGTTCATGGAAAGTGATGGTATTCAAGCAGAGTTATTATTGTCTGTTCGTCCATTGTTTTCCTCAAGCATTGTTTTCTTCAGGCTGACAAATACATTCACGTGAAAATTGTGCATTGTGAAATTATTCAAATATCATGGTTAGTCAAAGACACAATGCTTAAGAAATTTTCTCTTTCAAAAAGTTTGTTTAATGATTAATCGTAATTTTTATCAAATGTTGATGACAATGTCAGATGAGATTGTTTCTATGACCGCCTGTCCATTGTGTTTTAGTTTCATTGTCTGCCACTGACACATGGCGTCAGGGAGACGTACGTTCGGCATTTCATGTCATCTTTACAAAGAACGGCGCTGTCACTGATTCAGTTAACTGAAGCAGAACTGTAAGCATCAGTTTTCAAGTCGGACTTTCTTTGTTTTTATCACTTCTGCCGTATGCATTGCTTTAGGTCACTTCATCTACAATGTATTTATTAATTGCCGATTAAACCAATCAGATGAGAATCTGCAGGTTTGGCAAAAATGTAATCCACAAAAGTTTTTGCTAATACTTTGGAAAGAAAGATGACTTTTTAAATCGTGTTTTATAGGCTCAAAAGAAATTTTTATTTATGTGCAACAGCGAAATTTGATTAAAAATTTTTGAAGCAGAGCAAAAGTTACATCACTTTTATTTTGTGCACCCACTGTTTTTTTGTCGATTCAAAAACATGATGCAACAAAAAGTAACAAAAAAGATTTTTATTAAGTCGCATCTGAAATAATTGTTATCTGAAAGGCTGTCAAGAAGTAATCACTGAGTTGGTTACTACGGTACTTTCTTTGTTCAAAAAATTGAAATCAAACTGTTGATTGCAATTACACAATTAATTATGTCACCATCTTGCAAAATGATTGCTTGATTTACGACTGAAAAGTATCGCTTTATTATTGTCCACCATGTTGTTTACTCTGAACATGGCCGCTTGATGTCATGATAATAAGTAAAACAATGATAAAAAATTGACTGAACAAACGGGAAATTAATCAATTAAAATGTTTAGCGATTAATTGATTAATGATTAAAAATCGGCAGTCCGAGATAAATTGCTATGGCTCTGATAGTTTTTAAAAATGTTTTTGGTGTTGTAGAAAGAAGAACAGTTCAGTTCACGCGTTGAGTCTGCTGCCGAAGCTGAGGCAGACATTGTCGCTCAGGCATTTCTGTGATCTTATGATTGTGATATGCGTTGCTGAACTGCTGAAACCAGGAATGATGGAGACGGTGTGCGGTGATGAGATCAATCTGCATCGGTTGATGCCATGATCGGAATTCATTTGAAGGCATTTTGCTCAGTCAAGTCATACATCGTCGGATGCATTAACTGTTTCAGAAGTGTTCCTGTGTCATTTAAACAAGTATTTGAATTGAAAAATCTTGCAAACAGGTCCTTTAGAGTCGATATATGCAAATTTCGGGTATATCACTTTGTGTGTGTGTGTGTTGCAAGTTGAGAAAGTACCTGTGTATGTTGTCTGGGTGCAAAGTTGGTGATGATCACTTACTATTATCTCTGTCAGGCTCTATATAAATCACCCAAGGCTTTCCACTCAAAACTTAAGTCTTGCATCTTCAAGAATTTTATAGCCCAACTGCTGTGATGATCTTCCCAATTCTCGACATAAAACGACACTTGCCTTGACAGCTTGTCTGCGCCTCTGGTAACCGAACTCGGCCTCCTGCTGACTACCCATTGTCCTGACTACCCATTGTCCTGACTAGTGACTACCCATTGGACGCTCCCCTCACTGGATGGAGCACTCGTGAATAAGACGGTGCCCTGCACTTAGTTTTCGAATGGCACTTTATAAGTTTGAAGCTTACAATTTGACTACGAAGCTGCCATTCGCGTTTGCAGCATGTGTGTTATGGTGGCAGAATGATAAAACTAAACGATGTGGATTGTGCAGGTTCAAACCTCAACTGTTATGCTTTGTAAGGACCTTAACCCTTTCCCGACGGATCGGGTCGCGGGTGACCCGATTAACCCAATAGGTATCGGAACAATTCCGGCGGGAATGGGTTAAGAAAGTCTTATGCACAATTTTTTATTTTTTTGAACATTGACAGTCATGCCATCTACGTCAGGCAGTGAGTGAAGCAAGCTGTATGGCTCCATAAAATCGTAAGAGACGTTCTTTTTGCGTATCGCTTTAGTTCAATTTTCCGTGAAGTCTTGATGAATTCGTGCACTGCTGAGGAGCGTGACACTGATGTTATCAGCTGGGATACTTAGTATCTTTTTTGAATCATCGTTCAGGCATGTAGGATAAGTTAATATCTTGTTCATTAGACACCAACACCTATAGAAGTTATAAACTACAATGGAAGTGACAGCTGGCTATTTGATCACTCTAATGAGATTAAGTTAAATGATCTTCACTGTGTGTTCAGTTCTGCTCCTAGGCTTTAACGGCTTTTCAATTCTTGTTTTCTTCGTAACGTTTTCTTATACGGAGTAATAATTTTACCTGTGGTGGACTGTCTTGCATCTGTTGGGCGTGATGGGCTTTTGTTAGATAATTTTCTCAAATAGAAGCGTTTGCTTTTCTAAAGCATCCTGCTATGCATTGCAATTTTATGCATGCAGCTGTCAGAATACGGCTCTAAATCTCTTTAGGAATGAAGTTTCATTGCTATATTCAAGGTTAAAGTGATATTTAGCACAGCAGATTCTTATATATTAATTCTGTTTTGCATAGATAGTTTAGATGCACATGCTGGTTTATGGGGTATATATGTATACATATATATTTATATATACATGTATTTTATGTACACCGTGATTCAATAAAAACTAAGCCAAATTGTTTTTCATATATCTCCAATGCCTGATAACATATCATGCTAAAATTTGCCACATATTTAGAGAAGTGGACCGAGAATTTGATTCCAAAATTTCATGGGATAAAGTGGAACGGATAAAAAGATATGAATATTTAAACTTCATATACCGAAATTTCAGTTTACAAGCAATTTTCTGTCAGATTCAATAAAATGTTTTCTTATATCTCTAATACCTGATGATTAATCATTCTAAAATTTTCCAGATATGTAGAGAATTGAACTAGTAATATGACAGTATGGTTTGATTATTTAATTAAATAACATGCTCAAAATGTCCTCCTCCTGCTTGCACACAAACCTGGAGGCGCTGGCGCCATGCATTGGCAACAGCATCGTCGATTATCCTCTGGTCCAGGCCATCCCACGCTTCCAACAAGCGTTGCTTCAGATAGTTTATAATCATGGATATTGTCTGCTAGACTCGGTCTTGCATCATGCATGCTCCACACTTTATAGTCGACAGGATTCAAATTTGGGCTGTTCGGAGGCCATAATGTGGGAGAAATGAAGTCTGGCGTCTCTCTTGTCAACATTTCGATGGTTTCCTTGGCTCTGTGGGCTGGCGCTATTCTGTTGAAAAAGAAAACAGCCTTCTGGGGCTATATATTTCTGATAACAGGTGGAAGATGTTGTGACAGCAGAACATTGCGATAATATACTCCGTTAGTTTTACCCCAAGATCCCCGAAGACCAAAACTGGGAACTATCAAGCATCGAAACCGCAACGAACACCATAACAGACTTGCTGAAAACTGAAATTTCTGGAGATGACGTTTAAATATTCATATCTTTCTATTCGTTCAAATATATAACATGATATTTTGAAATCCTGTTCTTGGTTCAATTCTCTAGATATCTGGAAAATTTTAGCATGATTAATTATTAGGCATTGAAGATATAAAAAACAGTTTAGCTTGCTTTTTATTGAATCTGACAGAAAATTGCTTGTAAACTGCAATTTCTGCATATGAAGTTTAAATATTCATATCTTTTTACCCGTTCAGCTTTTTCTCACGAAATTTTGGAATCATATTTTTGGTCCAATTCACTAAATATTTGGAAAATTTTAGCATGATATGTTATCAGGCACTAGAGATATATGAAAAACAATTTGGCTTAGTTTTTATTGAATCACGGTGTATATGCTCTTTTACCTATGTACTTTTTAATGCTAATTGGACACTTGCTGTTGTTTGCATAAGTATCTGTTAAAGGAGTCAAAGGAGAGATTAGTTGGCTGAGTAGGTAGGCAGCAAGAGCCGGTATTAATTTAACGGTGATGGTGGTTTGTTTTTGCGGCTGTGTGTTATGTACGGTTATCTGTATATGTCTGTATGTTCTATGGTTAGTGAATTTAAAATGCAATTATTTTATTATATCTTCTGTATATTTTTTTGTTTTAAGTGGACTGCAGCACCGTGGGAGATTTCTGTTAACGACAGTTGAGTCTATTTTGAGCACAAAGCAGTTTTGTTTTTAATTAAAATTGATATTGCAGCGTGGGAAGTAAAATTGACTCGAAACAACTCTTACGCATAAATTACGAGACGCGGTGGTCTGGATGGAAATAGTTTACGATAAATCTTTGTTAGCTTTGCATTTCATTGTATAAAAATGCCATATGCAAAAGGGCTGGGCATGTAATTTGATCTATATTCACAGTCTTCGTTGTCTTGAATAAAAACACTTGACCTAAGATCAATGAATCGTTTGGATTTAGCTTTTGACTTATCCTGTCGAATTGACAGTATAAGTGAACTTCTACACATGACATACTTCACAAACAAGCTTTTTCACAACTCACAAATATGATTTTCGTGACACTTAGTTTTTAGTAATGCTGTCAAATCATACAAGCTCTTACATTCTGTCTTTTGTTGTATTTTCAAGGCTTCTGTTGTAGCTTTGTACTTGATATCGTGCTGATTGATTCCATTCAATTTGGTGTCTTGTAGACTTGGCAAGAGATTTGTTTATGTGTGAATAGCATTGTTGTTTCTGTTGCTGTGAACAAGAATTGTATTAAACTGAACAAAGCGGTTTGTGGCATTTCTGCTAGGGCATTTTGCGGTTACACTGATACTTTGGCAGTATTTAACCCGAATTGTTTAGAGTTTTTAAAGCAATTTGTGTAGTTTTACACAATTTGCTCCAGACTTCTGAATTGTCACAATTTTTAGATCTATGCAGCGATATTTTTTATGTAAACATGCCCTGAGTTGTGCTACCTGAGATCACTGTTTCTGCTATTGTTTTAACTACTTATTTTTAGTATTATTAACGAAAAATGAGATTTTATTTACGATCACTTACATTTAATGTTGCCTTTTACTTTTGTTTCCTGAATGCCTCAAGGGTATTTTGCAGCTTAGCGATTTAATGATGAGCGTGTACTGAAATGCATGGAAAAATAATACGTCGCATCCTTAAAGGGTTAAACATTATTAAAGGGTTAAACTTCCGACTGTTGCAGAATTTGACGAGATATTCTGAGCTTAAATGCATGATAGAAGAATCATCCTTGTCATCATAATCAGCATCATCACATTTTATGAACCGTTGTTCATCAGTAATATATCTTACAATTAGAAGTCCAGTTTTACAGAATTCAAATGGGAAAATGTCTTCCATTTAGAAAACAGTTGGCTGACCTTCTTAGGAACCCTTTCTTGGTCAATCGTGTCATAGGATGCAAAGCTCTATATGTATATCAATCATTTGTTGTTAGCTAAAATAAGGTTGACCTGCTACTCCACGACACAGTTTAAATTGGTTCATTATACTTTCGGAGCAAGTCCATTTGCTGTTATCCTTATGCTATGCATAATTAATTGTATATGGCATGCTGTGACGTTAAACTCCTGCATGTATTACTGGTGAGGTGAACATGCCTGCTTGCCAGTGTTTTGTAGCCTACTTACCTGATGTAATTGTGTATACCACTTGTTACTTAAATATAGTTTTGTGTACCGCATTTATTGTGATGATCTTTATCCCAGCTATTGGTTGGTCATATACAATTATACGTACCCCATTTTGTGATGTTCTAATGTGCAAAACAAACTACAGGATGGTCATAGGCCTACATACCCCCATGCTACGATGTTCTTTTGTGTACCCAACTATAGTTGTTCATACATTATACATACCACATTTTATTATGTTCTTGGGTGTACCCGAACTATAGTTGTTCATACATTATACATACCTTATTTTATGATGTTTTTGGGTGTACCCGAACTATAGTTGTTCATACATTATACATACTTTATTTTATGATGTTCTTGGGTGTACTCGAACTATAGTTGTTCATACGTTATACATACCTTATTTACATACCTTATTTTATTATGTTCTTGGGTGTACCGTGTACAACTACAAGGTGGTCTGATGTTCTCCGTTTTTATGGTATGCATGTGTATTTACCCGATCGAATTATATGTATCTAACAATTATATGATATTCTCGCATTACACAAATAGTATCTGTGTTTAACCATTATTTCATTATGTTTTCGTGTACAGAACTACAATTACAAAGACTATTTTTGCCCAGAGATTAACAAAATCTGAGAAGTATTGTAATTAAGAAGTCGTTGCAGCAAGTCACTTACAAGTAAAGTTTTCCATTTATCACCTATTTGTCCGTATTGTTATTGTTGATGTACTTATGTACGAAGAAAAAGATCTGATAGGTAGTCGCCATTTTTAATCTGCTTTTCATCGTTTGCTGTTATAAGGAAATATCGTCGCTCGATTTATTGTTCTGTTTCAGCACACTATCACTCTATGTCGACTATATCCCGTGGCCAGGCATCGGCTGATAATCTATGCGGAATTTCGTCTTCCTAGGTTGTGAGCCAGCACAAGATGTGACTTTTTGAAGTGCAGGAGCTATAGAAATTGTTCGGTACATGCATGAAACCTGAAGCACTTGACTTAATTTAAGAGGATTTACAATACATTGAAAATATATGTATAATGTGTTACATTCCACTCTATTATTAAGGGGGGTCGGACTATGATCCCACAATTGCACATGGAGTGGGGATGTGAAAAACAGACTTAACTATGGGGCCATAAGTAAGACTGGGGGGGGTTGAACCCCGCAGACGTTTTATGCAGCTCCTTTTCAGGAGTGCTCATCCTACTAGAGGCCATTTCACAAGATTTAATGTTGCATCACCCTGAACATATTCATCATATTTCATTACTTGAGATTACAGTGGGTGAAAAATTTGTCGAGCACTACAGGTGTGTGCTAGTCACAATGAAATTTTTCATCAACATCAGGTGCACATGTCGGGTGGGATTGTTGGGGTTATTTGGTTGTTCGATTGTTCATTTTTCTCTCTTTTCGAATTGATTTGTAACGATCCTTTCTGTCCGATGAATTATGACAGCCTTGGGGCACAGACTTCAAAAACTGACATTCCTTTTAGTGTTTTTTGCTGAGTAGTCAATAGGCTCCTTGCAAACCGTGAGTGACTAACCTGGTAATTTTATTGCACGACTGCATATTGTAGTTTTGTGTGTGCGGATTTTTTGTTGCTTGGGTGTTTTGGCTTCCTGCTGTGTGACAAAAAAGGACGGGCCTAACGTAATGATTTCAACTGTCAAACTATACCCCTAAGGTGGGAAAGCAAGGCAGGGCAACCTAGTGCAGGAATATTATGCACCTGATAGAGAGCCTGTTATGGTGTGTTTTGGCTTAAGTAAAATGTGTATCTGATCTGTATCCAATCTAATCTCTATCATAATGCACTAGGCTTCTTTTGATAGTTGCTTTAACATTTTCGTGAAGGTTGTCTGTCTGATTGAGTACAGGGTATTGGTAAATTTTGTTTGGTTTCTCATATGTGTGTGATGGCAAAAATTGGGTTTATTGCTTTGCACTCATGCATGACTTACATGCATTCCCCATGTACTGAACTCATGAGCCTCCGAAACCAGTCTTTTGAACTACCTGGCATAGCACATAGCGTGGGAAACAATTTTCAAATTTTCCATTGCATTTAGAAAATTAATTCCTACAAATTTCAACAATTATTTGGGTGTGAATCTCCTAAATACGCACAAGGTCTGTTACAAACCCTTACACTGTCCCTATCGAACAATGGACATTGTTTGAAATCTTGGTATTGCTCATCATCAACATGGTCACCACAATCATCATCTCTAATTTGCTATCATTTTGACAAACAGCACACATTATCAATTCATCGCAATCATCACTATTGTTCTCTTTTTAAAATGGATTTCAACGAAATCAGAGATTAGACTGATATTATGACCGATTTCTCTTCTTGCATGTGTGGAAACAGTTATTTCTTTACATTTATTTTGTGTTAGTTGAATTATTTTATCTTTGCATTTTGTTGCCTGACGATTATTAGGCAATTGAATTGTTCTGAATTTTAGTTTGTTATTAAATCGCAATTTATTGTCTGCAGTCTTTGTCGAAAATTTGTAAATTTCTAAATTGTGAAGAGCTCTAATATAACCTATGTCCACCAATTAAACAAGTGAACTACATGCAATTAAGCACCCATAAATAGAGTGGGACCCACAGAATGCATATAGTGTTCTACAAACATTCTGGTTTCTTAAAGGAGCTATCTAAATCTCTAATTACTATATGTGTATGTTACAAGATCTTTGTCAATGTGACCGAGTCATTCTTTGGCCAATATCAGACAATTTCTGTCTCTGTGGGTGTTAAAAAAAATCTATTAATAAAAGATGAGCAGTCCTTAAGCTAACCTGAGAGGCAGCAAAGGGTATGAAATGTTATCGACTTCATTTTCTTAGCCTCGGCACACGAGGGTGGGTGGCCAGTCCCCTCCCTCGCTGTCTCACTGAGTGTACGGTTGGCATACTCATCATAGTCGAGTTGGCTAAGAGGCGCATATGGGCGGAGTTTGGTTTCCATTCTTGGGGGGGCCTAACTCCGAGTCTGGGCCTTATTAGGGGTAAGGGGGCTAACCCCAAAAAGGACACCATTTTCATGGTAAAAAAGTTTAATCTCGGCCTTCTTGGAGGGGCTTAGCTCCTCCTAGCCCCTGATAAACTCCGCCCATGGAGGCGCAGGTGAATGAGCAATCTTGAAAAATTCTGCCGTAGTGGGGTCTGAACCCCTGACCACTCGGTCGACAATCCAACACTACACTATTAAAAGCACTTATCTCACACACCCCACAGCTAGCAGCATAACTGGGCAACTATTATACAAAGAACAACAACAATAAGTTCACAGTTTTTCAATAGGTTTTTATAACATGATTTGTCGCACAAAGCGGTAGAGGCGAGCAATAATTTGTAAGCGAACAATAAAAGCAAATTATGCGCAATCACCTGATTATGCTAATTACAATGTTGCCTGCTGAAAACAACAAAAGAACGATTTGTATAAAATTGGAGACGAATATTTAATTGTGGGTCTGGCGTATGCCAATCACAAGACAAACTGAGGCAAAAGTGTTCTGGGGAAGGGGTGGTAAGTGAAATGGATGGAACTCAGATAGACGCCGTCAACTAAACAGACATACATGTAGGCATAAACACACACATACACAGAATGGATTGAGATGAATGCACTGCAGACAGACACAGGCATACATACATACATACATACATACATACATACATACATACATACAGGCATACATACAGGCAGACATACACAAAAACAGATAAATGAGGACAAAATGAAAACAGACATATAGGCTAAAGACAGTGAAAATGAGAAACAAGATGATGCACACAGACAGCAAACAGACTCAAACTTGCAGATCAGTCCAGAAAATGAATGATATGTAGTGTACATGGAGAATAAGACATCTATAGCTTTCTGCTAGCTTCAATGAAACTGCACTTGTAAAATATTAATTAAAAAACTGCAGGTTATAGTTGTCAATAATATTATTATTTATGAATTTATTAAGCGTCTACGTAATGACCAAGTATCGATCAAATGCGCTGGACAACAATAATTGTGAGGAGTAGGCCTAAACGGACGTGCTCAAGGTTCCGACAATGCTCATGGGACGCTCAAGCACGCACCTTTCGCATTACAAGGCGCCCGTTCTAACCCTGTCTGCCCCCGCCCTCCCCATGATAATTTTACAGACATCGTTAGGCAATCTACCGACGAGTAAACACGTAGGAAATACGTAACCTTTATACATCCATGATGCAAAATTGTATTCGAAATACAAGAGGGTAAAAGTGAGGGTTAAGACTTAGACCGTTTTCTCATCAAAGAGCATTTCGCCAAAGCAGTTTTCCTTCCATCTTTCCAGGGCCGGATTAACCAGTATGCCATGTCTGCCATGGCGGCGGGCCCCCCGTCGTCGGGGGCCCCCCGTGCGAGAACAACACGAATTTTTAATGTGCATTTTCCCATACATTTATTCAACTTCACTTCAGTGTGTAAATTTAAGTCGATTGCTAATTTGTTTTTATGAGCGAACAATGCACTATGGGCCCTATAGCCTATAACTCTTAGAGTAGGCCTACCGGTATCCCTGGCATGAATTCCATGATTATAATTGTATTGACGAAAGTAAACGATGCCAAGAAACAAAATATTTCAACTTTCCAGTGCTCAAAAAAGGCGAATAGAAAAAGAACCCTCTGGTAGAAAAACAGCGTTAATTCCTCTGTTCCAAAACTGAATTTTTTCGTAAACTCCAGATGGGTCAAAGGAACAAGATGGATCGGTTTGTTTAATGGTAGGCCTATAGGCTTATAGTTAGGCGTGGTGGTGTAGTGGTGGCGTCGTTGCCTTGAAGCCGGATGGTTCGAGGTTCGAATCTACCCTCAAGCCACCGCGTAGGGACCTTGGGCAAGTCCTTCACTCACAATTGCTCAGCGCTTCGGCGTGAAACTCCGATGCAGTGTCCGCTCTGCATTCGGGAGCGCCTCTGAGTGGAGAGAGCTTGAAGGGGCGCTATAACAAGTGCACATACAAACAAACATACAAACAATAAGCGCCAAGGACTGAAGGTATATAATAGACCTATACATCTAAAGAACCTAAAATTTGTGGGCCTGGTGTCTTAGAGGTTACAACGCATATTTCTGCTAATAGATACTATTAGATAGGCCCTACTGTTTCTTTCAATGACACTCTTCACCAGTTTGCCACCGCCATTAGCAGAAATTTTGAACCACGGCATGCATGGGCGCTCGCGTAGGCGAAGACTTGGCATTGGCTTTGGGGGGAGGGGGCTGTGTGCGAGCAACCGGAGGACGATCGCCGAGGAGCGAAGCGCCAGGCAGCGAAGGGGCATGGGTGGGGCACATGACCTCCCCATTTTTTTAAAATTTCCACACAACAGCAGTATAGCAAAAAATTAGGCTGTCATTTTAAAGACATTTCTCATCATTTGATTCATTTCAGGGCTCATATTCGTGGTTAATCAATTAGATCTATAGGCATGCATTGACAATTTAACATGTGAGAGGAACATGGTGACGGAAGGTCAAGGTGGATTCAGGGCCCCCCGGAGAATATGGCGGCGGGCCCCCCGAGAGCTTAATCCGGCCCTGCATCTTTCCATGGCTTTTTCAGACTGATCTTCAAAATTGTAGCACCACTCTTCCCGTGTCTTCGTTCCTGCTTACAGATCTCTTTCCACGTCAACTGCACTTGTGATTGAAAATTGTAATGTATCTGTAGCCTATCTGTTTGTAACTGACTGTTAACCCCAAATCACACTCATCTGCAGATCTATTGACTCTAAATTCTATAATCGATAATACAGGTCACATATTTATGTTACGTCTACCTCAATACAAAACGAATCATAAATCAAATCTACACTAGATGTTACCAAAATCATTGTTTTTCAGCAGTTTCTGTCCGTGCCTCCATTATCGTCCTAGGAATCACGTGGAGCATGAGACGTCACGAAATTCACGGCAAGTTTTTAATGCAAGACGCGATACAAGATCACACGAGCTGAGAATAGAGATGGAGGGAGACCTGTGATATTTCCGGGACAGGTTTCGAAAAGAGTCCGATGTGAATATAAAGAGTTAATCATAGATGTGTTCCTGTTGTATGCGTGAACGTCACAGTGTCTCTTTTGAAGACCGCGACTATGGCCTAGGCTAGGCTACTTATTTGTCGACTGGAGCATGAGCTTCTGGCAGATCGCTATCGCCAGAGAATCGCCGCTGATAGTCAGCGATGTCTTCGTCCTCGTCTGGGTCTTGGTCCTCTGGCGGAGGTGGTGGGGTCGTCGATCCACAGCGAATATCGGACTGATCCCCCTCAGACCTGAGGGAAGATCGCTGCTGTTCGTATGTTTCCAGTTCTTCAGTTGTTGCCTCAGCATCGTCGACATCGTCGTTGCTTTGTCGGAGGAGGTTCGACTCAAAATCGTCTGCTGATTCCGTCAGGTGTTCTCTTTCAGATTCGAATTCGTCTGCTTCAGTGTGGTGGTGCTCATGCGTTTCGAACTCGTTTCTTTCTGCTTCGTGTGTTTCAGCTTGGTAGCCATTTGTTTCCTTGTGTGTTTCGGCTGTGAGTTCGTCTGCTTTTTTTGTTAGTTCTTCTGTGTCAGCTTGCACCGTGTTCGATTCAATGGTTTCGATTTGCGTTGGAGCAACAGCAGTCGTTATAATCTGCTGTTTGCTTTCCTCGACCTGTTCTGCGCGGACGGCCTCAGCCTTCTTTTCCTCCTCCTTTTTCGCCTTCTTATTCTTTCCGTCGCTCTCTTTTTTATTCGACTTTTTATCCTTTTTCTTATCGTCAGCCACATCTTCGTCTTTCTTCTTCGAATTCTTTTCCTTCTTCTCCTTCTTGTCTTTCTTCTTGTTATCCGTTTTCTCCTGGTTGTCCGCTCCCTCGGCGATTTCAGCGTCCTTCTTTTTCAGTTTCTTGTCCTTTTTCTTGTCGGCTGCTTTGTCCTTTTTGGGCGCGTTTTTTGACTGAGTCTCATCGTTCGTCACCTCCGTCTCCAGTTGCTGCTCCGCATCATTTCTTTTGTTGTCTCCGTTTGTCTCTTCCCCCTCCACAACCGCCTCCTCCTCCAGTCGTTTTCCATCTTGCTCCTCCTGGAGCTTCTTCTCTCGGATGCGACTTTCCTCCGCCGCTGCAATCGCCTCCTCGTTTACGGTGTAGGAGTTCTTCTTTCTCGACCCGAAGCAATTCATTTTGTCTTTGCTGAATAGTCCACTGACCAGAAACTTAAAACAGAAGTAGGTTAACAACGGTCGGATTGTGTTCGGATAAACCACAAAACCTTTTAAACGATTCTCTTAGTCAGAGATTATTACCTCGTCTGTTTTTTTCAATTAACCTTATTTTTTTATCGTTTTCGCCGACGATAAAGAGCAGGTCCTATAGTAACTGTTTCTATAGTTGTTCCACAAGCAGCGTTGCAGCGTCGTGGTTCTACAGCGCGCAGCTTCTAATCCAGTGTAACTTGTTCGACTTGCTACCGGCTTGTGACTGGTAATTACAAGCGCTGCGTAGTATCGATGCACGTATAGTGCCTCCCTCCCCTACAGGCCTACTCTACCCTTCGCGTACAGTCAGCGTGAGTCATCCACGTATCAGACGAGGGCTGCTCGTTCAGCAGAACTCTCAGTCTGTTCTACTCACGCCTCGTCACACCCGCAGGGGCCTTGCTTTTCAGACAAAGAGTTACTCAGTCAGTCAGTCAGTCAGTGACATTAGCGCTAGGCCAGTATTTATTGGCCTTTGATGTAGGCTGTGCATCACTTCGAAGACTTTATAAACGTAGTCACCGGCGGCAGCAGAGCGACGTGTAAGCGAGTGATGGATGCGGGTGTCATTTCTATAGGAAACGAGTCTGTACCAGCGTACCACCCTCTGTAAACTGTCTCTGTGTGTCTCTCTCGGCCTCCGCGGCGGTGGCGGTTCAAATTTTGCTTCGAGCTGAATAATATTAGATTCCGATGTAACACGTGATGCTGTGCTTTGCACACATACGTAGACCAACACATTTTTAAATAATAAACGCATAAAAATTATGATACATAATATATATATATATATATATATAATATGGTTGACTGTACATTTATGCTGCGCCATTATTTTACCACATTCTCAATGCATGTAGACCTATATTTGACACACACGCTCGTGAACACAGGGCTTCGTAGAACTTGTAAACTATAGGCTATATACAACACACTGTGTATATACACTGTAGTTTGATATGCAGATAAATAGAATATTAAACTGATATAATTATAGCATATATACCTATATACTGTGCTACTTGTTATTATATATATATATATATATATATATATATATATATATATATATATGCCTAGGCAACAGTGGCATAGGTCTATCTAAGTACTTGCTTTCAATGATTATGTTTCTGCGTCGACTCTCGAAGGATTTAGAGGAAGCGATATAAATAACCATATATATACACATGTATAATTGTATATAGGCCTATATATAAATTATATATATATATATATATATATATATATATATATATAGTTGAATGGATGGACGAATGGACCAATGGATGGATATATTGTGGACTGTATGAATAGATAGATAAATAGAGTCAATGGACGGACGGACGGATAGATGCCAGCCATGTGACGCACATCGGTATGCACAAGTGCTGCCTACACTATGCATGTATACATGAGCTATATAATTTATATTCGTCTTCGGTCTATTTCTGAACACAAGGTTAATGCTAAACATAACTGAATATGCAGATTAATCATCAATTTATTCCTGATTTAAATTGTCTGAATTAATCAATTATGCACATTTCAAATTAATATTAAACCTACTCAATTGTGAAAGTGTGTGTACTAAACTAAAGTACATGTACTGGCATACTTAACATACGTCACATCCCCCATCAGTTCGCTCGGCCATCCTCTCTGGTAGTCTTTCGTCATCTTTATATCGTCTGAAACCTGCCTTTCCCTCGGGGTTGCACGCACTGGGAGCGCTTCTATAAAATCTTTTTTGCAACTTTTGTTGCGTTTCGATTTTGCATCGTCAAAAACAGTGGTTGGACTCACAAAAATGATATAACTTTTGTTACGTTTGGAATTTCTTGGTAATGTTCGTAGATATGAATTACCTTTAAACCCGTGAAACATGATTTTAGAATTCTTATTTTTGGCCAAGATATTGGCAAATAAAAGTAAGGGATTGCTTTTTATGGCACACCCTGTATACATAAATAATATTTTATATATATATATATATTTATATATATACAGTGGGATATGCATTAAACGCCTCAGTGATTCCTCGAAATGTCTTGTCACATATCTGGTACAAACTCGAAGTAAATTTCCGACATCAAACCTCCACTGTCTGTCTGTCTGTCTGTCTTTTTTCAGTGTGTCTGCCTGTTTGTGTCAATAATTATTTGTGTCCGGCTCAATGTATATACAATATGTATGCATGCATGAGCGTACTTCTGTATATATGTAGGCCTGTGCATCATTATATTAAAACATGATTCACAAACTGCAGTCAGTGACAACTAAAGGAATGAATAATAAATGCAACAATGTGCTCTGATTTAAACTCATTGTTTTCTGATCAATCAATTCGTTGATCGGATAAACGTATGTCCGTGATTATGTTCATGCGTCTGTCTGTCTCTCTGTCTACTTGCCTGTCTATCTGTATGTCTCTCTGTGTGACGGTCTAGGGCCCTAGGCCCAAGGCACATATTGGGCACATATACATGTGCAATTGTACATGGGTTGCTATATTTATATGTAGCCTATATCCATTTTGGATGCATATAGGCTACGTGAATTCATTAGCACGCTTAACTGAACAGATGCGCGTATTTGATTCTTCGTAAAGCGTGATTTAAAAATTGTTACTTCTGGCCAAGATATAATTGGCAAAATTCCTTATGGGATTGCTTTTTTGGTCCACCCTATATAATTATGTTTAAATTTATTGATGTGCGGTACATGTAGCAGCGCTCACAGAAACCCTAGGCCTAGGGCCTAGGCTATATCCGCTTGTTGATGACCTATAGCCTATTTTAGATTTCTTCTGAAGAAAATTTAATGTATGTTGCCCCATATCTTCCTAATTAAGTCATCGATGATTGGCTGTGGGTCATGAGGGCAGTGAGTGTCAGGTGGGTGGGTAATAGAGTCGACCTTCGCACATACGGGCAACCTCTGATTAATAATAATATCGTAGCCCATATAATTAACGCACGTTGGGCCATAATTAGATCTATATGGGCCTACAACATCTCACTTCTCTTCTGATACTCTTCGTCATTATACTGACCGCAGTTCAAGATAAAAATTATATACAGGGTGGGCCAGCATAAATGAACCAACTTTGCATGCTTATAGCTCCGCCAGATTGTGGAATTTATTTGTACTTTATGCGTCATATTAAAGGTATTTCACTCTAGTATTTCCTCTGAGAAGGTCGAATCGATACTAGTTCAAGTTTGAATTATATGTTCGGAACAGCGCTAGCTACCATATTTTCTTTTCATTTTTGACGTAATATGGCGCCGTTTCGCAGGGATATTCACAAATCGTTTTCTGCTAACAGGCGCACTTACACAATCCTTTTAGGTGTTTGTAGGAATCTCTACCATGAATATCTTCTCATGGCTAAACCATGTCCTTTCAATTTTATCAACAGCCGTGCGCGCTACCACGCGCTGCTTTTTTTAAGCCAAGAAACAGCTGGTAGCACTCCAGCCGTTTCTTTGCGTCAGTGTTGGAGAGCTGTTGGACTTCACGTCGACGAATAACTTAAGATCAGTTCTTTCCAATACGTTACACGGTGTCTCTAGGTCTAGGACTACCTGTTTAACAAAGAATTTCCCGGGGAGTTTGGTCTGCCCGGGTCATTGTCTTGACTGCAAATTTATTCGGACACACGAGCAATAATAGCGGATGTGCGCGCCGTGCGCACCGATTCCCATGATTTACGAGTGTAAAGAAAGTTCTGTTTTATCAATAATTTTCCGTAGCAGATGATTCAAGGCGTTTTTTAAAATTCCATCTTCTGTTCGAAAACTTGTTAATCATTTCAAATGAATTAAATCCGTTGTCAGTTCGCAAAATTAGGATCAAAAGATTCAAAACGCGATCATCGTCTGACAACGTCGTCATATTACGTCAAAAATGACAACGAAATATGGTAGGTAGCGCTGTTCCGGCCATATAATTAAAACTTGAACTGGTATCGATTCGACCTTTTCAGAGGAAATACTAGAGTGAGATACCTTTAATTTGACGCATAAAGTACAAATAAATTCCACAAATTGGCGGAGTTATAAGCATGCAAAGTTGGTTCATTTATGCTGGCCCACCCTGTAGAGTCAATTTTGAGGCCCATTTCTGCAGTGTCTGCACGCATTCATTCTCCATTCTTCTTCGCGTTCATCCGTTCTCCTCCCATAGTCCTCGTCCTCCTCCTCTCCTCCTCCCTCCTCCTCTCCTCTCCTCCTCTTCCTCTCCTCCTCTTCCTATTTCTCCTCCTCCTCTCCTCCTCGTCTTCTCGTCCTCCGCCTCCTCCTCCACCTCTCTTCCTCCCCTCTTCCTCCTTCTCCTCTTACTCTTCTTCTTCTCCTCTCCTCCTCGTCTTCTCGTCCTCCGCCTCCTCCTCCACCTCTCTTCCTCCCCTCTTCCTCCTTCTCCTCTTACTCTTCTTTCTCCTCCGCTTCTTCTCCTCCTTCTTATACTTCTCCTCCCCATCCTCGTCCTCCTCCTCCACTTCTCCTCCTCCTCCTCACTCTCATCGTCGGCATTCCTCTCGTATTTGATACTACTATCCGTCACAACCTGCACTCTGTTTCAGCGTCTTAGTCTACCCCACTTCTCCATATGTCCTCCGCCTCCTCTTCCTTTTACTCCTCCTTCTCCCTCTCCCCCCCCCAACCCCCCCCCATCTATCGCACCCATGGGCCGTGGCTGAACCCCATCGTCTTTATTGGCCGAGTTGTATTCCACCTCTTAGAACTATAATACCTCAGCACCTCCCTCTCCTTCCTTTCACTGTTTCAAATCTACTTACTACCCTCTCAACTTCTCAAGTGCCTCGCCTCCTTTTCTTCCACCATCTTAATGGCTACTTCTAAGACTTCTCCTCCTCTTCGTTTTCCTCCTCCTCCTCTTCCTCCTCATTCTCCTCCTTCTCCTCCTATATCTGTCTCTGATCTTCCTCATCATAAAATTCTTCTGTGTTTGTAGGATAATAAATCAACCTGCCAGCTCTCATCCTGCAAGACCATTACGCACACCTGCTCTTAGTTGTCTACATATGGCTGGCTCTCTATAATTTATGTCTGTATGTGCGTGCGCAATGCTGCGCATCCGCTTCAGGCTGGCACTAGATGTGTACAAAGCGCGTGTATGCAAGTCGTTTGCCATTTGCTTATCCTCTTTGGTTACACTCTGTTTAATTAAGAACTTATCCACCATCTGCTGGAAAGTATGTCGTCTCTGGCATATAGCTTCTTGTCTTTGTCCGGCGTTCATTGACATCTGGGACTCTCTACCTCCTCAGTAGGCCTACTCGTGTTCGCAACTCTCTTGATTAGCGAGAGACTGCATTTTCGCTCTTAAGTCTAAACTGAAAACTTAAATCTCCTAAAATGCTTAATAATTATGGCTCTTGATGCTTGTACAACCTCAATGTGCACTTCTGAACTTTGTAAGGACCACATCATTAAGTTTAGGTTCTACTGAATTGAATTGAATGTCTGTCTGTCTCTGTCTCTGTTTGCCTATCTTTCTGTTTCTCTGTCTCTGTGCGTCTGTTTGTCCGTCTCTGTGTCTCTTTCTGTCTCTTTCTGTTCAACTGTATTATGTGTTTGGGTAACATTCTCCTCCTCCTCCTCCTCCTCCTCCTCCTCCTTCTCCTCCTCCTCCTCTCCTTCTTTTCATAGTGCATCGAATTGCAGCGCATATATTATATTACACTGAGTTGCAATGTTGCATCGTAGTTTTGTTTCTGGAATCATTTAGCAGCCGCTGCCGCTGCTGAAGCTGTTTACATGACACAGAGTTCATCGAGGTCAGATGAGTCATCACTTCTTCGTCATCGTCATCATCATCATCATCATCATCTGCACCGCAGACTTTGTTGTCCGACTATTCATCATTCACTCGTTCAGTATTCGGACCTCACAGGAAATTGCACTGATCACTGATCACACGTCATCTTTGACCTCTGACCTGGGGGGGGGCTCATAGTATACGCTACAGCCTACATGTCCCTCTAGGGTTCACATGCTATACAGACAGTCCCGTCAGGTCAACAAGGCAACAGGCGCGAGCGTTGGCTCGTCTTTGGAGCGTCTGGCTCCACCTAGCCATGGAGAATGACAATGATAATTGACCGAGGAATGACACTGCGGTTTTTGTGTGTGTTTGTGTGTGTGGGGGGTAGGGGGTGCATCACATTCCAGAGACCGTCGGCTCAAATCCCGCCATGGCTTTGTCTAGAGGTTTTCCACGCGAGGTGTCTCCACCTGCGCATTCCAGTCACCTCATCATAATGACTACATTGACCACACAGTCCAGGTGGGGGCAAATGGGATGGAAAGGAGCCGTCGACTAAGCGGCTACGATGGACCTATAACAGGCCTAAGAAAAATTAATGTTAGCCGTTTCTCATGACCTCTTGTGCTGGGAGCGCCTCTGAGTAGTTCTCTCTCGAGGAGGCGCTATATAAACTCATGGGGCGGATGAATAGGCCTATTATAAATGCACTATTTCAACCTACTAAGACTAAAACCATAAAAAATAAATGTGACTGCGTTTTCTTTTGCCCTTTACGAAGTGGTGAACGTAATTATTCCTCAAAGCCTAAACTGACAAAAATTGCAGGCGCTCTATAATACATGTAGTTATAGTATACAATGTAGGAAAACAGACATAGGCCTATGCATGGTTGCATGGTTGGCGCTTGGTTATATCGATCACATGCCCAGGTTTTGGCATTTGATTGCTGAAGATGGTGCCACGATTTGCAAAGGAAAAGACACGTAGGTCTAAAGTGAAAGTTGTATATGCACCTCACATTAACATTTTATATTCCGTATGAGACAAAATTATTAAATCGGCTTCTTGTGTGTGCGTGTTTTTCTCTTTCTAAGTAACAGATACAATAATTATACGACAACGGATAACATAGGCCTAATTCGTGTCAATGGTGATTTACGCCAAGAAATCTTAAATAGTACGCCTATACCGCAGTTAAAGGTGTGTGGTGTGAAAGGTCTACATGATGTGTTGTAGGCCCTACACTGCAAAGACGAGCATTAGGCGACTGCATTAGGCCTAAGCCTATAGGCTACACAGTGCGCTTTTGTCCGAAATGATTTATGTGACAAAATACTTTCTATTGTAGGCCTAGCCTACTTGTGAAAGTCAGTAGGCCTTATTGGCCTATATGAGAATTGTAGAAGTAGGCTATGTGTGGTGCCAGACGCTAACTTAAAGCTAAGTGGAGTAGGCTAACTGGAGTTGTCGTTTGCAAAACAGTGCAATGAAGGCTTTACTATGGGGGTCCTAAGAAATAGGCTGTAGCCTACTGGGGTTGAATCGCCCCAGCGGTCAAACCCGGATATTCCCACCATGTGTGAAAGGTAGCCTACTACGACTAGATCTATAAATCAAAGGTAGCTTATTACTTCTTCTTGCAATTTTAACTAAAGTCAACACTTACAAGCAGTGTGCTTGTAGGCCTACTTTTTATATTTTTGTGCAAAACACGCGTTCCAAAAGTTCAAAGTTGTCTTTTGACAGTGATGGGGGGGGGGGGGGAGTAGAAGTATAGTTCGTCTTACGTAGGCCTATAGGGCTACTATAGGTCTATAGGCTAGGGCCATAGGTCCCAAAACTAGACTATTGCGCCGACTTTGAAAAAAGACGTCGTTACACGAATTTCGTGACGTCTTGCAGCCAGCTATCAAAAGCTATTGAAGTAGCCTCTAAAAAAGCGATGTCTATTATCAGCCAATATTGTGGTCTATGCTGAGCCTTTTTTGCGCAATAAATCAACGTTAGGCCCAAGGCCGTAGACAGGGGGGTGTTTTGGGTATTTGAACACCCCCCAAAATGGAAAACGCAGAAAAAAATCTAGGCCTATTGCATTTTTTAGTTTGTGATGCAAAAACCATGAAAAATCCATGAAAACACCCCCCGAAATTAAATAATAGATTAAATTTAGATCTAGAAAGTTAAAATTGACGACTAAGAAAAAGGTCGTCAGAAATTTTGAATTTTGGCGGCGCAAATGGAAATTTTTTCCAAGATTTCGACCGGATGACTAAAAAAATTCTGGCGCCGCCACTGAAAACACCCCTCGAAATAAAATCCTGGCTACGGCCTTGGTTAGGCCTGTGCATATAGGGAATGATAGGCCTACGCTCCACCCAGGCCGGGTCCTTTGCCTGGAGCACGTGTTAATCTTATCGGCCGTTTTAATTATTAAATCTACGTGCGTTGTCTGATGAATTTTGGAAAGGCTCGAATTCAATAAAAACCGACTCATGAAATTTACCACCACTTATAGGCCTAGGCTATATAACCTATGTAGGCTATGAATTTGTAGGCCCTATATATATTGTAGCCTATATATATATACATATAATTATAATATGGATATTTACATAGCTCTTTACAATAACCTATCGAAGTCGCTCATAATCGAAGAAGGCTAATAATATTGTAAAGTTGTAATTCCAATGGAACATTTTATACAGTCCCACGCACGCATAGACCAAAAGGTAGACCCACATGTAATTGACGCGATTAAGACTGCAGGAGTCACTATGTTTAGAACTTTAGATAGGCAGGGGCCACCGAGAGGGGCAGAGGGATCATCGCTTACAATGCAACCCTATCAGGGTAAACCTAATAGGGTAACCCTATTAGGATATACGCGAAGTGGGCATCGATGGCGCGCCGATTGAATTTATCGCGAACTTTCTCTGGCTCTTCTGTCTATGGTTCACCAGTCTAGAGCAGGGTGAGAACTGCTGGGGGTTTGGGGTTTCAACCCCCAGTCTTTCTTAGAGCCTCACAGTATAGTCTGTTTTTCAAACCCAAATTCCAAGTGGATAATGGTCCACTCATAGTTATTTTTCCTCAATTCTTACACTAGTCTAGAGGCTGATGTCGGTGGCGGAACCGAGGTAGCTAGGCAACGGAGTCTCTCTCCTCCTGTTCCGGTCCATCGCCTGCAGCAAGTCACCGATGTGGAACAGCTGCACTTTGGAAACAGCGTCTACGTTGATCGAGGACGATTCGTGAATGACGCAGGTCTGGCCGCGGGCTTCGAGCTCTGCACTGGCTTCCCGTTGTTGTTGTTGTTGTTGTTGTTGTTGTTGTTGTTGTTGTTGTTGTGGTGGTGGTTCCTCGCCGCACAGTTTCCTTGTCGCTTGTCGATTTTGTGGAAGTGCAGCAGGAAGAAGAACTGCAGATGCGTTGGGGCATTCGGTCTGGAATCGAACTCGAGCCAGGGCTGCCAGCACGCTCTGCTTTGTCATCGGCTTACTAAGGACGCCCGAGGCCGAGTACGATGCGTCGGCTGTCGGGTAACCGTTCAGAACTCTTGCCATCGACGTGAGGCAGGGCTGAGTCGAGGAAGTGACTCCTCCGGCGGAACTGAGATGGAGGCATCTGGGAGAGGACTGGACCACACCGGTGCTGTGGTGATTGTGGTCTGGATCGGCTGGTGGTGTGAGGAATGGGAGGGGTGGATGAGCGGGGCTTTTCCAGACGATGGACGCCAACGCACCGTGATGGTTCAACTGGTTCAGTCTTGCTTGAACCGCTGCGTTCAGTCGAGTGTAGTAGAAACGAACCGGAAGTTCAAGTTTCTTAGACTTGAACGTCGATGATTCTGACTCGTCTTTGAGCATCGTCGTCGTTGAGTCTGAAGTCGACAGACGAAGAATAGAATCTGAGTTTAAACGATCGAGCGAATCTGAATGATTCTCATTTTCACCGCATGAATGATTTCTTCCAAGCGATTGTTCCGGATGATTGGAGTCCATCTGTTCCGGATCAGCTGACGTCATCTTCTTTATCCTCATCATCGTCGAAGGTGATGATGCTTTGTCATCCGTGTTCTCAGCATCCCTCTCTGTAGATGCTCCTCCCACACGATGCGCTGCCTTCCCTGCAGCCTTTGCTTCTTCTAAAGATTAAAAAATGGTAGTCATTGAGACCTTCTCATGCGCTACATAAATAGCGCCCTCTATGCCTGCCTGTTTGTTTGTCTGCCTGTCTGTCTTTCTGCCTGCCTGTCTCTTTGTTTATCTGTCTGTCTGTCTGTCTGTCTGTCTGTCTGTCTGTCTGTCTGTCTGTCTGCTCCTTTTTTAAATTCTAGTCAATTCGTTCCATTCTAAGGTGACCTGATCCGCTCGATGCTAAATATAAATTCCTAACTGTTTTATAACTAAAATAATTGTTAACACTGGCATAATTATTATTATGCGAGTTGCATGAAACGCGATATTGAAGGTTATTGGAATTTCATAGGCTAATCGGTAGAGCCATGGTGGGAGTCACTTAATTACCGTTTCCCCTCATTTTGAAGATATCTTATAGAATCGGTTCAAACCGTTTTGAAGGTGTCTTATAGACGACCATTACAATATATTTTTATTATTAGGCCAAGCAGTAGTTTCAGTTCTGTGTGATAACAAAAAACAAACCATAGGCGTCGCCATCGGTCTTTATCGTGAATAAGCTGGTGCACCGCGCTTGTCTTTCGAGCATTATTAGCGCTTTTGAGATTTGGAGATTACGATTGCGAATCCAATTGAGCAACAATAATATTCTATTGTGTTTTATCGTTAAATATAACTAGTGATGTCACTTAAAAGGTGTCTTATGCGACGACCATCTGTTTCACCAATCGCATTAAAGATGGTGGAGGAGGAGGAGGAGGAGGAGGAGGAGGAGGAAAATGAGGAGGAGTAGAAGGAAAAGGAGGAGGAGAAAAAGGAGGAGGAGGAGGAGGTCAGGAGGATCAGAAGGAGGTGGAGGCTGAGAAACAGGAACATGAGCAGGAGGTGGAAGAGGAGGAGGGAGAAGAGAAGCAGGAAGAGGAGGAGTTGGAAGAGGAGGAAGCGGAGGATCAGAAGGAGGAGGAGGAGACGTAGGAGGAGGAGGAGGAGGAAGAGGAGGAGGATCTTTAATTATTTTTAACGACGGCTTGTGACAGCAAAGGCTGTTGCCGTGAACGGAAATTATTTAACATTGTAAATCATAACCTTCTTCACTTTCTTCTGAGTTATGCTTGGCTCATAATTATCTTCCTCAGACAACATGTAAGTAAGTAAGTAAGTAAGTAAGTAAGTAAGTAAGTAAGTAAGTAAGTAAGTCAGTCAGTCAGTCAGTCAGTCAGTCAGTCAGTCAGTAAGTAAGTAAGTAAGTAGCCTAAGTAAGTAAGTAAGTAAGTAAGTAAGTAAGCAAGCAAGCAAGTCCTGGGCACGACGTTAAACTGAATCCATCCTCTGCCACGGGGAACCAACAAAGTCCCTGTGCCGGTCCTAAGCCCGGACAAAATGAGGAAGGTTTGCCAGATGGGTGGCGATACGCTGGCAGTAAAAAACCAAGACGATTGTAATCCGCCAAAACCACGACACAAGTGACATAGCTACCCAGATGCTTCAAGTTGTCATGATGTGGAGCAGACATGCACAGGTCGGTCAGGGCAGACCTATGGAGAGAGTCGGGGGAGAGAGCGTGGGACACAACGGGCATTGACCCACGTTGTCCTTCATGCCTCTTTTTCACGATTCTCTTCAATCGGACAATGTGGTCTAGATGCTCCAAGATGTTAATGGTATGGAGCAGACCTGCTGACCGGACAAGTTGAGGCTGGGCAGCATGACGCGAGACAGACTCAGACAGAGAGTGGCATCGGACTCTAAGGGGCATTGAGCCCTATGATATTGATGATGATGAAGCAAGCAGGCAAGTAAGTAAGTAAGTAAGTAAGTAAGCAAGCAAGTAAATCTAGGTAGGATGGTTGGTAAGTAGGTAGGTAGGTATGGGTTTAACTATATTGGGACCCAGAACTTGCCTAATAACCTAATAATTATATCCTACAAAAAATGCCATTTATCTGAGCGTCTGTTTTTGTCTCTGTCTGCGTGTTTGTCCGTGTCGTGAACTCTAATATTCTGGATGCATGCATCATGTACATGTATATATATTTTATATAACCTATAAATACTCACATATATGTATATATATATATATATATATAGTATATATACCTATAACACTCTGCTGCGTTGGACCTGCTCCGTTTCTGTGGCTCATCCTGAGAGCAACAATGAGACTTTGACGCTTGAACTTCTCGAAGTCTGGTATTGATTCGCAGTGATGTAAAAGACTGCAGATGGTTAAGCGATGGTTAATGTCGGAGTGGCCGTTGAATGGCACATCCGGGTCCTTCGAGGACTTTGTCATCTGCTTCCACCTCGATGAAGGTTTCGTATTCAAGGATGACGATTTTTCTATACATGTATGTAGTAAAAAAAATCATGAAATAATAAGCATAATTATTATCAAAGGATGAGAAACAAAGAGCAGACCGCATCAGGAGATGAGTTTACATTACAGAGCATTAGAACTAGAGAACGAACGCAGAAAAAAGAGACGAAAACGAAACAGAAGAATGGGCGATACAGAAGAGAACGCAGATAGAGGAACAGGAGTAGTGGGGTAACTATTGGTTCTATATCAACACTGATATAGTATCCCCAATACAACTATTGGTTCTATATCAACACTGAAATAGTATACCTCATTAATATTCATGATATGCAGTGTCGTCATTGGCAAAGTCCAATCCATTGTCTGTAAACACCAAAGGTCGTCTGGCACTAGCTCAGCGGCCCCTCCCTCCCTCCCTCCCTTTCTCCCTCCCTCCCTCCCTCACTCCCTCCCTCCCTCCGTGAGCTCAGCGGCCTTATCAGCGCAAAGTCCAACCTATTATCTGTAAACCCCAAAGGTCGTCTGCCTCTAGCTCAACATCCTTACCAGCGCAAAATCCAATCCATTATCTGTCAAAGGTCGTCTGGCTCTAGCTCAGCGGCCTTATCAGCGCAAAGTCCAATCCATTGTCTGTAAACTCCAAAGGTCGTATGACACTAAGATTTTTTTTAACCTATAGTGTGCATACTCCTCATTTCTTCACTCGTTTAGTTCTTAATACTTACATCTTTCAACATCTCAATCATACAAATTCTATAATTCCTTGCCTACTTACTTACTCACAAAATTTATACAAGTCAACAGCTTGTCACTTGTACAATCTAGCATATATTTCTCATTTCTTCACTTCTTCGGTTCTTAATACTTGCATCTTTCAACATCATAGCCATGCAAATTCTACCATTTCTTACCTACTTACTTACTTACTCACAAAATTTCTACATGCCAACAACTTTATACATACACAATCAAGCTCTTATTTCTCGAATATTCAATCCTTCAATTCTCACATCTTGCATGTTTCAACATTTCATTCGTAGAAATTCTACAATTCAATGCATACTTACTTACTTACCCGCAAAATTTCTACAAATCAAATGCTTTTCACTTTTCAAGCTTGCACAAATTCCTATTTCTTCACACCTTCAGTTCTTAATACTTACATTTTCAACATCTCAGCCATACAAATTCTATAATTCCTTGCCTACTTACTTACTCACAAATTTATACAAGTCAACAGCTTGTCACTTGTACCATCTAGCATATATTTCTCATTTCTTCACTTCTTCGGTTCTTAATACTTGCATCTTTCAACATCACAGCCATGCAAATTCTACCATTTCTTACCTACTTACTTACTTACACACAAAATTTTTACATGTCAACAACTTTATACATACACAATCAAGCTCTTTTTTCTCGAATATTCAATCCTTCAATTTTCACATCTTGCATGTTTCAACATTTCATTCGTAGAAATTCTACAATTCAATGCATACTTACAACCTTACAGAGCATTCGGACTTAGAGTGTGTTCGGACTTAGAAATTTTACTCTTGTAGTGTGTTGGACTTAGAAAATTTCGACCTTGCAGTTTTAATCATATGATGGCAAAGGAGCACGGATGGAATCTTGTCACTGACAAAATGGTAAGTATGATAGTTGTGTATGCAGGCAGGACTTGTAATTTTCTATTCTTTTCAAAGTAAGACACGAATTTTTGCAATTGTACGAAGTCAAACTTGTAAATTTATAAAATACGAAGCATATGAAACATATGTTGAGCGAAGTAAGAGGTGAGAATTGGTGCGGGGAGGGGTTATTCTTAATTTTTAGGAAACAAAGGTGTGCAATATTTGCAATATAACAATTTTTAAAATAAAATTCTAATAATGGTGAGCGAAGTAATTCAACTTAGGGAGCCAAACAACAAATTACAAGACTTTTTAGGGGTGAGTGTGTTAAGTTGGTGAAGTAAAGGGGTGGAGAGGAGTGCATATTCTTAGGTTTGTGCAAACAAAAGAGTTCAATATTTGTGAGATGCCAGAAATTTAGTAAAGTACGAAAATAACATGCAAAGAAATGCGTGTTAGGGTTACGAGCGATGCGTTGCAACGCTTATTATGGTTAGCAGACACGCGAAACTTAGCAGAAATTTGAATTCGTCAACTCTATTAAAAAAAAATAATAATATAAAAAAGAAAATCTCGGACTTAGCTAAGTCCGAAATTTTTTTCCCTATGAAAATTCGGACGGCAGCATCTTCGAGCGACGCGGCGGCGGCGGGCGCCCCTTCTCTCACAGACGACCTCGGGCCCTGCGGTGCGGCGGCGACGGGGCACGCCTTCAGGCTTTGGCTCGTATGACGTTAAAGTCGAATACGCTCCGACACAGCTATTTCAAAAATTTCCTTCACCCGAAAAACGCATGGTAGAATTTGCATGGCTATGATGTTGAAAGATGCAAGTATTAAGAACCGAAGAAGTGAAGAAATGAGAAATATATGCTAGATTGTACAAGTGACAAGCTGTTGACTTGTATAAATTTTGTGAGTAAGTAAGTAGGCAAGGAATTATAGAATTTGTATGATTGAGATGTTGAAAGATGTAAGTATTAAGAACTAAACGAGTGAAGAAATGAGGAGTATGCACACTAGGTTTAAAAAAATCTTAGTGTCATACGACCTTTGGAGTTTACAGACAATGGATTGGACTTTGCGCTGATAAGGCCGCTGAGCTAGAGCCAGACGACCTTTGACAGATAATGGATTGGATTTTGCGCTGGTAAGGATGTTGAGCTAGAGGCAGACGACCTTTGGGGTTTACAGATAATAGGTTGGACTTTGCGCTGATAAGGCCGCTGAGCTCACGGAGGGAGGGAGGGAGTGAGGGAGGGAGGGAGGGAGAAAGGGAGGGAGGGAGGGAGGGGCCGCTGAGCTAGTGCCAGACGACCTTTGGTGTTTACAGACAATGGATTGGACTTTGCCAATGACGACACTGCATATCATGAATATTAATGAGGTATACTATATCAGTGTTGATATAGAACCAATAGTTGTATTGGGGATACTATATCAGTGTTGATATAGAACCAATAGTTACCCCACTACTAACAGGAAAGAATGATGGATTGATACATCGGTATAGATAATTATATGCCTAGATAGACGGATGGATGTATGTATGTATGTATGTGCACTTGTTATAGCGCCCCTTCAAGCCTCTACTCAGAGGCGCTCCCGATGCAGAGCGGACACTGCATCGGAGTTTCACGCCGAAGCGCTGAGCAATTGTAAGTGAAGGACTTGCCCAAGGTTCTTACGCGGGGAGGTGGATTCGAACCTCGGACCTTCCGGCTCCAAGGCAACGACGCCACCACTAGACCACCGCGCCCCAATGGATGGACAGAGACAGAGAGAGACAGAGAGAAAAACAGACAGAGATATAGACAGAGACACAGAAACAGAGACAGGCAGACATACAGTCAGAGGGACATACAAACAGACGACACACACACACACACACACACACACACACACACACACAGAAACAGAGACAGAGAAAGTGGGAGAGAGAGAGGGAGCCACAGAGTGACAGAGAGAGTGAGTGACAGCGTTTGCCAATGATGAGAGTCGGTACAACTGCACGAACAATAACAACAGCCTCAGTCGAGTCCGTCGACAATAATAATATCGCAAATCTTGCTTAAGACTATAATACACAATCAAGGTCTAAAGCTTATCGGCGTAGTAGATAGGCTGCAGACCTATACATAATTTGCTCTTTATAAGAAACAGCTGTGCTGCATAATGAAGAAAAATATGAAAACGTATTATACGCCTAGCAACAAGGACATTATTGATCAGGCCTACTACAATAAAAAAACTATCAGGTCACTTTGAAAGTCCTGTCAAAGTTCCTACTTCAACTATGGCAAGGCCGCAGCTAGGATTTTGCTGGGGGGGGGGTCGTTTACTCAGTTGAAATTATTATTATTCAGAAATTCAGCAGCTTACACACATCATTGATCATCGTGAAAATAAAACCATCCACTCTATTGTAAAATTTCTCACGTAGAAATAAAACCTTGACAATAAAATTTTCCCTTAGTTCCGGAACGAAGTAGTGAGCAGAATACAGAACAGACGACTGCGCTACTTTGGGCACATGGTCAGGATGGAAAACAACCGGTATCCAAAGATAGCCTTCAATGGGGAGGTACAGGGAAGGAGAAAAAGAGAAAGACCGAAGAAACGATGAAGGGACGTGATTAAGGAGGACTGTCAGGAGATGGGGCTGTCGATGCAGGAGGCTGTGCATCAGGCGGAAAACAGAGGAAGATGGAGAGCTTCCATAAATGAGCGGCTTCTGCGTGCTGGGGCATCGCCAAGGCCATAAGTCAAAGTAAGTAAGTCTTATAGCCTATCGTGTGTTAGTAAATGCAATATTTCATTTTCACGTTTATATCATTGGGGTGTGTGTGTTTAGCCTAAACATCCAAAACACACGCCTAAATACGGCCTTGAACTATGGAAATAAACGTGTAGGCCAAAGTGCCATAATAATTGTGTTATGAATTAGATCAACAACTTACCGATTTCTCTCTTTTCAGCTGCAATGCGTCTCTCCGACCATTTCTCGATTGCTGAAAATAAATCCAGTTGAATAAAAAAAAAAGCCATAGGCTAGACCCAGGGTGAGAATTTCTCGGGGAGTTAAGGGGTTCAACACCTTAGTCTTTCTTGCAAATTAGACATATTTTAATTTTTAGACATTTTTTATTGATCCCAACAATTCAATTGTAAAAAATAAATTATAAGCTTATGCTTAACAAAGTATATAACCAGCAATAAGCAAAAATTCAAAGTGAATAAGTAGAATAGAAGTGAGGGAACAAATAGGCACACCAAAAGGGACAAGTCATGACATAGTCATGCATGTGTCCATGAATGTGTGTAATGTATGCATAATGCATTGCATGAATGATAATAAGGTAGCCTACGATATAGTGAACCTGTGAACGTTCTATATAACCTGCGTTAGAGTGCGTATTATACTGTTATGTGACCAACCTATATAGGTCCAAATTATGGCTATTTTGTTAGTAGGCTAATTTGAAAAAGGTTTCAAACTTTTTAAATTCCACTTACGAAAGTCATAATCGTAATTCATTGGAGCGTGTCGGTGACCACGTTGAGCACCAAATAGAAGCCGCTCATCTTCTTTGCTCCACCGACTCATGAGCGCTGCTCTCTTCTGCTGCAGACTCGGTTTCCTGCATGTCGCAAACGTAATTAGGCATCTGTCCTTAGACTTCGGAGGGTGGAACTGGAATGGGTGAGAAAGGATTGACCGTATACGAATAGTTTGGATGGGTGAGAAAGGAGCGGCGCTTAGAGTGGAGATTTATATAATATGCTCATAAAGAACAATGGTTAGTCAAGGTTTTCAGCGGAGTTGTAATGTCAATTATGGGTAGGCCTAACCGGGGGCAACCCCCTATAGGCCCAGGGGTTATTCTAAGAAATTTTGAGAACTGCACAAAACGACCTTTTTAGTCGTCCGGACCAAATGTTTGATGGTCGAAATCCCGTGAAAATATTACCATTTTGAAATTTTCCCGGCCCCCAAAAAACTGATGACCCTTTTTTAGTCCTTTGTTCACTATAACACTATGAGTTACTGCACAAAATCTTATTTTCAACTGCACAAATTTCTTTTCCAAATATACACACTTTGTGTCCATGCAGCTGCACGTTAAAATAACCTCTGCCTGGGCCACCGGCCAAGCATAAGAGGATAGGGTAACTTGTTGTGAGGAAAGTGTGAGTAGATAAGGTAAGATAATTTTTGTGAGATGAGGCAAATATTATTAAGGCATAGGCGTACGATTAGGCTAAAACCATGCAGGAAGCTCGACACTGGAAAAATCGATTGAACCATTAATTGTTCTGCCATTATCTCTGTGATAAGTCAATGGACCAATACAATCTATTAATTAAGAGTTAATCGATTAGAAGAAGGTCTATTGTAGTGACAGCAGAATTAAGTAGCCTACTTGTAGGATATAGGCCTAATTATAAATTAAGAAGGACTTAGACGCAGTCGTTTGAATTTATCAGATAGCTGTTCGCCAGCCATTGCAAGATTAAAGCAGAATCAAGTGTAGGCCTAGGCCTCACTTAAACGTATTGGTATGCAATCGGTTTGTTTCGATTGCATCTTGAAGAGACTAGCTGCGTGTATACGTACATACGTATAGCCATTACAGTGTTCGACGGCTGAAGCAATTCGTGCATGGCTAAGTCCTTATTCGGCGCCAATATATATATATAATTATATATATATATATATATATATATATGATGAACATACATGATGTTGTCAAGCTAATGTGGCCACAACATTCCCTTCCAATCGACATACAAGAAGAGCTTAACCTAAAATTCTTAATATAATAGGCCTAATAGCGATCTACTTTTGTGTATCGATTGAAGCCTATAATTAGGCCTATACAGATCTATTGTATATACGAAGCAAACAGTTCAATAAGTTTTGACCGTTATTATTGGATCGATGCGTGGAAGAACGATTCAAACTAGGCAGCGAATCGTTAGTTCTATATAGGCTAGGCCTATATATGCATATTGTAGCATTCCTATGCTAGGCCTATGTGCTCACATATTCGTGCTTGTGAATAAGCTATTGCCCTTGCTCTGCTTTACAGTATTGTGCCTTATAATGTGGAGTTTGCATAGTAGGCCATAGTTGTTGTGTAGTTGCAATTAAGGCATATATAGGCCTACTGTAGGCCTATACTAATTAATCCCATCCATTAGACTATTACGTGTGCTTAGCGCCGTTGTGGTGATGTATATTGTGTATGCCTATACTTTGTACATGTAAGCCTACTTTGCAATAGATAGCCTAATGGATATGAAGATATAATAAGACTGACCTGTTTGATCTTCCTCTTGTTGTAGGCCTATCCATATTGCCTTGTCGATTATTCGTGAAGTTCACGTTCAATCATGCTCTCGGTGTAGAAGTTTGGCTAAAGAGGTTTCATAAATCGATTTTATTCCGTCCTATATAGCCTATATACGACTATTTAGGGCCTAATGGGGCTGCATAGCAACAACCATGCAGTGCTTAAAGTGTGGAAAATAAGTGCCTGGACGCCCCTTACCTTTCCAAAAGAAGTGCCTTGACGCCCCATACATTTCCAAAAAGTGGCAGGACGGCGTTCAGATTTTAAAACAAGTGCATGGACGCCGCCCATGACAGTCCAGCCACACTTTAAGCCCTATATAGCAGCAACAGTTTAAAGCAATATATAGGGTCTACCGATTCAAGCAGTCAATTATTCAAAGTCGCTTATAAGGCATTGCCGCATTAGGCCAACATCTGCGACGTTTTTACAGGCCACACAGCATAGGTCTATTATGTATAAAGGACCTATAAATTTAGGCTACTGTACCCTATTTGCACTGCGAACGTATAGGCCTACTTTATGTGGCACGATTGCTTACTTGTATAGGCCACACACTCCAATAAGCTTACAATTATTCCACGCAGATCTATAGAACGACGTTTAATTAGGCCTACAATAGCAAGCTCTTCCGGTTTATGTTCTTATATAGGCATATTAATAATTCTATCGTCTACTGATACGAAATAGTCATCAGAACATAAGCTATTATAATAGGCATACATAGGCCTATAGAATATACATAGGCTTGTATAGGCCTACTCCTATTGATATTTGCAGATATATTAGATGTCCTATCTATTGTGTGTTCATGTTTCACTCAGGCGTCTCGTGTCGTGCAGTCGATTCGATTATCTTATGCACGCAGCTAACGACAGTAACACCGACCGATCTGTATAGCACTAACCAATTGCACGCACATACATGTATTCACTTAATATGAATGTCAATATATATATATATATATAAACATATATGAAGATATGTATACATGCATGTAATTATGCATGTGCATGTCCATGCATGTACATACCTTGGTGTCCGGACAATTCGAAACCAGACAACTCGGAGCTGGACAGTTCGGAGCCGGACAATTCGGAGCCGGACAATTCGTGAAGTTCTCCGGAGCTCCAACGGCGATAAAACTTTTATTTAGATCTATTATTTCTTGAGTGGCAAAGAGTCGTGTGAAATAGAAACATCAAAGGCCTTAAAAATTCGTAAATCAAAAGCCGTGACTCCTACGACCGACCGTCATCTCTGGCCCTTCAGACCCTACGAAATGTAGCATCAATATTACAGAATTTCATATTGTAACAACATTACCAATTGCCACACAACATCTGATTTACACAAACCACAAAAGCTATAATTGAGCAAGAAACATATTTAAGAAATACAGAAAGTGAATTCTCACAGCAAACCAATTTTCAAAATTTTACTGACTCACCCAGATTTTATGACCATCAACTGCAAAGCGCTACTCAAAAGCCAAGCACAGTTAACCAGCTTACTTAAGAGCACTGAAGGAATACCAAATATAATTTCTAACCTCCATTAGCAGAAACATTTAAAAAAAGCACAATTCAAATCAGTGATAAAAGCCTTGCATTTTTAAACATTCAGCATAAGGCATACTGGTAAAAGAATGCACAAAACACAAAACTTGGAAGCATTTTCTCAAAGAGCAAAGATGAGAATTAATCAAAAGAACTCGTCACACAAATTGACACAATAACTCAAAAACACCAAATAGACTGCAGAGAAAAATAAACACTATCACAATGCTCAAGTATTCTTCTTAAGAAAATACGCATAAAATTTATTTTCAGGTACACAAAGAGTATCAAGTGACTTTGTCTACACCGTAATGGCTAATTTACACATAATAATATTAGTACTAATAAAAAAGGAATCAAATCAATCAGGTTCAAATTTACATCGTTTAACTGCATCATGCATGTCAACACCATAATGAAAAGCTTCATTGGTTTTCCAATTAAACTGCAAATGACTGAGTATTTTTACAAACTGCCGCAATAAACCACACCACCGATGGTTAATCTAAAACAATTTATGTCAAAAAATTTCAGCTGAGTGACCGCTAAACAGATGAGTTACAAGTAACATAAATAGTACAATACATTAGTAATGGAAGTAGTAGCAGCAGGTCCTACAGTTAAAACAGATTCAATTGAGATACAGCTGAGAAAGAGTAAGGATCACATTAGTTTATCAATCCACCACGTATGGACCCGGAGCAATTCCTTCACTCGCAACTGCTCATGCGCTTCGGTGTGAAACTCCGATTCAGCGTCCACGTTGTAGTCGAGAGCGCCTCTGAGTAGGGTGCTTGAAGGGGCACGATAGCAAATGTGAGAAATAAATAAATAAATTTTATAATCACAATGGCACTTAAAACTGCACAACTTATATAATTACAAATTCATCTGTCTGCGATCAACATAATCACATAACTACTGATAGAACAAAAGAAGAAACACACTATATAAAACATTAACTCGATACATCAAGTCAATGAGCAGATAACATGAGCTTTAAACTCTATAATTCACAAACATTCATATGACAATGCTCTGAACTATCCTGTAGAAACAAAACTAAAAAGCTAGCACAAGAAAATCTAAAAAAACCAAATTAATAAAACACTAGAAACCAAACGAGTATTTAAAATTGTTAATTCCGTCAGTTGCTATAAACAGCTGCTAACTCAACAATGGCACAGAAATGCTACGTTTATACATCGCACATACTTGACAAACAGCGTCTAATTATAATTATTACCCTCATTTACATAGTTCAATCAAATTGATTAATCTCATCACGCTCCTTCGAATTAATCTCAACCCGTCAACTCAACAAGTCAAAGAAGCCACTTTCCTTGGAGCATTATTGTCAATAGGTCACAAACAGTCTGATATAAAACTAACAGAGTCCAATTATCAACAGTTTACTTATCATTAGCATAATTGCACTTACTTATCTATTACATGCAGCTCAAGAGACGAAATCAAGGCAGATGGGAGACCGATGGCTATTACAGCGGCATGACTTTAAATCATTGATGAAAGTGAGATCAGCAGTAACTCTCAAGCTATAGGCACAAAGTGGCTGAATAGACATAGCGCTACATCTTATAACAGAGATCACAGTTTCAGGCAGTCGTGGGAAATGTCGCACATCTTATCTAAGCTCACTGTGCCTCTCTGCCTCCTCATCTCTTCCTGTCCATAGGTCCCTTCATTTGACCGATCGCAACATTCTGCTTGACCTCCAAGACTTGTTCTTCACGAGAAACCTTGTGTTCATCAATCTTTTTTTGTGGTCTGAAGCAATCTATTTCATTCGAATCAGAGTTGTCCTTTTTTGTGTTGGGAGCGCTATTCATGGGTTTTCTCTTAAGTTGCACTTTACAAATGTTCATTAACATTATTTCCCATTCACTGTGTATTGTGTAAGGATATTGAGCCAAGTCCACGTCACTCACCATTGCTAAGTGCCAGCCGAGCGATTGCGTCGTATGGTCAAATATACAATCGTGAGCATAGGAAAGAGGGCAGTTAAAATACGGTTTTTACTCGTTAGTAACAAAAATATACGTGCATCGTATCAAATAAATGTACAACAGCTGAACAGTTTTTGTCTCTTAAACAAATTCACTGAATTTCAAATTAGTTATAGGTCCTGATATTTACTCACCATTCACAGGTTTATTTTTCGTCAATAAAAGACGTCACAAATCAATAACAATAGATTTTGTTAATATTTATGTGGATTATTTTTTGGCAGAACTCAATAACCACAGGCAAATGTGCATAATGGAAGAGCCTTGGCTTTTTCAAAAACATAAAATATAACTTATCAAAGTAAAATTAAAACTACACACACGCACACGCATGCGCGCACATGCAAACAGCAACTCACATACTCATTAAGAACGTGAACATGATAAAAACATAATCAACAGTTTAACAATAAAAATGAAAACTGATAGCATTAGAGCATTTTGAAGCATGTTTGGAATAACAAAAACCTTTGAAAGACAATAGTCAAACGGATCACAATTGAGGAAAAGCAGACAATTCAATCCTGAATTCTTGAAACACATGGACAGTTAAAAACAACATAAGATTCTTAAATCATCCTGTACATTTATGACCATTTATTATTCAAGAGAACCAATTACAATGATTCAGATTTAGAATTCTGACCAAAAAATGCTTGACTATGGAAATGCATTTTCGGATAATAATTATTATTGTATTCAGAAAAATTAATGCTTAACTTTTGATTACAATGTTAGATGGCCTTAGTGATGTACTCGCGACGTTCACTACCCAGTTGTCTTGCAAAACTCAACAATTTTTTGCACACATGACCGAGGACTGGAGATAAAATGGCGTCAAAAGAATGAAAACAGGATTTCCAAAATCACTGAAATTTTGATTCCATAAATTTTGATTCTGCAGTAAAACCCGACGCCAGCCATAAGTCAAAAACTGGCTCGTGTTCAAGCTCTAATTAATACACTGTGTGTCATGTTACAGCTCAAACTTTAATTAGTACACTGCCCTGTTGCATCCCTTTCCATACAGCTAATGACCACCATTGCAGTTTTCTACCAGTTTCAACAAACTTAAAATTACAAGTACAAAAAAAGTTCACTCCCTGCTGTGAAACAGTGTAGTCTTCCAGCACCACAATCAAGCAATTTCTTTACAATTGGTAGCATCTCAAACAAAATTTACTCGAAACTCTGCAATGATGCAAAGGTTTCTAAAAAGCAGAGATCACACAAAATATTTTAAAACAACCGCAGCAGGAGATAAAAAATATTAAGTAACAAAGTCAAACCAAATTGTCAACCGTACGCTACTCATCTAAAAGAAAAATGCTTCGGCACTCTGACTGGTCTCTGCTTACGAATGAAAGTGTAGTCTGAGATGACGCAACACATAAAAGCAAATTCAATCCAACCCACAAACGATTTAACCCTTTAATGCCGGATGGAATAGGATTTCCCATACCATCTACTACCATCTCGGCATTAAAGGGTCAACGATATGCATCACACGACAGTTATTCAGCGAAATGAGATTGACGAGGAGAGGCTACGATTGATAAGTGAAGAAAGGCACACACGTACATCACGACCACAGCAGAAGAGCAGAGCATAGAGTTCAGCAGCAGAAACAGAGCATGTATACACGTCTAGTTAGTTAGTGATGCAGGCGGAATCGAACTCAGCAACATCCGGACTTCTTCTCGTCCTCTACTTCAGGCAGCATCACTTTAGCCGAGCTGTGGAAATGAGGTCCGCTGTTCGTGACGTCGTCGACCACCTGTCGCTGCGATACGACTCGATAGATCGCTGAAAAGGAATATTCCACCGTTTTCAATTGCTCAACAATGATGCATTGTCTAGTACACTACAACACTGTTTTGGTTAACCCACACGTTGAAGATCAAATCCAATTATATTTGGAACTAGATGATTGCCTGTCTGAAGATAGTTAAAAACAATTCGAAATGTTAAGAGAATAGACATTTCTGTTTCTCTTCAATTATAATGTGAATTAAAAGTACGATGTTTCAACAAACAAAGATATAAAATCTGTTCCGCTAGCACTCACTGGCAAATCTGTCTGTACAACGAATAGTAGTATAATATTATAGATAGTTGGTGAAGGAAAGGATTGACCAGGTTTGCAATGTCAGGAAAATTATAGCAGTTATTAAAACTCAAATGTCCTTGGCCACATATACTGTTGGCCTTTAAAAGGAATAGTTCTTTTCCTATTCAGCAATGGCACTTGTGAGAAAAGCAATCATAATGTTGAAAGATACTTTGACTGATAAAAATTTAAAAAACACACAACCTAACCTCCTAGAAGCTATGGTACAACCAAAAACATTTACAATTTTGACCTGGCACAATCCTAGACACACACATTACACCTATACACACATGTCATTCAGACGCGCACACATGTCACACCCACAAACATTTCACTCCCACCCACACATTTGTCACACCTACCAACAAGTCGCTCCCAGAGACACACACGTTACACCTAGACACACATCTCAGTCAGACACACACATGTTACATCCACTAACATATAACTTCCATGTACAGTTGTACACACATTACACCCAGACGCACGTGTATGACTGTATGTAAGTCAGATACAGGGCAAACAATTCTTTCTTCGAATATCTCAAGTAGCATTGTTCACGAACCTTCAAGAATGTAGTTGAAGGCTTCGTCAACATTCGTTGCGTCAAGAGCAGACGTCTCGATGAAAAACATCTTGTTCTTTTCTACACAAAACAGATCACATTGCATCAAGAAAAACAAAACAAAATGCACACATTTACCCAACCAATGCGAATAACGACAAACTACAAATCGGCACAAGTTCACAACTTAAAAGTTTTAAAATTAAAATTGTTTATAGAATATAGTCAGCCGCCGGTTTTAGCAAAAGTCTACATTTTGGCTTGATTATGGTTTGGCTTTGAAACACCATTGGTTGATGTCTCTGCATTGGACAAAACATAACAGACGTTACTTATTACCGAACTTACAATTGAACCGATATAAAGTTCAGGCACTCTTAATAACGAGTTAAGATAAAAAATTTAAATACAAGTGTAGTTTCATTTGAGCCCTGCTCTGTTGCGACCCCGGAAAAGTATTCGTATTTGGTCACATGGCAAAAATGTTATTCTTATGGCTCTAACAGCTATTGAGATAAGGTGCCATAAAAAGATACCCAGACATGGGTTTTACCTGCATATGCTTTTGCCTCGTCTGTTGGAACGGCTCTGAGATGCTTAAGATCGCTCTTATTTCCGACAAGCATTGCCGTAATGTTGCCCTCTCCATGGTCGTGAATCTCACGCATCCATCGTGCGACATTCTCGTACGTCAAATGCTTCGCAATGTCGTACACAAGAACCGCTCCAGCTGCACCTCGGTAATAACTACAATGTAAATTATATCAACAACAATCAAAAACATGTACACGCATACACTTTACAATTGCCAAAACTACTTTTATTAAATTTTTGCCTCAGGCACATGTAAGGCGTAAAAAAAAATTGTTGTGTTTCCGGTAACGCGACCGACCCATTTTTAGGGCCGCGACCCAAATATTTTTGTAAAAAATTTTTATTAAAAAAAAATTTTGGGGAAAAAAAAAAATTTCAAAAAAAAATTTAATTTTTTTTTCAAAATTTTTTAAAAAACATTTGTATTGACATAACATAAGAGACGTCAACAAAATGAAATTAATAGGACTGTTTCTAGAGCAGTTTTAGGTGCAGACAGTCGGGAAATAGGCAGTTTATACTTGCTTAGAACACGTACTTTGTTTCAGCGTGCAAAAAAGACTAGTGGGGTATACTTTTTCGGATAGTCACTGCATAAAAATATTTTACAAAATAAAAATATTTTCCGACCTACCTACCCAATTTTTTTTAGCTCTGTTACCGGAAACACAACATATTTTTTTTTGGGCCTAATCCCATTGAATCCTCAGGATTTAAAAAAGTAGGAGTATTGTTCTTGGATGACCATTATTATTACCATCATCGTCGTCGTCGTCGTCGCCGCCGCCGCCGCCACCACCACCACCACCACCACCATCATCATCATCATCATCAGTATTGTCATCAGTATTGTCATCTGTATCATCGTCGTCGTCGTCATCATCATCATCATCAAACTTGTTCTTATGTTTTTTTCTCCAAAGGATAAAATCCATAAGAGACAACAAACGAATTCTAGGCAAAGAACAGTTCACTACTCTATCAATGCAACTTGGCAGGGCACTGACTCTGAAGTATGAACATCCATCCCATCTGTCATTTCATTTCTGAAATAGATAGTCCTTCAAGGTCCATGCCTGTCTTCTCGAACACATTCTCGGAAGCGAATGCACTGAACTGTTGGATTGTGACAATATTTTGAAAGAGGACTTTCATAAATTTTATTTGCATCCTTAGATATTTACACAATTATTTTAATATCACAGACTGCCAAACTGAACTTTAGTTCCTATTCTTTAGATAGCATTCATGCCAATTTAACTCTAAATGTATGCCTAAGTTGCAGCCTAATTAAATCATGGTTTTTATTATGAAGAGATCGTAATAAAAAAGTATTGCACAAAAATAGCGTTTTCCTGCACCTTCAACGAATAGATATTGAAACAATTAGAAAACTTACGCACTGGTTATCGCCCGGTATCGTTCCTGCCCAGCTGTGTCCCAAATCTGGGCTTTAACTTTTTTTCCATCCACCACAATGCTCCTGCTCAAATATAAAAAGGCGTATTAAAACAATAAAACAGTTTCCACCACAGTCATAAATTTTTAAATTTTAAATACTTCCTTGCCATTTGGACAACTGGTGTATAAACAAATGCAATACCTACACCAGAGGTATCAAACTCAAATTGCCCTGCTTTGCAAACTAATAATACAACATATACTTAACATTATAGAGAGCACCTCTGTGTAGAAATTTTCATACAGCAATGTGACATAGTGCCCCTTCAAGGTTGGCCACTCAGAAGTTACCCAGTCCAACCCCAGTCGAATAGGATCGAATAGGAGAGTCTTAACAGCAGTGAGAATGAGAAACCACAACGCATTTGACGAAGAATAGTAGGGAGACAATTCCAGGTCTTAGGGCCAGCCATGGAGAAAGCGCGGCACTGTCCGATAGCAGTCCGTGAGCAGGAAGCAATAAGTTCCGCTTGTGCAGCTGAGTGGAGAGAGCAGCGACGCTGGATGTGCGTGGTGGACCTGTGGTCTGGTGGTGCAGCAGCGCTCATGCAAATATAGAGAGCTAAACCTTCACAACAGCACTGGACGAAGACAGAAATTCGGAACACAATGCACTGTGGCCTAAATACAACACAATACAAACATTTATGTACTGTGGCCAATCTATAAGAAACCATTTTGTACAAGGAAGAGAACAAACCTTGTAGAGAACTCAACTCCTATTGTGGTTTTGCTTTCCAGATTAAACTCATTCCTTGTGTAACGAGCCAAAAGGTTGCTCTTGCCAACTCCCGAGTCCCCAATCAGCACAACTATAGGAAAAAATTAATTAACAGCCAAACGTAATAATGTCTGTCAGGATCTAACACAATGTGAATTTATTATGTTCAAGTAAGACTGTCACATAAAGAAATCAGGCATAAGACAGCTAGAGTTGTACCAAAAATATATTCGTATTCCGTTGCCCTACATCAAATCAAGACAAAAGCCTGTAAATTTCCAGACACCTCTTTGACACATATTGTCATTTTGTAACAAGCGAAAAAATTAAAAACGTCTATTAGTTAATCAATTAATTAAACTAGTACACAGACCCCATAGATAGCTACTGGTCTAGCAAAGAGTAGGCCTAGGTATGTACACACCCGCAATCGAATAATATTATATATCAAAATGTCATAATAAATTTCCACAATTCCGACCTTTAAAAAGATAATCGTAGTCGTCTTCGTTAGTGCCCATTTTCCTAACAAAACTTTAAATCTTTCTGCTAGATAGCGAGAAATTACGGTGATTCGTGGCAAAATACAACGAACGATTCAATACATTCTCTGCGATTCGTACATTTAACTTTTCCGCAATTTCCGCTTCCGTTGCCAACAAGATCGTGAAGGCGTTTCAGCCACGTTACTTACCTACGTACAAAATTTGTCTGATAGTCATTACAGAATAATGCTGCCATAAATGGATCAATCAATCAATCAGTTAATCAATCAATCAATCGATTGATCAATCAATCAATATTTGCTTATTCGTCCGGATAAAACTAGCTTCTTGTATGTGAGCCGTAGGCCTAAGGCTAAATTTCTTATGCCAACATCTGAGTCACGTAATAATTATGGCAAAAACAAGCTGAAGAAGTTTCTGTATGATAATACAGTATAAACTTAATGAAGGCCATAAAAAGGCCGATGAAAAGATTGACGTAGCAGAATCGAATCTAGCCTAAGTAAAATAAATTTGCGCAGAGTCAGTTCTGCAGCCCGAAGACCCTGATCTTCAAACGGCTGAAGTTTTGACTTTTGATTCTCACAAGCTATGATCTATTTCTCTTCCTTTTTTAATATGCAACATGTTATGATGCTAACTGATTATAATTTTATTAGGATTGATGGCTGCCACTATTTGATTGGAAACGCATTACATGGACATCCCAGCGATAAGTCGGAAAATCAAGTTCGCAGTGTAGTATCCTTTATAATATAATCTATGTTGCTAAACTTTGCGTGCTCGTTCGAAAAAAATGGTCTCGTATTGGGGTTAATAAAGTCTCATTTTCTGTAGAATGTCCCTTGACGCGTTGTCAGATACTCGTTCGCCTTTTTCTCGCGTTAGGAAATATCTAGAGGATGCTATCGTGACCCAGGCAGAAGTATGCGAAAAATTGAAGAATTCGGTAAATTTAATCAAGGATATTCGTTACCATAGTGATGATAGAGGCTTTAGTATTAATTTTAGTCAATTTTGATGATTTAGGTTTCCTTATGATCTTTGTAGGGACGCAGAGATGTGACTGTGTATATTATTCAGCCTTGCAGATGCAGGTACTGATTTTTACCCATGTTAAATCTAAGCACCGATCTGGCAGGGTGGGAATTCCCCACCACAGTGCACGCAGTCGAAGTTCTTGCCAGTTCGTGATGACCTTACCACATTTTACCAACAGTTTTGCCGAACAGAAAACTTTAGTGTCCCAAATACGATATGACTTATGTGAAGGTTTCACATCAGTCAACAAAACACATTAAGTGGCAGTTCCTGGTGACTAAAAATCGCCGAATTTATAGTTTGAAATTTATAACTTTATTGGCAGCCTATAAAGAGTAAATAGTTTGCTTTGTTTATATTTTCAGTCGCAGATCTCAAAGAATACAGTGTCTTTGGTCAAATATAAGGCTGTTGTTGACGAACTTGAGGTATGCAGTTAATCTGCAAATATTGTTTTGTTACATTTAAACTATGAAAATATACTGTAAATGGGCATGCAGATGCCATAGATCTAATTACTCATGCCTGTGCATTTCTATAAATATATTTAGGTGTGATGAGCCAATAGCGACAATTAACGACTAGCGAGAAACCAGTCGATTATTGTACTTACAGTTTACAGTAACATGCTAAGTACTATTTCATTGTTCAGTGATGTTCACATGTTATTATTTCCATGTTTTGGGTAAATAGTATTCGGGTACTCACCGAGAATAGGATCGAGTTTCTAATTATAGGAGTTGAGGTGTTATATAAATGACAAAATGCAATTATAAATACATAAAATACTAACTGATAGATGTGTAATAAATGACTGGCTAGTCTTCTGTATCACGGGTCCTAGAAGCATTTACTCGTGTCTTGCAATTAACTGGAATTTCTTGATTGTCATTGCAGGCTGAGCAGGCCGCTCATGTGCAGACAAAAGCTGAGCTGAAACAGACGCAAGATCAGTTGGAACTTGCACTCGGAGAAGTTGAGGTTCTACAGAAGCAGCTTGCAAGAGAGAGAACTCAGTTTGAGAAAACGTTAGTAGCACAGCCTGTACACAAATCTTCTGTAACAAGGTCTCAGAGCAATCTTCATTTTGCAGCCACATGTAGAGATGTTTCTACCTGCTTTGAGTAATTGTGGGTGTGTGTGTGTTTTTATGCCAATATTTTTTTAATTTAATTCTGTATAATGTATATGTGTGAAAAGCTTGTTTTGTTTATTTGATTTTTGTGTTTCATTTTTACTGATTTGCTTATTTGTTTGATGGGATCAGTAAAACTTCCAATTATGGTTATTGGTTATATGTGCATACTTTTATCTGTGTATGTTTGCTTGCTCTAACTGAAATGACTAGTTACGCATACATTCACTAATGAGCGCATTTGCTAATTTTGATATTAAAATTATGTAGCATATTTCACGGTACTGCTATATAGAATGGTTTTATTTAAACTATGCTAGATGTGAAAGTTAAAATTGTACATACATGGCAATTATTGCCTATTATTTTAAAGAGCTTTTAAGAAGAAGAATATTAATAAATGAGTAAAGTCAGTGGAGTAGGTCGTTTGTTCTGTGAAACAAGTTGATAATTGATTAAACACAATCCTTGATATGGTTTTACGGTTCCATATTATGCTTGTAATGGGTATGTTCTAAAAAAAGTGGTGGGCTCCATTAAAAATGGAATGAACATGGTTAATAATTTATATTTATGTTATTAGTGAGAACTAATGAAACTGACATTAATATTTCAGATTTTTATTGATTAACAAGAAGCCAGCATGTGACAAAGTCAAGGTCAGCTTTAGTGGCTCCGAAGGTGACTGTCAAGGTATGTTGAAACATCTGTCTTACAATCACAAATCTTGTTCAGAATAGACTGTCATAATTTATTATGTTTTAGACATGATGTTTTTAATGACAGGCAACTAGCATATGTTTAAACGTCTTGAAATTATCTGTTAGATGCAGAAATGATGTACATTAAAATGTTAAATATATTATATGTGCAATTTAATAAAACATATCGCATGCTTTGATCATTGCTGATATTTAAAACACAATGACCAGAATTATGATTATGTTTTGAATAGATAAAATCAAGGGATTCTGGATTTTAATACTTGTGTGAGTGCCCTAAAAAAATTTCCTCACAGCTACCAGATGCTACTATGTAAATTTTACAAGTCAAACAGATTGGTATAGATAAAGAGATTGTTATGCAAGTGTTATAGCTACTGTGAATGATACAGCTGTGCGCATTATGTATTCATCATTTAATTTAAATACAACACATTATAAGTAACTCACTGCGTGGTGTACCTAGATGACTAAGTAACGGATCTAAGTAAGTGCACTTTGCATAACTAACATTTGAAATTCTCTTTTTATTATGTACTTCAGCAGAAAGTTCCGTCAGCGATAACCGTGACCCAGAAGTGAACATGATGCATTGTGGGGTTCATGGGTCAGAACAAAGGTCAACCGCGTCTAGCTCTGTACACTGCAAGAAACCGAAGGAAACGAGTTCAAAAGAAGATGATGAACTGGACATATTGGAAAGCTCAGAAGATGAACTAAAAGAACAGAAGGCCATGTTCACCAACCGTTCTGCTGCTCCACTTCGTTCTTACGTTCAGAACTCCTTGCATAGGAGCGCAGTGTTTAAAACTACAAGCGCGCACACCATTGTTGGTTCTAGCCGCACTTGTGGACGTGTTAGCTTAGTCAAGACTAGCTCTGCAAAGCCTGCTACAAAACTGAAAAGTAATGCTAAGAAAATCGTTAAGCGATGACTATTATTAAAGAATGTTCTTGCCAAACAGTAGACATTGTGATAGGAAATATGAGAAGGCTTTGAAGATATAGATAATTATGGGTTGAATAGATAGGAATTGACTTAAGCGTGGCTATCTATGCAAACATGCCTGAGTGCCAATTCGTTTATTTTATACAGTAACCAAACGAGTAACAGCAATTCTAGGACTAAATTAGCAAAGTTATGGTTACTGCGGAGACCCCAACCATGTGCTTACCGGGTTGGGGTTAAAAGTCTCGCAGGTCGGTGCCACAAGGGGATAGTTCTAAAACCTGCATTCTAATGTAGTTGGCTTTCTGAGTGCAGTTGGTGTTGAAAAGCACAAGCTCGACTAAGATCACTGCTAATTAAGTTTAGATAAGGATGTCCGCACTGAACAAAACCCCCTTCCTCCAGTTGTCCTTATTTCGTTGACTTCTAACTATATATAGGCTCATGCATATTGAGGACAGACGTCTAGATCTGCCAGACACTAAATGCAAGTTCTAGTAAAGAACGGCGTGTGGTGTACGGTCGCCACTTCGTCTCAACGTCCAGTTCTCTAAGAGGGAAGCGGGGGTCGAACTGCCATCGTTCAACGTCTGCTGCTGTTGTCCGCCATCTTTCCCTCTCAGCAACACGCGACGTCGATGCATGGCTCTCAGGTAAGCGGCCATTGCAGTGAGGAGGACGACGACGACGATGAGGCCGATGGAGTGACCGATCAGAAGCTTTTTACCCGTGCTGAGGGTCTTCGAGAGGTCACTCGTCGGAGGGTCAGCGCCTGGAGGCTGACCGTTGCCGCTGACCACAGGATATGCCTCCTGAATGCCGCTGAACAGAGGCTCTGCACCAACTGGACGGAAAGCAACAATTCAAACAAACAATAATCGGTTGCTTGTTTTACAAGTAGGCCTATCATTGACTTAATTCCTACTTGACTTTTATTGGCTGAACGATCGATTTGCAGATTTATTCAAAGTTGAGTTATGCCAAAATCTAAATTAGCTAGATCTAATTAGTCATTGATTTATTTATTTGTTCAGTTAATCAGCCAGCCATTCAGCCAGTCATTCAGCTAGCCATTCAGCTAGCCATTCAGTCACTCAGCTATAGTCATTCAGTCAGTCACTCAGCTAGCCATTCAGCCAGTCATTCAGCCTTTTAGCCAGCCATTCAGTCAACCAGCCAACAATCTTTTAAGCCAGCCACTCATACATTCAGTCAATCTTTTGGCCACCCATTCAGTTAGTCACTCAGGCAGCCATTCAGTCAGCCAGGCTGATCCAATTCCTTGGTTAAACTTGAAAATAGACATAATTATGTAAGGACGACAGACACAATGACACACAGACAAATAGACAGACACTCAGATAGACAGACAAAGACAAACTTGAGTCACGGTCTTACTATTCTTAGGCGTCACACGATTTGCTGTCCCAGCTTTTGACGTCACCGGAACTGCGGTTCTTGTGACGATGTTGTTTCCGTTGGGGTCGTGTACCGCGTGGAACTGACGGACAAGTGAGAGCAGCGTCAGCAACGAGGCAGCCTTTCCAGTTGGGTGGTAGACCCGCGTCTCAACAGTAAAGGGATCCAGATCAAGTGGACCGAGAGTGGACCACATCGGACTGGACCGACCAAAGGTGTATGGCTTCGTATTGGTTATAGATTGGCGTGATGTCCAGTTGGGCAATTCGGACGTCATTGCGGCATTGGTATTTGCCAACAGCTGCTGCTGAAGCCGAGTGGTTAGTAGCATCTCGCGTTTGAAAACAGGTGTAGACGTTTGACGGATGTTGGAAGGTGTGCGAAGAATCGAGCGTGGAGTGGGTCTACGCCGAGTATGTGAATCAGTAGGTTTGCTTAAAGGGGAATTAGTATGCAGTGGTGTACTTGGTCGACTTTGGGGTCCAATATCGACCCAGGAACCCTCGAAGTTTGGTTTTTCGTCTAGTGAGATCCGATTCGTATTATCGGAAGGTGTTGGTTTCCGTATGATGGTTGCATCGTAGGATTTGTTGAATGCGTTGAACAAAGGGTTTCCAAACTGTTCCTGGAGAGGTTGAACTTCTGCGTTCTGAGCAGCAACCGATCTTTGTTGAGGTCGTTTAGTTGTTGTTGAATGGAGAATGGTCGAAAGGGAGGGAGGGTTCTTGACGGCGGATGCAGGAGATGATTGGACTGGAATTATTGTGGTTGACGTCGTATCAAGGTATCCAACAGACGTTGTAGTCTGTTGCTTTCCAGGTGTCATCTTTGTCTGGTTGATGAGATTAGTCGATGGAAATGTCAGATTGGAGCGTGGAGTGATGGGTATATTGGGAGACATGTTCAAGTCCAAGCTGGATGAAGTTGTGGAATCGTTTTCAACAGAGATGTTTAGATGCATTGGAGAGGATGGTGACACTGTATCATCGGAGCTGCGAGTGAGTCGGGCTGCTGAGGATGGAAAGGATGTCGAGGTGGAAGAAGATGCGGACCACAAAGGAGTGCTAGATGATGAGACTGGAAGGATGAAGTGATTGGCAGCATCGCTGGACGAAGAAAAGGACGTTTGGTTATGGAATGGAATGGAAGCTGATGTTGATGGGGAAGAGAATTTAAATTGTGGAGACAGAGAGGAAGGAGTGGCGGAAGTGGAAGTGGAAGGAGGATGAGGTGACATCGAGGATGACGATGATGATGATAATGATGACAGTGATGATGAAGACATGTGCACGGAGGAGATGGAAGATGATGAAGGCTCAGGTGATGATGACGAGGAGGAGGAGGAGGAAAAGGAGGAGGAAGATGAGGAACCAGATGATGATGACGATATTAATGATGATGATGATGATGATGATGATGATGATGATGATGATGATGATGATGATGATGATGATGATGTTGGTGGTGGTGGTGAGGAGGAGGAGGAAGAGAAGGAGGAGGAGGAAGAAGAAGAAAAAGATGACGACATCGATCTGCAAGGAAATCAAAACAAATCACCTCAGCTGAGAGCCAGACAGAGAGAGAGACAGACAGACAGACAGAGAGAGACACACACAGACAGACAGAGACCGAGACAGAGAGAGACAGACAAAGAGACAGAGAGAGACAGAGACAGAGAAAAACAGAGATAGAGACGGAGAGACAGAGACAGAGAGACAGCTAGAAAGAGAGAAAGAGTGACAGAGAGAGGAGACAGACAGAGAGAGACACAATAGAGACAGAGAGAGGTAGGGAGGGAGACAGAGAGACAGAGATAGCAAGAGAGCTAGACAGAGACACACGCAGACAGGGAGAGAGACGGAGAGACAGAGAGAGGGGAGACAAGGAGAGGAAGAGAGAGAGAGAGAGAGAGAGAGAGACATGTAGATCCAACCAGAAAGACGATGAGACAAAGGATGTGCCAGATGGAGAGGTAGCCGATCAGATACAAAACTGTTCACACAGATCTTAGCAAGTCATTCAACCTAATCATAATGCGCGACGGTTGGCAAAGATCATTATTGACAAGCAGTGTTTTACATTACATTACAAACCCAGCAAGATCGATTATTTTCATTATATGAAACTTGATAAATTCCGAAGTTTTCCTTATTAAATTTTAGTCGATTCGTCTAAATTTGTAAAACGAGAACACTAACTCATTGTCGTTGATTGGTTCAAACGACATCATATTATCCAGTGGATCTGTTGTTTCCTTTCCTTGAGTTTCGCTGGAAAGCAGACCCGGAGATACTTCTGGCTGTCGGTTCTCGGGGGCTTTTGGTCGATGGACCTCATAATCAATGTCTTCCTGGTAGAGACGGGGCTCTAAGTCCAAGGCCGTCGCCCGTCGAGTCGATCCTATATACGCAGAAAGATCAGCTGAACAGTACGTTGAATACAACACTGACTATATATATACATAAATATATATAAATTATATGTGTGTGTGTGTGTGTTTGTGTGTGTGTGTTAGGCTTTTGTTAGCACACAATTGCGATGAATCTCTCTTGAAGAGGCGCTATATAAATCACAACCATGCATCCATTCATCCACGCAGTGCAGACGACTATCTACACACGCGCTCACACGCACGCACACAAACATACATCAAAGCTGTATTTAGTTGAGCACACAATTACGTACCTAAGCACACGATTGCATACCTGAGCACACGATTGCGTGCAAGAGCACAGTTGTTTACCTGAGTACAACATTGGCTACCTGAGCACACGATTACGTACCTAAGCACACGATTGCATACCTGAGCACACGATTGCATACCTGAGCACACGATTACCTACCTACCTGAGCACACGATTGCATACATGAGCACACGATTACGTACCTGAGCACACGATTGCATACCTGAGCACACGATTGCACACCTAAGCACACGATTGCATACCTGAGCACACGATTGCATACCTGAGCACACGATTGCATACATGAGCACACACGATTGCCTACCTGATCGGTGACCTTGAAGAACTCCTACAATCAGCGGCCATGTTGTCTTTGCATCGAACGATGCATGAGACCAGTTACCTAGATGACCTTTGACCTCACCTGTATCATAACACAATTCATTTAGTTAAATTAATTTTAAAACGTCGTGTGGTAGTTTGCACCCATAGACTTTTAAAATACTTTTGTAGAAGTTTTCCATAGTGATCCTTAGTTAACCCTTCCTTTGGACTCACTCTCCTATTGATTGTCTGCTTGAAGTTTCGATTGTTTGCATGTCACGGACGGGTTGAGGTTTGTCATCTCGATTAATAAGAAGCGAATACACAGTCTAATAATTATATAAAATCGAAGATATTTGAAGTCTAGGCCTATATAAATGTGGACGTGGAGAGAAATGTGGACGTGGAGAAGAATGGAGAAGATCAGCTGGACGGAACACAGAACAAACGAAGAAGTGCTGGAAAGGGTTGGGGAGGAAAGAACAATGATAAATACCATCAGAGAAAGACAAAAGAAATTTGTAGGGCATATACTAAGAGGAGACAGTCTGGTGAAAGCGGTGATAGAAGGAAAAATGGAGGGGAAACGAACAAGAGGAAGACCACGACAGATGTTGATGGACACGCTGATGAAGAGGATCGGTTACCAAAGACTAAAGGAGAAGGCCCAGAGGAAGGAAGAGTGGCGACATTGGACAGCCGAACCTGCCTAGGGGCAGAGAACCAGAAGAAGAAGATATATAAATATTGATATATGTATATATATAAAAACTAAGATAGCCTGATGACAATGGTTCGCGCTTTCTATTGTCTACTTCGAGAGCCGACACAATCACGAGGCTAGAAACTGCAGAGACAATGGCATAAAATCGTCTGACGATCTACAGGAACTTGCCACGGAGTGTGGAAACTTCGTCTTTGATTTAAGTCGTTGAATTATATACTTCACATGGGGTCGGGTGCACGTCCCATGCAATTTTCTTAATAGGGGGGGGGGGGGCAATATGCCATCACACCACTATTCGTATTACTAATTTCAGACCAAATGGGGGGCCACGTCCCATGGCAATTTTAAATGGGGGGCCATGGCCGGATTGGCCCCCTGGATCCGCCCCTGAAGATATATATATATATTTATATATGAAGAAATATATACTATTTACTATTTGATCGAATAGGTAACTTAACTAGGCCTATTTGCCCCAAAGCAGATCTGGCAATGATTCTTGAATCATACTTCGCAATTATTATTATTATTATTCAACAGTTTAACGACATCTTATAGCAACAAAGGCTGTTGACGTCTTTAAAGTTACAGTATCAATGTATTTCAGTTCACTGTTGTTTAAATGTTCCGCAGTTTCTGTCTATAATGTCTATTTTTTTTCTTCTTTTCATTGTTCTTCTTCTGGGATTTGTATTTCCATGTCGACAGTGTTCATAAGGTGGTTGCTGTAGATCCTCTTTGATGCATTTGTCATTATTTAGTGTCACCATTTAACATACATGCATAAACATGCATATATTTAAATATACATTCATTTTCTGATTTTAATTTTCATTTATTTTTAATTAATACATATATAAGCAAATAGATTAGATATTCAACATTAATATGAAAATCAAATCATTCAGCCATCATCTATAAGCTTAAACAATAATATCAAAAATTGTTTGATTCAATGCCTATTTAATCTATTACAGAATTAGTTAACATACACACACACACACACCCACATACACACACAAACCGCACTAAAAAAAGCAAACAAATACAACTAAAATTATAATTCACATGCAATACTTCTTACATAATTTTTCCATTAGTTATGGTCATAAGTATATTATAAGCTTCAAGATAAATATCTTGAATAGAGAATATATTTTTAACACTACATTCCACTTTTTTCTCTACACATTTTTTAAGTAGTAGGATTGAAATGTCATTCTTTTTACAAGCGAACAGCGTATGTTCGATTGTTTCTGGCACTTGGCATCCAGAGCACAGGTCTGTTGTGCTTTTACCTATCACTTTCAACCAGCTGTTATTAAGGACATGCCCCATTCTAAGTCTGGTAATTTGAACTTCTCGTTTCCTTATAGAGTCCATAAATTTTATATCAGTGGATACCAAAGGCTGGATAGATTTATAAAATCTCCCTTTTCCTTCAGTATCGTATTCAATTTGCCATGTATTAATAACATATTTCCTTATTAAAGAATAAATTTCCATTAATTCTAGATAATTTGTTGAATTAATCTCCAATAGCTCTTGTCCTTTCTTTGCAAGGGTGTCTGCCATTTCATTTCCAGATAATCCAATATGACTAGGGATCCATGCTATGATTAAACTGCTGCTTTTAAGTTTATTAACATTATCTATAAATTCCAGAAATAAATTAGGCCGTGAAGAAGACTTGTTTTCTTTTATAGATGTGGCCACACTTAATGAATCAGTATATATAATATACTTATTTGCATTTGCAGTTTCATTCACATTTTCATTTAGAATAATCCATTTTATCGCTTCAATAATGGCCGTTAATTCAGCAGAATAAATTGAGGAGTTATCTGCTATCCTATAAACGTTGTGAGAATTCATGGAGGGTACATAGAAAGCTGCAGAAACGACATTTTCAATTTTAGAACCATCTGTATAGATTGATGTGCGATCAACATATTTATCAATTAATCTTAATGATAGGGATGACATAATGTTAGGAGAGTCCTTCTTTTTGTTTATATGTTTTTTCAAGGACAGATCGACTTTAGTGGTTCTGTTAAACCATGGAGCGGTTGACTGAAAAATTGTAGATTTAAATGGTTCGGATGTAATTGAAAAGAAATGTTCAGTTCTTTTAAAAATAGAATTTTGGTTCACAGAAGATGCACAATAGTAATTTGACCAGTGATCTCGCATGGTCTCTGCTGCTGGATGATCATTTGAACCTAATATTTTTGATCCAAACTTGATTGAGTTACTCAATCGACGCAGGTGGAGGGGCACCTCTCCACACTCATTCTGGAGGGCCATTACAGGTGTGCCTTTAGCTGTTCCACAAGCCAACCGCAAAGCCTCAGATTGTACATTTTGCAGCCTTTTCAATTGTGTAGCACTAGCTGTAGCATATGCTACGTCTCCATAGTCAAGGACTGACCTCACGAGTGCTCTATAGATGGAGAGCAGTGCCCGCTTTGAGGCCCCCCATTTATACCCTGACACAGCCCTCATTACATTTATTCTCTTTTTACATTTGGTTACAATGTAATCTATATGGGGCTTCCAGTTTAATTTAGAATCAAAAATGACTCCCAAGAACTTGGCAGTATTTTCAATTTTTATATCCTTATTATTAAGGGTAATGTGTAGCTTTTGTAATGTTTTCTTTTTGGTAAATAGTACACCCGTGGTTTTATTTACAGATATTTTAAAACCATTTTCATTGCACCAATCATCTATTTTAATTATGGCATTTTGGATTTTATTTTGAAGCAATTTCAAATCTCGATTTGCATAAAAAATAGCACTATCATCTGCAAATAAAGACAGTCCTACATTTTCCAATCCAGGATCCAGATCATTGATCATTATTAAAAACAATAATGGTGAGATGACGGAACCCTGCGGCGTTCCATTTTCTTGTGAGAATATATCCGATAATTCTATTCCAACTTTGACTTGAAAAGTTCTGTTGGTTAAGAATTTAGAAATCCAATCAAATATATTTCCTGTTATTCCAATTTTTCGTAATTTTTCTAACAAAGTTGGAACGTGCAGCATATCATATGCTTTTTCAAAATCTGTAAACACAGCCAAAACATTTTGTTTATTTTTAAGTTTTTTATGGATATAATCTTGAAGCCTTAGAACTTGATCTATTGTGCTTTTATGCTTTCTAAAACCAGTTTGATACGGAGTGAGAAGTTTATTTGCTTCCAAAAACCACTGTAACCGATTTGTTATCATTTTTTCCATTATTTTGCACAGAGTTGGTGTAAGTGAGATAGGTCTATAAGATTCAGGAGCTGTAGTAGGCTATCTTTATTAGGTTTAAGAATAGGTAAAATTATTGCATGATACTTCGCAATGGATTTGATGAGGGACTTTAGGCAACAAAATTATTTGAAAAAGAGGTAGCTAAAGCCTACATGTGACGGTGCATGGTCCTGATGACTGCGAAATTTCAGAACTCAGAGAAAGTTGAGCTCATTTACAAGCAGACGCTCAGTCAAATTTATCGAAAAATCGGGAGGTAAGGTCGGGTTCGTTTCAAAATGTAGGCCCATGCAGGCCTATACCGGTAGATCCCAAGATCACACAGGTAGACAGGCAGTCGGTGGATATAGTGGTCTGGAATAGCAATTGAGCAGCGAGAAAGCTATTGAACGATGAAGAGCCAAGACAGAATTTGTTGGGAAACTAGCCTATATATAAACTCCGCCTCAGGCTACTCTTCGGAGGGCCTGAGCCTGTCCCAAGCCAGGATAAAGGAGGAGGGTTCCGCGGTGGGCTTGCAACCCACCCGGGTAAAAACACACGCTGCAACAGAAACGACGCAACAAATCCACAAATCTAACACCATGCTGGAAGCCAAGGATGGAGAAGGGGGGATCCACGAGGCAAGGATTGGTAAGACTCATGGACAAGCGAAGCGTGGATCTCCATTCTCCTACATGAAGTTAGCGAAGCAAGTGATGAACTGGGACACTGGAGGAAAAAGAAAACGAGGAAGACCAAGGAAGAACTGGCCAGAAACAATTAGAAGCGACTTAAGATGCCTGGAGCTGACGTGGGAGGAGGCGGAAGAACTGGCGATGGACAGAGACGAGTGGAGGAGATGCGTCGCCCGGTGTGCAGACATGCACAGGAAGGACTAAGTCTAAGTAAGTAAGCCTATATAATTAGGCTATGTGTCCTTTGATATTTAAGCGAAACTTAGGCCTACAGCCTATCTAACAACTTGTATAATTAGGCTATGCGACTGTTTTAAACTCCCACTTCACCATCATCCCCCATCACCATCGTCGTCGTCATCCCCATCACCGTCGTCGTTATCATCATCATCATCATCATCATCATAATAATCGTCGTCGTCGTCGTCATCATTACCAATTATTTTTATGCTGTGAAGATTTACAAAGCGGAAGTTAATTTGACTATTAAAATGCACAGAACTCGTAAGATTCGTTACCTGTCTTTCGAGACGCAAGTCGGTCCAGACTTCGTGAGTAGTGAACACTCAACGAAATAATGATCAACGAAAATACGAATGAAAACATCTTTAGTAGATGAAAAGAGTTTTTGCGGTTTCTATCGCAACTGAAAACAGAAAAACTTCACTACAATACTGTGCAATCTTAGAAAATGGCCACTCTGTAATAAACTGTCCTTGAACGGACAGGATTTACTCTTTGCAGCAATCTGTTGCTGACGCCTGAAAGTCTTTCTTTTTGCAGTTCTGCAGACGGAAGAGATCTCCTATTCAATGTTTTAGCCTATGACTCTATCGTGCAGAAGTTAGGCTATATTATGTCCATGCGATATTCCAATTTTCTTTAAGAAGTCCCACGTAGTTTCCTATGCCGCAGTAGCACCCCTTGCGATTTGTACGATCTTCTAAAAATAAAGTTCTCACAATGTTTTGTAGGACTTGGTCTGCCTAAAACTCCGCCGGCACGTGACTGTAGACGTCACCGGTAGCACGGGTTACTATGCATGATACAGTCACTAACGAGATCGGTTTTGTAACTACACATCAAGTCACATAGCCTACCGGTACTTCGTTGGTTACACTTAGCCTATAGGCTAGACACGAAAGTCTTTATCAGCTTATAATAAGCCCACACGTTCTGATCCCATCGTGATTTCTGAAACCTGCCTATGAAACACATCCAATAGATGAGTGAGTTCTGGAACCGGCATGATGGCTAATGTCTGGCTAACAAGTGTCTAGTCGTTTGAACACGTGTCTAGTAGAATCGAGCATCATTTTCTCCCCACACTATATGCATAGGACTATTATAAGAGGCCTATCATAGCACAATGCACTGGAATGTTTCACACGTCTTGGTGTAGCACAGCATCACGACCAGAGTCAATAAAATAATATCATCGAATGAACTTATAGTTTCAAGGGAATCGAGCTTTCGATATGATACCTAAGTAACTAAACCTGACTAACTCATCTGGCCTATGATATAGCGATGACTTTTGCCCGTCCTGTACCGTATAGGCCTACAACGTATCTGCTGTAGCTCATTAAATTTATACAACGTTGAACTGTGATCAAAGTCTCGGTGTCTGTTGTATACTTCGCAGTTCGTTTCAAAGGAGAGTTGCAAGCGGTGGTCGCCGCAAGGTAGACACGATGGTCAACGAACAACAACTGACCAATAAAAGTCTCTCGCGGTTCTATTCCCATGAATCCACTTTTTGGTCGTGCTCTCGACTTCAGAGAGGAAATAATAATAGGCTAATAACGACTGGTGTGTGTGTGTGTTGGTCAAGAGAGGCGCTGCAGGTCATTAAATGCATGGATCGCATCTAACGACACTGCTTCGGTTGTGATGTTATGCTTCGAAAATAATTATAACAGCTGCACTGGCGGCAGTGTTGGTTTTCGAATTTGCGGTGGCGAAGGGGGTATCAGAAGAGGTCATGGCAGTCTAGGGGAGGCTACTACTGGTGTGTGAATCCATTCATGCATGATGTAACCTAGCTCTATGTATGAATTTATGCAGGGCCTATGAATGTATAAGTGCATGGGTTCATGTGCGTATATATGATATTAATATTATAGCATATGCATGCATATAATAATTATTATCGCAATTTAGTAATTTCAAAACTTTTAAGCGCCACTCTAAAGCCATGGCGGCGGGGCACCAGCTTGTTCAAGAGCGCTGCGTTGAGCATAATATCCTATACATGACCTATAACTTGCATACGCATGCATACACGAAAGCATGCATGCATTCTGTGTACCGGTACGCATTTTTAATATTCGCAGTATAATCTACGAGAAGCAATGCGTGTGTAACTGTGTACCCTATGACCTCTCCGGAGGCACATACATGTACAACATCCAGATTCCTATAGCCTAGATATGGCATGAGAGTTTCGTCTCTAATAATTAGAAACATCCTCTGCCTTCACCGTAGTTACACGATCTCGGTTATCTGCTTCGCCACTCACCCCAAGCAATGCCGAATACTTACGAGTTGCTCGACCATTTACCGCCAATTATATATAGCCTACCGTATAGCCTATAAGGCGTGAGACAGTCATAGTGTTCACTAAGTGGCGCAGGAATTCTGAGACGAGAAGGTTAGGCCTACACACTTGTGACTTGACCATAATTATATAGCCTTATCGATGTGAAGAGTTTTAAGGAGTTTATTGTGGTAGAAAAAAAGCTTGAATAATATTTCCTCAACTTATTCCAGAACATCCGTGCATAAACTGAATGCGGCATTACCGTATTTGATATTGTTGTAGGTAGGTTATAGGCTACTATACATGCATGTGTTAGGCTACGCGGGTTGTGCGCGTGCGCGTGTGCGTGGGTTGGTGTGTGTGTGTGTGTGTGTTGGTGTGTGTGTGTGTGTGTGTGTGTGTGTGTGTGTGTGTGGGTGTGTGGGTGTGTGGGTGAGGGTGTAGGTGGGTGTGGTGCAGTGAACGAATAATTTTAACTACTTAGTCTTCAACATCATAATCGTAATCTCGAATTTTCAAGAGTGCCAGCCTACTTTGTGTGCTAATCTCAAGTGTTGTCAAACTCGCCAGGGTCCACCCTGGCGAAGTTACACACAGCAAAGGGCGTAGAAATGAAAAGCGGTCAGAGATTAAATTAGATGCAAAAAATATTCGATTATCTTTAGCGTAGAATCAGTTAACGTAGCGAGATTTCAACGCTCGTGAATAAGCTGGTGCCCTGCGCTTGGTTTTCGAGTAGCGCTTTGAAATTTGGAGACTGTCAACGCTTTTGAAAAGTAGGCCATAGGCTAAAAGCACCATATAAATTGCGAATGAGCACACGCACATACGCAAACGAACCGCATACATAGGCCTATACAGTTACATGCATAACATTATAATATACGCATACATACAAACAATGCATACATAAAAACAAACAAACATACATACATATATACGCAATCACACGTACATGTACACGGTGATTCATAAAAAAACGTTACCCTACATATTTTACTGTAACTCCGCCAAACATCGGGTTATGTTGACGAAATTTTAAGTGAAGATAGAGGATTCATTTATGAACATTATGGAAGTTAAAATTTATTTTCGAAATTACCCTCATTCGGCAGATACGCATGCGCGAAGACGCATCCGCATTTCTTGGTTGATTCATCAATGATGCGCTGATCCATTGTGTCCGATGCCTCCACAATTCGACGACACAACTCGTTCACATCACATATTCCAATTCTGTAGACATTTTCTTGCACGACACTAGATATCTTTTAGTCTACTGGATTTAAATCAAGACTATTGGGCGGCAACAAAATAGGCGGGATGAAATCAGGAGTTTCAGTTTCCATTACGCAGCGGTCTCTCGAGCTCTGTGCGCACGAGCGCTAGTATGATGGACGGTGAAATAAGCCTACTCCGTAATGTCACGAATGCCTGACAAAGTGGAACATCTCTGTAATATTGTCCATTGACCTCAACATCTGGTTCGATGAAATGGATATGTTCGTACGACCAAGTGCAGAGACCCGACCGATGCCATAAGGGATTTGCTGAAAATTGGTCGATTCCGCAAAAGACGATTTTCTGGAACGTCCCTCTTCTGAGTACCGGCAGAAACGTGATTGCGAACATTCTGATTCTTACTGGGTAATGCCATAGTAAACAGTTTTTCACTAGGAGGCTAAACCATATGAAATTGACCAGGTTTGCATGATACAACCTCAGTGACTGACAGGGACGTTGGAATCTTGCTTGTTTCTCGAGATTATCGTGACGTCATTAGTTTTATCATCCGCGTTACGTCCTTATAGCTCCGAATGTGAAATAATTTATGTAGCACTTGGCTAGATCATCAAGCAATATTATTCTGAAATTTCATCAAATTTGATGGTCATCGACATGAGTTATGCTGATTTATGTAGGGTAACATTTTTTTATGAATCACCGTGTATATACTATACATAATTAAAATTATTAGTCTATGCATTGATAACAGCTACTGTTCTTTGGATTCCTGTCTCTCCGAATTACATACGTATATTTTCATCCCATCTCCTGGCTTCTCATTCCTCCTCCTCCTCCTCCTCCTCCTCCTCCTCCTCCTCCTCCTCCTCCTCCTTTTCCAGTGGTGGAAGCGAACAAATAAAACGAATGTCTCGATGTTGAATTCCTCATCATCGATCGACGATCATGCATCGTTGTCCAGTTCTTCCTCTCATGCCACTGCAGATGTCCACCACAGTGATGATTCTCCAGACATCGACACCTCTCCACCATCACAGACCCAGTCCCACACCCCGGATGATGAGGATGAGGATGATGAGACTGTTCCGCTAGCTGCAGGGCCAGCTCCTCCTCCTCCTCCTCTTCCGGAAATCCAGTCGATATGACGACCCCTGGAACCGGATATACGAGTGACGCGTCCTGCTCCTGGTTCTTGTCCGGACGTCCACCACATGCAGTGACGTCATCGTCGTCATCTGCCATCGTCATCTTCGTTGACTGGTTTCTCCGGCGTCGAAGATAGACGAAGGTAACGGTCAAAGCGAGACCGAAGATGAGGACGAGGACGATTGAGGTAACGAATGGAAGAACCCAGAGAGGAGAAGAGTATTCGAAGGACATTCCGACGTTCATGTTATCGCCTCGGCTTCCTTCAAAACACGTTGGTAAATAAGCATTATTAATTTTTCAATTCATTTATTCGGCAACCAGAGCAACAAATCAAATCAAATCAAATCAAATGACGCATCAAAGAAACACAGCTAGCAAAGTAAAATAAAGCAGTGCTTAGGTAATGATGCTAAACGCTTACAATTGGTTGCCCAGGGGACTCAGAAGGGGTCTTGCAACCCTTGCTATGTGTGTCCCGGAAGTTGAGAAGTTGTGAATATTGTTTTATTGTATAGGTAGAATGGATTATGGATGGGAGCGCTTCTGAGTGGGTTTTTCGAAAGGGCGCTGTATAAATTCTTGGAATGAATGAATGAATGAATGAATAAATGAATAAATGAATAAATGAATAAATGAATAAATGAACGAATTAAAGAGGACCAGAGCTTTGTTGAACTGATTGAATTAGAATGGAATAATCACATTGTATGATTTGAAGAAAGGCGCTGAAAACCTATTCGTATTACCGTTGTTTTAACTGGAAGCACCTGCTTCCTGTAGGGGCGCTAGATGAATTCTTGAAACGAATGAATGAATGAATCAATCAATCAATGAATCAACCAATGAATCAACCAATGAATCAATCAATGAATCAATCAATGAATCAATCAATGAATCAACCAATGAATGAATGAATGAATGAATGAACGAACGAACGAATGAATGAATGAATGAATGAATGAATGAATGAATCAATCAATCAATCAATCAATCAATCAATCAAACAATCAATCAATCAATCAAACAATCAAACAATGAATGAATGAATGAATGAATCAATCAATCAATCAATCAAACAAACAATCAATCAATCAAACAATCAATCAATCAATCAATCAATCAATCAATCAATGAAAGTGGAGCATTGTAGAACCGATTACTTTAGAATGTGATAATATTACTTGGAATGATTTGAAGAAATGCGGTGTATGTTGAGAATCCGTCGCTGTTTGTGGCAACACAGATGTACATCCCGCAGTCATCGATGGACGCCGATTGGATGGTGAACTTACTGACGTAGGAACCGGAAACGAGGTCCTGCGCATGCACCGGACCTCTCTGAAGCACGATGAACATCCGGCCGTCGACGTAGATGGATGAGTTGCTGAGGAAACGCGTCTCATCCGTAGCATCGACTCTCTTCAGCCACTGCATGCGAGGATAACGATTGATTGATTGAATGATTGAATGATTGATTGATTGATTTAACGGTTGAATGAATTGATCGATTGATTGAATGAATGAATTGATTGAATGATTGATTGAATGATTGATTGAATGATTGGTTGGTTGATTGATTGAATGATTGATTGATTGATTGATTGAATGATTGATTGATTGAATGATTGAATGATTGATAGATTGATTTAATGAATGATTGATTGATTGAATGAATTAACGGTTGAATGAATTGTATCAATCAGTCAATTATCATTAAATCAATATCGATTTTTCATCGTTGTTTTGTCGATACAACTTTAAGTTGATCTGTCGATCGATTGATGTGTAATGATGAATGATCGATTATAATTTTGTCCCGTTTGTCATTTTGCACCAATCAATGTTCAAATTGAAGATGTATGATTAAGATGGAAGTCACTTGAATGAAGATGATTTAGATGAAGATGATTTAGATGAAGACGATTCAGATGGAATCAATAATTAATAATTAATTATATTATATTAAATTCATAAATAATTCAAAATGAAGGTGATTGAAACAAAGATGACTTATTAGAGTCACTCAGATGAGAATGATTCAGATGATGCTTAGCTGGTGGCGGTTGATGACAAATTATTACGAAGGACAAAGGAGTATATAGCAGCAGAAGATGATAAAATAGTTTTAATGCGAATCATAGGCACAATATTAGAAATTTATTATTAGGCCCAATAATAGAAAAATAGGCCTATTAAGTACCTGGATATTAGGATGGCTGTTGCTGCGGACGTGGCATCGGAAGATGGCTGTTGAGCCATCGGATACATTCAGGTTAGCCATGAATGGTTCTGTGAACTGTGGAACTCCGGTCGGATGAGCTGTGCAGCCAAAGAAGAAAGAAGCAAGTCTCAGTAATCAGTAGGTAAGTCTCAGTTTATATCAAACGTTACTTCTGCTTCTTTGAGTTGTTACCACGCATTGTAAAAGCATTTGATAAGTGCAGCAGAAAATTAGCAAAAGAAAACGCATTGCAAAAAAGATAAGGAAGAAATTATGGGTCGAAATCATTATGATTGTGGCAAAGTAAGGCACGGTATTAAGGACCAGAATAGGGCCTATGCCTAATACGCTGCTTCATGCTGTGCACAACACGTGTTATAATGCTTATGTTGTGCTGCATGTGTTCTTTTATACTGTTTCTATAGAACTCTAGATCTACTTCCATCGACCTGCAACACATCCCGAGGCTGTGCCACTGCCCTTGATAAAATTAATCAATCTGAAATTTCTAAAAACACGGTGCCAAGCAACACTATAGAACTCGCTGAGACGTTCTGAAAGTAGGTAGAAAAACAGATATAAATGAGTGAAACAATCCAGAGGACAATAATTCTAAATTAACGGTAATTAATTATTTCATCTGTCGTTCTGAAAGCTACAGGTTGAAATGTTTTATCGCTACATTTAAGTGTTTTCATAGCACACGCGGTTCAATGAGTGTAAATGAACAGGTGAAACGCTTTCGTGAGCTACCAAAATGAGCCAGATTATGTGTCCACATCATTGGCGTAGTGGAGATTTCAGCAGTGGGGAAGCAAGATTTTGCTTCTGCCCGAAAAAATAAATCCGGAATAAATGAATTCGTGCACTTCTCGTGAAAAATATTATTATTTTCCCAGACAAAAAAGTTGACGACCTTTTTCTATAGTCATTGACTTGAAATCTCGTGAAATGAAAAGTAGCCTAATATTTTTAGGTTTCTTTTTACTATTTTCCCGGGTCTGCTTGCCCGAAAAATTAGACTTGCCCAAACCTTGGGTGGGGGGCATTTGCCCCTCCGGACCTCCGCCTCCTACGCCTATTATAGTCCACATGCAGACATGCGAACACATTGATTACAGTCGCACACGGGCAAAACATATAGCAGCGTGTTTTCTGATTGTACATTCAAGAACAGGACGTTTGCCGAACGACAAATATTGGCAGATTATTATATCGCCTATGCCGTATACGCTGCATGGATCATGATATCTTGACGGCCAACTATGTCCGCAAATAATACAATCTAAGATGATCAAGTACGGCAGTGTTTTCTTTGTCATTGGAGCTTTTTATTCCGTCGTCACCAAATACATCGTCTGCCACAAGATACTCTTGTAATACGATATTCCATTTGTCAGAGGAGAGGGAGAGATAGAGGGAGGGTCGTATACACGAGACTACCTACATCATATTATTGGTCAATGAACATCGTCGGACATTCATTCTAGTTCGTGAGATGCTGCTGCTGCTGCTGTGGCTAAGGTTCTACGTAGCTACTGCAGCAGCAGGTGCTTGTGTGAGTCAGGTTGGAAGAAGACGCAGGTGCGCGACTCAAAAGCAATTTGCAATTCTAGAATTGGAAATCGTGCGTTCAGTAAGGACACGAAGACTGATCGTCAAATATTGCAGCAATTCGGCATTCCTTTTCGGTATCGCCTTTGTCTTTCAAACTTGTTTCCTTCAAGTTCCTTGGCGATGTATGTTCTTACTAACCGCATTTCAGTTAATCTTTATCGGAACAGCTACGAGCATTATTAGAGCCTATATGTCTTTGCGCTGTGAGCCTGTGACTATCTCCATGCATAATGCCCTGAACAATGTTGTCTGTTCAGGTTGCGCTTGTGCCAGCCAAATAAATGAATTGAGTTGAAAGGTTGAGAGCAAGCTTGGTCCAAGACCAAGAGACAACCACGAGTATGAATTGTTAGCGAGTTAAGTTTTATAAGCATTGTCAAAATCAATGAGAACTGGATCCCAGCCTGATCGCCTGAATGACAGCATACAATCAATCAAATGTTTGCATGTGGCTTGAAGGGAACTTGAACCATTCACCCAATGGTTGTCAGTCCAGCACTCTACTAAACTATTGTGCATCCCTGGTTTTCAAACAAATTATTTAGTTCCTTTATTTCAAACACCATATGTGTTTAGCCTATATAGCTACGATCCTTGGAATGTAAAAACTGATCAAAGCCGAGAGAAATTAGGCCAACATCTGCAACGGCTGATAAATCAGGATTTGTTTTTCGTCTGTCAAGATTAGGAAATGATTAATTAATTAATTAATTAATTAATGATTAAATAATTAATCGTTTTGTCATCGACAGCTTTTTTTATAGTGAACTGAGGGATGATACATAGGCCTACATGTATACAGACCCATAATATTATTATACCCTCGGGTAAAATTAATTTATTCATTAACTTGGATTTGACGTGTTGCACCCGTTACAATATCTCAGCCTTCTCAGGCAGCATTAATTGTTGGTAACTTTTGCAAAGGTCAATAGGAGGAACACGGTGTCCCTGATATCCATTCGATCTTATCTCGAGTCACTTGATATATTATCGTCCAACGATGATGACTCTTAAGCAGTTTTCAACGTCATGTTCGTACAGCTCGTGTCACCGTGTATGACAGCTGCTCTTGTCACTCTTTTGTCTACTTTTACCTACTCTATAGTATCATATTATAGACTCTTCCTGTTTGTCCTATACTTGCTGATTCGACCTCTCTCTCCCCTTCTCTCTGGCTTTCTTCCATTCTACCATAGCTATACTTTCTCTCTCTCCCTCTCTCTTCCTCGCTCTTTCTTCCCCCTATTTCTCTCTCTGTCTCTCTCTGTCTCTCTTTCTGTCTCTCCCTCTCTCTCCCTCTCTCCCACTCTCCCACTCTCCCTCTCTCTCTCACCTTTTCTTTCTCTCCCCCTCTCTGTCTGTGTGTCTCTGTCTATTCTGTCTGTATCTCTTTCTCTCTCTCCCCTCTCTCTCTGCCTGTCTTTGTCTGTCTATCTATGTCTGTTCTGTTTGTCTCTCTTTCTCTCTCTCACCCCTCACTCTATCTCTTTCCTTCTTTCCCTATCTGTGTGTCACTCTGTCTTTCTCTTTCTCTGTCTCTGTCTCTCTGCCTCCTTATCCCTACCTCTTCTTTCTCTCTTTTTTCTTTTCGAGCTGTATGCTTTGTTTTGTTTCATCCCACCTATCTCTCTCTCATTGCCTCTTTATACCTGCCTCACGCTTTGCATCCAATTAAGTATTTCTACGTGCTCTATATAAATATTCCGAATGACGATACCAAGGTGACACGCTGAGCAGCTGGCTCCAGGTCTTGCGCCGAGTCAGTCAAGGGTGGGCATCCATTATTGATAAGCATCGTTGGCCAGGTGGGCTAATGAAATAAATGAATACTTTTATGCTAATCACACCGGTCACGGACGGACCCGTCGTGTCTGTCCTGGTCTCCTTAGAAGAGCCGCGGGGGGGGGGGGGGGGGGGGGGGGGGTAAGGGGGCCGCAGATAAGATGCAAAGTAGCCCAGTCGTCGGTCGAATACATAGACTTAATTTCGCTCTCAAATCTTCATTGCAATTTTATTTACTTAGTATTCACGACGAGCCGTCATAATATGCGACTACGTCAGCTGCTGCTGACGCTGGTTACTTGCGCCCCACTCTGTTCGTGCTCTATGAGTTTCTATTTACAAGTCTGATTACACCACACAAGTACCGTCTCTTTGTCTCTGTCTTTGCCTCTCTCTGTCTTTGCCACTGTCTCCGCGTTTGTCCTGACACTTGCCTTCTTGGTTTCCTCTGTCCAGGCTTCCTTCAAGGGCGAGGCTATAGACAAGTTGCAACAAAGAACTGTAGGCCTATTGCGTTTGGGTATGAGTCTAATCTATGCTTCTAAACCCAACGACTCCTACATTGCATTATTAGTCTATGCCCTATGGTTGCTGCTTCCAGCGCTTGAAGTAGTCAGATACGTCAACTGAACACTCGAAACTGCTAATCTCTACTTGAATTGGTTTATGTAAAATTGCGGGTTGTTCCAACATTACAATGAAATATTCCTGAGTTGCTGGTCTGAGCCAATCTCTCAGAAATTCATCATGCACACTGCACACTCAAAAGAAATCAGCAGAACACTTGACCATGCCAACAACTGCACACTTGTGTCAGAAAACACGATAGCTTCGGCTCCCCATGCATGTTCCAAGTACATATAGCCTACATGTAAGATACTGTACACATTGTAGTCTAGATGTTCCAGGTTCATTTGTAGTCAGACAACAACCTAGACTGTTAGCATGCGTTTGAAAGATGAAGTGTCCGACTTTCTTGCTCTTAAGTCTGAACATCGTCGCTTACTAAAGAGACACTCTGCTATTCGTTTTTCAAAACAATATACACAAATACGGGTATCTAGTATGAAGTACCATGTCAGAGAATGAAGTACCATGTCAGAGAATGAAGTACCATGTCAGAGAATGAAGTACCACCGGTGAGAGCATGACGTATACGGTACCTGTTCAGATTGCAAAGTGCCGTGCTGTCTAATAATATGAAACGAGTCATGCCGCAAAATTGAGAAGCTTACGAGCCAAAAAGATGTGCCTTGCCAAAACATTTGTAGCTTGTTGCTGATAGATTAATTGGTGTCTAATTACCTCTACTGAAGAGATGTGTGTAAACAATTTATGCGATCATTCATCACCACAGATTAAGCTTAATCAAACATTCTTTGCCACGTTTCTCGTCTGAAATTGGAGCTCGACAGTACAATGCTTACTTACTGAGTACAATGCTTACTTACTGAGTACAATGCTTACTTACTGAGTACAATGCTTACTTACTGAGTACAATGCTTACTTACTGAGTACAATGCTTACTTACTGAGTACAATGCTTACTTACTGAGTACAATGCTTACTTACTGAGTACGATGCTTACTTACTGAGTACAATGCTTACATACTGAGTACAAATACTTGGAACTGGAACACAGCGGTACAAGGGTTACCATAAAAAAACAGCCAGTATACCTTCATCTGAAAATGGAACACAGCAGTGCAAGGCATACTTACTTGGAACTGGAACACAACGGTACAAGGGTTACCATACATAGCGAGTACCTAAAAAATGGAACACAACAGTACAATGGTTACCATTCATAGCCAGTATATGCCTTCATCTGAAAAATGGAACACAGCAGTGCAAGGCATACTTACTGAGTATCTTAACTTGAAACCGGAACTCCACAGTACCGAATCCGTTCGTGGCTCTGCAGACGTAGCTTCCGGAATCGTTGACCTCGAGGGAGCGAACGGTGAGCAGTCCGTCGGGGGTGAGGTAGTGTCGCTCCCAGGCCAAAGGTCGTACGGTCACCGCGTCTTTCTCCCAGGTGACGATCGCCCGGGGAACGGCAACGAACGGGCAGGCCAGTCGAAGGGTGTCCCCTTCCATCAACTGCCGATCCGTGTTCGGATGGGGTGGAGAAAGACGTGGAGGACCTGCATGTACCAGTGCAGAAAAAAAGACATGTCTTAGCAGATGGCATTCATTGTAATGCTTGTTGCTGTTTAACGACACTGTGTTATAAAACTTATAATCAAGGATGATTAGCGTCACACTCCTCGAGTCCTCCTCTATCTAGGCTTGGGACTGACACTGACAGAATGCGACCAGTGGCGGAGTTAATAAAAATAATAATAGACCCCTAATACCAATGACTTTTAGTAATTTCGGTTAGAAATTTGACAGTGCAAAATATGATTAGAGGTTGAGGCGAATTAATTTTCTAGACAGGTCGTTTTCATTTCAGCCTCGCACCGCCACAAAGCCCTGCTGCCTATTGGCAGAAAAAGTACGGGGAATGTAATGTAGGTCTAATGTAAATCTTCTAGAATTTCTCAACGCCCACAAAATCCACGTCTTATCACCGGGGCTATATCAAATCAAGTCCGCAATAACCAGAGCTGCCATTTTCCTTCCGGTGCCAGGTCAAAAACCGGGAGGTCAAGCCGAGGAGCAGGATAGGGAACAATGTGTCTAGAGAACTTGTTACACAATGTCAGCCTGTCAAAACGCACACACTGTATTTCAGGTCAAGCGCGTTACAGGATCGGGGAAATCCCCTACGTGTGGTGAACGACTGTGCAACAGTGTGCAATGATTGACTTATGATACGCGTCAATTTAAGCAAAGCATGGTTAGCGTTAAGCCAATGAAGTCTATATGCAATCATCGTAAATGACGTCTATTATCATCACAATGTAATATGCAAGATTTTATTATTCTGACTAAACTTTCTATTATTTATTTAATTATATATATATATATACATATAATATATTAATGCGGATGGACCTGGGTTTGGGGACGAAAAATCTAAATTTCCCGAGCAACGCCGGGTACCACAGCTAGTATAATATATTAATACAGCCCTATGACAGTACTGAAAAAATCGAATAAGCGAAGAAGTACTGTACGGAATTTGATACAATCTGATAAGTCCTGCAAATGGCGTCGCGTGTATGTAAGATTCTAATTGACCTGCAATTGACCTATTCACCTTTGTCCTTGATTGACCTCAGCGCGAGTTCACTTCCGCTGATGGTGTGAGCGATAAAGTGAGTAATTCCGATGAAGACGATGATGATGAGGCGAGTAATTCTGCAGTTGGCAGGTAACACAGGTATACGAAGCAATCTTGTCGATAAAGATCCGCTGCTGTCAACCGTCCTCACCACCATCATCTCAGTTGATTGTATACGAATCCAGATGTCGCTGTTGCAGCTTTCCCTTTATGCGAATGATGATGTTGTTGTTGTTGTTGTTGTTGTTGTTGCTGTTGCTGCTGCTGCTGATGGTGCTGATGAAGACGATGATGCTCTGCGACGATTCCAGTTGGATTCCATCCATGGAGTGTGCAGTACTGCCATAATTATTAAGTCTGCTAACTTCAACAGTGTCTTCACGGAGTCATGTGCAAAATTAATAGTCGACGAAGAGTCGATGCAGAAGTTCAAAACGTCACCAATAATAGGCTATTAGTTAGGTTTACATTCCTGAATTTGTTTCGTATACGTGACATACATCGTCCGCTCTATAAGGGCTACTAGCCTACTCAAAAGTTCACTTTTATCCTAGGTTCGTTCTCCTACCTAAAAAGTTCCCGTTTTGTCCTACGCTCATTCTACTACTCAAACTATCAGTCCCCTTTCGTCCTATATATGTCCCTTCTACTACTCAAAGAAGTTTCCTTCCATCCTATAGGTCCCTTCTCCTACTCAAAATAGTTCTTGTTCCTTCCTATATAGGCTATAGGCACTCAAAATAGTTCCCGCGCCTTCATATAGACACTAAAAATAGTTTCCATTTCGTCCTATATGTCCTTTCTACTCAAAATAAACGGCTGACGACAGTGTCAACCCACCGATCTTTAAATGCTGCTAAAACTCCCATTCTGTGCACATGTACACCGGACATAACATTATCTAGATCCTTCGTCGTCCACAGCAGCTGTGCGACTGTGTAGCATTGCTCTCGTTGTCGCTATACGTATGTACCGCACTTGACCAGCGAATTACTACATACCACTCTGCCTTCTAATCAGATTGCCCTGCTGCTTATAATGTATCGCGGCAGGAAAACTATACGTCAACCATGCTCCACCCGGCGTTCAATTAGACAGCATCCCGTCAGCGATATTCGTGCGAGGAATATAAGATTAATGTGGCCGGACACAGATGTCTGGTATATTGAAGCGTCGCCAGTCTCTGATGCGGCCAGACACTTTCTGACCGCAGTAAAACGCTTCGATAGACAACAGAGATTGTGCTTACTTATTATACATCGGGCGATTAGCCAATCTATGTTTTCGCGTGCGTTCTGGTTGAGTCGTAGTGTCTGCAGCGTTCAGAGATCTCCGCAGTGAACGGGGTCTGCGTGTATGCGAGGTGACCACTTGTTGCATGCGTTTTGACAAGATTATCAACGGTCTTCACCGCGATAGATGTCATTAGGCGCGACGAGTGTGGAGGAGGAGGAGAAGAGCGGAGATGGGGGAGATGGAGGAAGGGGAGACCGGTCGTAGTACCCCCTCCGTCCCCCATTGCGCTTCGTACAACATCCGTCATCTGTTGTCACTTCAGCTTATCTTGGTTGTCCGCGTTGTTCATCAGTCAGTGCAACACGCAGTCGCTGACAGCATCGCCTATTTGTCACCCACACTGCTGTCCATGTCGAGACGACTACGAACACTGTACGACAACCACACTGTAGTACGACTGACGACACGACATGACGACGACGACATATGCCTCGCGAGGCGGCGCTACTCCTAGAAAGATAACGCGGCGGAGAATGACGGCCTATCTATACGGATATCGTACTCAGCTCTATATATAGGCCTAGGTCTATAATTATTTGTATATTAACCTATGCCTTGTGCACAATGCACATGTATATATATATATATATATATTAGATTATATATAATTGTTCATACCCGTATAATCATTTTGTATCAACTTGTATGTACATGTAGTATAACTACACATTACACATAC